>CM065124.1:29872960-30432960 GCA_033026305.1 Cirrhinus molitorella | reverse complement strand
AGCAAGAATTTTGGATTTTTTCCAGGGGGCACTGTATAGCCCCTGTGCCACGCCCGGGCCCCAGTCTCTGATACGTCCTGATGGCCGCAGGTTCCAGCATGTGTGCCAATTTTCAAGAGTTTTTGAGCATGTTAAGGCCCCCAAAAACCCCCGAAAGTTCGAAAGGAGAAAATGAATAATAATAAGAATAATAAGAATAATCCTTACGGGAACAATAGGGCTTCCGCACCTACGGTGCAAGCCTCCGGCTTGCTCCTCGGTGCTCGGGCCCTAATTAAAATGATGCCTTACAAAAGAATAACCATACAGTTTAAAATGAAATATTACACATCTTAATGAATAAATTTCCCCTGTTTGTCTCCCACTCAGACTCTCTCTTGCCACCCATCCCCCTCTCCACACTCACATTCACTCTAACAGTCACACACACATCTAGATGAAACACACAAACACAGGGGCAGAGTTTCTACTTGTTTTTTAATTTTCTTTAATTCATAGAACCTTGGATTTGGTTGAATTCTTGCATAAGTATTGAGAATGACTAGTTCTCTGTATGAAAAAAGTTTGAAATGCTTGATGTTTGATGCTGCATTTTAAAGATATAATAAATTTGTGTTTTTCTTTTTTTACTGTTATTTTAATAAATCACCACGTCAACACCGTTCCAGATATCCCAAATCTGCTCACAATTTAGCATCTTCAGTATCTTGGCATCATGCAGAAAAAGTTTGGTGTGAATTTGTTGGTTTGCCTGAGAGCAGTGTTTAAAATTCCACAGCCTGTTTTTTCCAAAAATCCACATTCAAACCAAAATAGCCGACTTCCTGTTGGTCACAGCTAATGGATGTAAATTAGAAATTTGTCCGGATTGAAGTGAACAATACATGTACCGAGTTTGGTGACTGTAGGAAAAACAAGCCCCCAAATATTGTCAAAAGGTGGCGCTATAGAGTGCCTCCTCCATGCCCATTTATGAGCTTTTGCCAGTGTCTAACTGTCATTAATGTTGATATGTGTATTGCGTTTCACGGTATTCTAAGCATGTTAACTGCCTCAAAAACACAGAAAACAAATGTTCAACTTTGACGCGTTGCCATGGAAACAGCTTTTAATGTATCGACAACCTGTTTACAGATGCTTATCGGCCGTGTTTTGACATTATTCTGATGAAGTTTGATGCAAATCGAGTAAAATTAAGATCTTGAATTTAAAGCATTTTGAAAATGACACATTTCCTTCAGCCAGTTGGTGGCGCTATAACTTGGACTCCTAATAGTTACATCTATGCGATCGGCATCATACAACGAACAAACTGATGAAGTTTCATCAGAATCAGACAATGTATGCAATAGTTATTAGACACTTCCTGTTTCTCATTTCTCGCCATAACTTCGTCGCCTTGCCACGACCCAACCGTTTGAGATATCAAAATTCTTTTCGCAATTTAGCATCCCCAATGTCTTGAGATCATGTTGACAGAGTTTGGTGACAATCCTATGGAAATCCTGGGAGGAGTATTTCAAATTCCACAGCATGTGTTTTTTAAACAGCCCTGAATAGCTCACTTCCTGTTGGGCGTAGCTTATGACATACAGTATGAAAGTTGTTTGGCTCAATGAGCTCTATATGTGTACCGAGTTTCATATGAATACGTGAAAGTATGTGTGAGCTATACATCAAGATTTCTGACTGTGTTCCCGGGGGCGCTGTAGAGCCCCTGTGCCACGCCCGGGTCCCAATCTCTGCGGCGTCCTGCTGGCCGCGGATTCCAATGTGTGTGCAAAATTTCAAGAGTTTTTGAGCATGTTAAGCCCCCCAAAAACCCCCCATTATGTTGGAAAAAAAAAGGTATGAAAAATCCTTAGGAAAACAAGAATAATCCTTACGGAAAGAATAGGGCTTCCGCAAAAAAAAAATATATATATTTTTTTTTTTACTTTTCAAAAAAGTTTATTTAATAACAGATGTACAATGTGACAGTACTGAACACCACTGTATGTGTGTGTGACAAGACCAATGCATTAAAACAGTTTTAATTGCCTTTAATAAAACCGTTTTAATTACCTTTTAATAATGCACTGCTTTAATTGACTCGCGCGCACACACACACACACCCCACTCGCACACACTTCGGAGATTGTGCTGTGCAAAAAGTAACCTTCAGAAGCTCATAAACTTGTCAGCGCTGCCCTGCAACTTTTATTAATCGATACTGAATCGCTACAGTACTTTTCTCGGCAAAGAGGGTGTTTTTTTTTTTAAGTAACTAAACTGATGAAAACACACACAAAAAAAAAAGGTAACTAAACTGATGCATGATGATGCAGACCCATCAAAATGCAGACAATTCACACATCTCTCTTTCTCTCTTTCTCTCAAATTGGCCATATTTGCCATGTCCATATTTGAGGAAAAAAAGTCGAATAGTTTGCATCACTGGATACAGCTGTCGTTCAGTTAACATTTCTATTGTAAAACAGTTGACTAGCTTAATATTAAATGATTTGCATCTCTACTTTTGTGATCAGTGAACCCTGCCTACTTCGATTTGACTGGTCATCTCAGTCATTTTGACATTGACGAATGCTGTGAGACTACTGAGGCTGAGGCATTGATCTGATGCGCCTAGTATGCACAGCGGTTGTGCGCGCATCTGTAGACTAGCGCAAGTTCTCACACTTTAACATTATTTATAGCTCCTAACAGGCTGTGTGACTATGAGAGATTATTACCTCAAAATGTAAGTCGTTATGCAGTTTGCCCTATATTGCTCACGTGCCATCGATTTATCTCTCTGCGTGCCACAGGTTGCCGACCCCTGGACTAGGATATGATTTAGAGCTTATGGTCTCCCCTTTCCATTGATACTGGTCACTGTGACTCATTTTGCTGGATCTGGTCTCACATATTCTTAATATAAGTATGAACAAAAAACACAAACACTGTAGGAAGTAGTGAAAACAATTGCATAAATTGTCTTGTGCAACAAAAATACAAACAGTCCAAATTATTCACAAACTACACACAAAATGAGAGAGAAATATACCAAGTGCAACAGAAAAAATAGTGCAAATGATCTTAAACTATATAAGAATTAGTTACATAATATAACAACAAGAGCCCGACAGATCGTTTTACCGATATGAGCTGATATGGTGGTATGAGCATGTCGCAGATACATCGTATCAGCAAATATGCCGCATATTTATTTTTATTTATTTTTTTTTTAACAGAATGTATAGACCTTTTTTCCTGAGTAAACGATGAGTGTCACCATTAAGCAGATGAAATGCTCCTAAATGGTGTAATTACTTAGTTTGTCCACATTACATTGACTCCACATTACATTGACTTAGTTTTGCATGATCATATTATGAATGATGGATATATTTTTAACGAGACGTTAGAGCTGGTATGTATGTGTATATATGTGTATATATATATATATATATATATATATATATATATATATTTTATTTATTTATTTAATTTAAGTTATTCTCTCTCTCTCTCTCTCTCTCTCTCTCTCTCTCTCTCTCTCTCTCTCTCTCTCTCTCTCTCTCTCTCTCTCTCTCTCTCTCTCTCTCTTCTCTTTTAACTTTTAACGAGTTTGGAGTAAAAGTATGTGATGGATGTATTATGTGTCGAGAGCATTCACTCAGTATCATTATCTCATTTTTGACAGAGATGGCTTTTAGCTGGTTTCGCATCTGTACTGTAGCCTACACAAAAAATATTGGCCGATACATTGGTATCTGTGTTTTTACTCCCTAATATCGGCATCGGCCTGAAAAAAAAAAAAAAAACATATCAGTCGGGTTCTAATAACAACCAAATAGATCTGTAGTCTGCGTCGGAATTGATTTTACAGGGACATCGCCTAGCGACGCAAAAACCTAAATTACAATGCTTTATTCGATATGTACTGCTGTTTCATCGTTTTTGGTTTGTGTTATGTCAAAGGGCTCTATCATGCGTATTTCTGTGCTTTTTCAAAAAGTGCTGTCATGCAAATGTGTTATTTTGTTTGTTTTCATGCATGCACAGTGCATTTTACTTTCACTTTGCGTTTGTTCACATTTCCAAAGAAACATGCTGATTGGTGGTTTATCATATATGATTTTGTATCTTAAATTTGTGAAAACATTATTGTCTGATTTATTCCTCCTTTCAGTTACCAGCAAACAGATCTCATCATTCATCAGTATCTAACCACACAGATCACAGTTCAAGAGACAGGAGTCGATCCCCATCGTCTCATAAAACAAACAGGGATAATCACTCCTTAAGAGTGTCAGAGAAGAGACCTAAAACCAAAGCACCCAGCCCATCAAGATACAGAGACCACTATCAAAAGCGACACACTAATTACAGCAAGTATGATATGTTAATGAGAATCATTTAATCTACCACGTATAGCAAGCATGAATGTTTCATTTTTATCTATATTAATTACTTGGCATTGGCATGAATACATTTCATTAGTTTGTTTTACTGAAGTTTTGTCAGCTACATAGAATGCAACTAAATTTCAGGCACCTCTCAGCTGAAGAGTTGGAAAAGAAGAGAAGGGAAATGATGGATTTTGCCAGTGAAAGAGAAGTGGAACGGCAAAATAATGTACAGAGGTACAAGCGACAAGAGGAGCAGGAGAAAGCCAGAGACAATGCCAAACAGGACCATCATGCTGGCTTCATACAGTCAGTATTTAAATGAAAATTTTACTGAAACCAGAATTGACTTAAAATAAATGCTTCTGTTATACACAGTAGTTTTATTTATGACAGTGGCAGTCTAATTATGATTTGTTACAGTTTGTGTTTTACTCTTACAGTTTATTCAGTCGTTAGGAAACATTTCTCAACACTTTCTGAACTCTTCACACAGCGAGCACATCATCAGTCTATATGGGCTAAACTGTGAATCATTTGCTTTGGCACAAAATGCATTAATTTCAATAGTACAGTACAAACATGAAGACACAAATCTGCAACATTTGTACAGTAATGTATAGAAAAAATATTCTGGATGTAAACAATCAAATACTATCAAAGCAGTTGCATGCAGCTGAACATCTTCAGAAGTGTTGGTGTTACTTTCATTACCATTTATACAAAAGGGAAAACAGGAATATTTTTGTACTGTAGTTTACATGTAACATGGACGATTTAACACATACTTCAGTGAATTATAAACAGTAGAAAGTATCCTTGTTTTGTAAAGAAATTTTACAAAAGAAAACATTGTATATTGCTACCTGTTAGTGTTATTTAGGTTGCTGTGTTGTGTGATTAAAGCGTTTGTTTGTTGAAAACTTTTGCTAGTGTTATGTAATAATGACTTGATTTGAGTCATCAATGGAATGTTTTAGTATTTTTAGTGCATTTTGAATGTAAAATTAACTGCTGTGTGATAGGAGAACTGTGTGAAAAGTTTTGTTAGTGTCTTAAGTATTGAGAAATGTGTCCTAGCATTCGAAGGAACTAATTTTGCTCTGCCACCAATGTGCACATTGGAGAAATTTGGGAAATTATGTTCCTTGTATTTGGCTAGCCATACAATGATATGGATGATGGTGAATTGCTCACTAATTAATTTGTAAATCTGTTTACAGTGACATGAAACTAGAGAGTGCTGCCACCTCTTCTCTGGAAGATCGTGTGAAGAGAAACATTCACTCTATTCAGAGGACCCCTGCTGCTCTGGAGAAGAACTTCATGAGAAGATGAGACAATAAAGAACATGACTTCTTTTACCTGTTTTTGTATTAAGATTTTTACAATTTGTAATTTTTAATTAACATTATGATGCCAGATCATGTTTGTGAATAAAAGTCCAAATGACACTTGTTCTCCTCAAGGCCTTTGTCTTAACCAACTTGTTCCAGACATCAGTACTGATGTCTGTAAACTCCAAAAAAAAAAAAAAAGTTCAGGGACAGTTTATTCCTTTTCTGATTGTGTGAAACATGTTCAGTTTAAGCCTCAGTTTAACATTTTATGTTAAGAGTGGAAAAAGGTGGTCAAAAACACATGTATACAAACTGATCACCAACCACAACTTTCAGATGCCATTTTTATTTTTTTTAGGTCAGCTGTAATGGAATGGAATTCACAGACTATGGGATATCAAAGGCAGCAAAGGATATATCGATGCTGCCTTTATAAATCCAAGGTATCTCAGGAGACGTGAAGTGAACAGTGGATTTGGACATGCCTTGATGGCTTTTTACCTTGGAATGCATCCTCCGAATGTGGGATTTCTTAAAGACAATATGGAGTATGATATGGGTTTAAAACTCTTGTATTTAGACCCATATCATCTTTATGTTATTCTGGCAAAAAGTTATCAAAAGCTTTTTGATATCACAAACACACCGAACTAATAATTATTGTTGTCATGGTGCCTAAATGGATCGAAGACAATTCTGCAAATGCTTTGGCATATTATCACCAAACTTTTTGTCATTGTCATGTCTAGTGGACCACATGACATCAGTTTTGGAGCAGTGCCATCTATTGGTCAAAAGTGACATCATTAAATAATATTACTAGTGATTATATTTTTTTCTGCCATTTTTCTTAAATATCTATAGTTACTCAAAGGTCTTATAGAGCTTGAACCCTAGGAATTGTTACTTGCAGCTATATTTTATTTGTTCTTAAATGTTTAGCATACAGAAGTTTCTTATTTGCACAGTGTTGTTGGTGGTGAGATGGCTTTCAGAACTTCTTTGTAACATCTAATATAAGCCCAGCAGCACATAAAATAACACTGGACAGCATTGTTATGCTGTATTCAGTTTATTGCAAGCAGTCACTGCTTCAGAGCAAGACAGATAAGAGATTAAGGAACACTTATACCACAGATAATGGCTACAATTACTCAGGCTCACTTGAAAGACTCATATGACTCTCATGTGAATTCAGGAAAAGGAGCAAGTATATGATTGGCAGCAATAAGTATTATGTTGGTTGCCTGTGGTTAGCAAGCCGTTCTTGATTTCCAGAAGTAGTTCTTGCAGCCTGGTTTTCGTTCTTTGTCTCCATTGTCTCTCCTTATTAGGTCCAGTCCACTCTGTAGAATCCCCAGAGATGGGCTGTCAGACTGAATGGCTGCTGGGTCTGTGTTACTGAGCAACCACTGAAGCTCTGAAAGGGAATATCTCTCTGGCACCTGTTAATTCAATTAAATCATTTTTTTCAGGTTAGAAAGAAAAAAAAAATAAGACTTTATCATGCCTTAAAAACATGCTTCCGATGTATGTATTACAGCTATTCAAGTGCAATAAGGTTTAGAGTATTACTTTAAAATCTTACCTCTTCATCAGTAGGAGTGCCATGAGATGCCTGTAGCGCAGAATTCAAAACCATATGAGATTGACCAGATGATATGATGCTTGCTGTCATGGCCAAACAGAACAGGGAGACAGTGAGGTGAAGCTGGGATGAGGCCATCTCTGCTGTCTTGAAGGATATGGCTTGTTCGCCTTGGTTCAAGCCTGTCTGCTGCACTGTGCTCCCTAAGTGTGTCCTTTTGCTTATCCATACTGTTTTATACTGGTACCTTCTCTTACATAGAGTAAAAATTAGTTACGCGCTGAGAAGTTTCACAAATTAAAAATTAACAAGTTCAACTGGTTGCAGCTGGTATCTACTGGTCAGATGTAACTTAAAATTCAGTTACATCTCATTTTCCATCCTCAGTAAAGTAATTGGTGTTTTCCTGCTGTCTAAACACAGTGCATCCACATGAATAAACTGCTAATTAGCCCCCATAAAATGATCTGTTGCTAGAGTAACTTTGCTACCGATGTTTCTTGGTCATAAATTCTTGATGGTCATCACTGGCAAAAGGATGTTACCAGGAAACAGGTAAACTTTTCCTTGAACAGTTATTGCCTACATCTTTCTGCATGCACTATTAACCTGGGAAACTAAACCAAGATAAGACAGTTTTGGATGCAAAAAACTCAATGTCCACCTGACTTTATTTGTTTTAAATTACCAATTTTTTAATCAGGCTCCTATGTTTAGTTTTAGTAATTATTCACTTTTACCCTCAACTGAAATTTTTACTGGGAAAAAAAAATCCCAAAAAAATGATCTCTGGTGACATGATTTAATCAAAATACCAATAGCCATATGGGTGTAGTACTCAGTGATTGCATATAGGCTGAAATCTTTAAACCATTGTTGTAATAATATTAACCTCTTTAAGTTTTAGATTTTATCTCTAAAATATTTGGATAGTTTTATTTATTTATTTATATATATATATATTTTTTTTTTTGTTGGCCTCTGAAGATGGACGAAACTATGCATGTTTCCTAAGAATGACTTGCACTCCATGTGAAAAGGATTACACTATGACATCAACAGAGTTAAACACACACAGACAGACAACAAATGAACAATATACTGTCACACCATAGGAAAAGATGTCACACCAGAGGACAAGGTCTCCATTAGAAGCATTTTAAACAATTAAATAAGATTTCTTTAACTCTTTAACTAGCCTTAATTTCTTTTTTTTTTTTTTTTTTTTTTTTTGGATCAATGCCATTGTTCTTAAATGCAGTAATTGCATTCATTAAACTACTTTCTGATGTTGTTGCAGAAAACCTGTACTGTTATGTTACTAAGTAGCCACATAGTTAAACAAAATATTTCACATCTTAATGAATAAACCACAGAGAGTTTAAATATTCCCTCTCTGTCTCCTTCTCTCTCTTGCCACCCATCCCCCCTCCCCACACTCACTTTAACACACACACACACATAGAGGCATAGTGAGGATCAGCTGTGTATTTGTTTTTTAATTTTCTTTTATTCATAGAGTTTTGGATTATCATGAATTTCAGAATATTTTCTCAGAATGAGTTTGGAAAGAGTTTTTTAAAGAGTTTGGATGCTGCGCTTTAAAGATATAATAAAATTATGGTTATCTTTTTTTACTGTTACTTTAATAAATCACCACGTCAACACAGTTCAAGATATCCCAAATCCGCTCACAATTTAGCATCTTCAGTATCTTGGCATCATGCAGAAAAAGTTTGGTGTGAATTCCTTGGTTTTCCTGAGAGGAGTATTTAAAATTCCACAGCCTGATTTTTCCAAAAATCCACATTCAAACCAAAATTGCCGACTTACTGTTGGTCGTGGCTAATGGATGTAAATTAGAAAGTTGTACCGAGTTTCATATGAATACGTGAAAGTATGTGCGCGCTATACATCAAGTTTTCTGACTGTGTTCCAGGGGGCGCCGTAGAGCCCCTGTGCCACGCCCGGGTCCCAGCCTCTGCGGCGTCCTGATGGCCGCGGATTCCAATGTGTGTGCAAATTTTCAAGAGTTTTTGAGTATGTTAAGCCCCCCAAAATGCCCCGAAAGGTTGAAATATATATATATATATACCTGCAAGCAGCAATGGGCAGGCCCTCACCCTCAGTGTAATCGCCACCCTGGTGCAATCAAGAAAACAGTGCACAGCGGGCACATGCATTTACAGTAATCCTCTGGCAGTTTGGCTTTAAGGTTTACAGCAATGAAAGAGTTACACTTTAAAGTCAAATGTGTGAAACACCCACCCCACCTCCCACACACAGAGAGAGGTGGAGGGAGAGAGCGAAAATAAACAAAAATTAAATAGAAATTATGAATCTTAGTTTTTATTAAGTTCAAAATGTACTAATTTATAATTTATTTAAAATGTAAAGTTGTTTTTATTAGCATTAGTTAATGTACCATAGGATGAACTAAAATTAACAGTTTTCTTAAAAATTGTTCATTTATTAAATTGTAAAAAAATACATTAATTTATTAGTTCATGTTAGTTAATGCATTAACTAATTTTAGCAAAAGAGACCTTATTTTAAATGGTTACCAACACTTTTTATGATCTACAACCATTTTTAAATATTATTTTAATGATCCATAAGCATTTTTGAAATAATTATATACAAGTATATTAACAGTAAAGTACATATTAACTTATGTATTTTGTTTCTTATTCTAATTAACTGAACTGAGCAGTAAAGGGACAGACTTCTTAGAGGAGTATTTAAAATTCCACAGCCTGATTTTTCCAAAAAATCAAACCAAAATAGCCGACTTCCTGTTGGTTGTAGCTAACGGATGTAAATTAGAAAGTTGTCTGGACTGAAGTGAACAATATATGTACCGAGGTTGGTGACTGTAGGAAAAACTAACCCCCAAATATTGTCAAGAGGTGGCGCTATAGAGTGCCTCCTCCATGCCCATTTATGAGCTTGTACACAAATAGGCTTTGGTAGTGCAAAATAAATAAATAAATAAATAAAACCAAATGCTTTTTTCCTGTTCTGTCTCCACTTAAACTTTTAACAGCTCAAACATTTAACAGCGAAACAATTTCAATTTCAAACAGTCATTTCTAGGGCTGTCAATTGATTAAAATTCATTGATTTTATTCATTTCTTTCTTTTAATACCGTGAAATGGAGGCGCGCAAGAGATCAACGCAGTTGCAGGAAGCTGCTCACTCAAACGATCTAACTAGTCTCAAACTGATTAATTCTGGTGATGTCTGTGCCCTAACGATGTTATATTTTACCATTTCACATCCAGAGATGAAGGATCGAATGATGAAGTTACTAAAGAGGAGTCCGATGACAGTCTGTTATATAGGCTAATCAGTGCGCAAACAGTTGTGCTGCGCTCGCGTTTCTAAATTTTAACTACAACTACAAGGTACATTATTCGTGCTATTTAAACATACAAGGGGTGATCAGAAGTTCGGAGACTATACCCATGATAAACAACGGGAAAAAAAAGACGTTTGTTTGTGTAGTAATGCCTTATCGCGCTCCTGATAGCTCTCCATAAAAGTGAAAGTAAAACACGTCTCACTTTAAACCCGCTTTTCTCAAAAATTCCATTCCTGAAAAATTTAATCATATTAGCCATTTTCAGATAGATATAACTTTTGTTATGTTTAAACTATGGACAAAATAAAAAAACTGTTATGGAAAGGGCTTGAACCCAGCTTTACGTCAAAAACTAAAAAAGGTAAGATTTCACCATGTGTTGGGTTTTGCCAGATCACATCACATTTCAGTAGACCCTCGTCCTCTACTACATTAACTTGCCTACATGCCACCCATTTCGCGATCGCTGTGGTGAGTCTATTGCCTGTTCAAGCGCCGCCGCCGCGGTTTGCCGTTGGCGAGGGGGAGGAGAGCTCTGCATCAGTTGTATGTTTCGCCATCAAGTGATACTTTAAACTTTATAAAGAAATAAATCGGGTTTTACCGATGCAAATATGTTAGAAACGATGCATCGCGATACAAATGCCAATTTGTATCCAATGCACACTTTTTAAACCGATGCATCGCATCGTTAACTTTTTAAGCCGATGCACCGAGCGAATCGGGGAATCTTCCCATCCCTAATAGATAGATAGATAGATAGATAGATAAAGAGTGATTGGCGGGCCCTCGCCATCAGTGCAATCGCCAGCCTGGTGCAATCAGGAAAATGGTGCACAGCGGACACATAGATTTACAGTATCGCTCTGGTTGTCTAATTTTAAGGGTTGCAGCAATGAAATTGTCACACTATGACATCTAGAGAGTTAAACACACAGACCAAAAAAAAAAAAAAAAAATTGTTACAAAAGGCTGAATCATCCTATGGTGTGTGTACCAGTGTGATTTTTCAAATATCTGTTCACTAAATTGACGTGCATGTGTGAATAGGTTCATTATATTAGTTAACGTGAAAATAATTAGCATTTATTAATGTCAATTAATGTTAAGTTCAAAATACATTGTTATTCAAATGCACAGTTGTATTTTAATATTAGTTTATATGCACTGTGATTTAACATGAACATTTGTATTAACTAACTCTAAAAAAGATTAATGTAGTAATATAGTTCATTGTTAGTTAATATTAGTTAATGCATTAATGTTAACCAAAAAAAAAAAAAAAAAAAAAAAAGACCTCATTTTAAATTATTACCAACACATTTTTGTGATCCATAAAACCATTTTGAATTTTTTTAGTGATCTAAGCATTTGTGAAATGTGAATTACTAGTAAAAGACATATTAACTTATTTTATGTATTTGTTTCTGTAATTATATAAAAGTAAACTACATATCAACTGATTCTGTGATTTTTTTTTTTTTTTCCTCTGATGGGTTAAAATATTTCTTAGCATATGACTCCATCCGGTGGTCATCCTGGGTATCTCTCTGTTACGTTTTTGGATAGTTTTAATTCTTTGGTAGCCTTTGGACATTATAAAAGAGCTGGGCTCTTCCACAATCACTTCTTCAAACTCAATCAGGAATCTGGGTGTCATCTTTGATGACCAGCTGTCTTTCAAAGATCATATTGCAAAGACTACTCGAACTTGCAGGTTTGCTTTGCACAACATCAGAAAGATCAGGCCCTTTCTAACAGTGCAGGCTACACAACTTCTTGTCCAGGCCCTTGTCATCACCAGACTGGACTACTGCAATGCTCTTTTGACTGGTCTTCCGTCATGCACAATCAAACCTCTACAAATGATTCAGAATGCAGCAGCACGGCTGGTCTTCAACGAGCCCAAAAGAGCCCATGTTACACCTCTCTTTATCTCCTTGCACTGGCTCCCAATTGCGGCTCGTATCAAGTTCAAGACTCTGATGCTTGCATATAGGACAACCACAGCTACTGCACCTGCTTATCTGCACTCGCTATTGCAAATCTACACCCCCTCCAGAACTCTGAGATCTGCTAGTGAGCGACGCCTTGTGGTACCATCACAGAGAGGTGCTAAATCACTATCCAGAACATTCTCTTTTACTGTTCCTGGCTGGTGGAACGATCTTCCTACCCCTATCCGGAATGCTGATTCCCTGACAAGCTTCAAGCGACAGCTTAAAACTCATCTCTTTCAACTCCATTTGCTGTTACCATAAAAAAAAAAAAAAAAAAAAAAAAAAAAAAAACACACTTTATTCCTTCCCTTTCTAGCTTGTACTTGTCTGAAGCACCACTTGAAATCTGGTATTATAGCACTGCCTGTGTCTGTTTGTCTCCTTAAGAAGAATCGCTCTATGTTCTCCCAACTGTATGTCGCTTTGGACAAAAGCGTCTGCCAAATGCCTAAATGTAAATGGATGAAACTATGCATGTTTCCTAAGCATGATGGAAATGTCTCGATAACCACTAATGACAGGTTAGCATGGTCATTAATTGATACAAAAGGCTGAATCATCCTATGGTGTGTCCACCAGTGTGATGCTTGTACTGTCACACCATAGGAAAAGATGTCACACCAGAGCAGTGGCGGAGATCACAGCCACCCCGCTCGTAATTGCATTTTTCAAATATTGATCTAGGAGAACCTCGATCATGTCTATACCAGTTATACGATAATATTTTGACCGCAAAACTCTCGCGACACTCACCGGAACTGAAAAATAGCTTGGTTTTCCAGCTTTAGTTAAAAGTGGGAGACGAAGAATACAGCGCTGCAGTTCAAATCTTGGTGCTTGGATATCAACTCCGAGCGTTTGAGCACAACGGTCATTGCACAAAAGTAGAAATCCACAATAACTGAAAAAGCGCGGCTTGGCTTAGCTTAATCAGCGCATCCTGGCTTAGTCCGTTGCACGTTTGCTGAGCCAGGATGAGACAGCGGAGCCAATTCAAGCCAGGTATAGATAGTTGGGATAAGTGCGCGTTCACGGCATTCTCAAATAAACCATGGGATCGATCACAGATTCAGTGATGCAAAAGTGGAAAAAACCCGTGCAATATGTATATTCTCGCCAAATGAGCATAACATAACGTAAAACCTATGAAGATGTAAAGCACATATGCAAAAAGGGAAATACAGTAGCAATAATAAAACAAAGAAAAAGCCTGGCAGACAATAGCGGACAGATTGAATGCGTACACTCTTTTGGAGAAAATTTACACTAAAAAACACTGAGTAAATTTTAAAGCTGTGAAATCAAATAAATAGCCTGTTTCAAGTGAGTACATGCAAGTAAAATCTGAGAAAATGTAATAATGTCTAGTGTACTTTCCCAAAAATAAGTACATATTAAAAATGTAATTTGTTAATTAGTTATATTTTGTCATTACTTAATGTCATACACATTTTTGAAGAATGACATTTTTGCCAGTCATCAGGCCTGTTTGGCTTCTCCTTATTTGTATATTTTAGGCATCCATTATAGAGGTGGTAAAAATGCCGCGCTAGTAACAATTCACTTTTGCTTTTACCTTCGGGACCGCCTTGGACTTGTCAGGGAAAACCAGATGGATTCAAGTGCAAATTCAGAAGATAGTTTATTGACAATAATTATAGCAAACAAAGTCACTGAAGATGGATGGTCGTGGGTGCAGAGGTGGTGGACTTCCTTGGTAGCGCTAGACCGCAATGGGTAGTAATCCATACAAGTCCAAATGAGAGATAACAGGTGGTACAAAGTCCAGATATCCAAAAAACCGAAGAGCAGAAATCCACAAGTGAGCAGGAACAGGGCTAACCACAAACACTGCATAGAAAACGATCTGACAAAGACAAGACAAACAATGAGGCTTAAATAGGGTTTTAATCAGCCCCAGCTGAAGCTAGTGAGCTCATTAACGGTAGTACCCAGAACAGCCAGAAGAGGCTGATGAACCTTTTTTTTTTATTATTGAATTTTATGAAATAACAGAAATAACAATATATAATAATACAATTATTGTAACAACAGAAAGAGGTATGATACAGAAAGTAATTACAAGTAAAAAACAAAAACAAAACAAAAAAATAAAAAATAAATAAAAGGCTTAGAAGAGATTAATATAGAAAGAACAAATAAATAAACAAAGAAGAAGAGGGTACTACACAAAATAAATTACATATTGAGTACATTTATAAGCTTATAGCTTTTACAGATTGAATATGTCCTAATTGTTTTTTTATTTACAGAAGTAGAAATAGTTTTTAAATACTGCTTAATCTCTTGTAAAAATACAATAACAATAGGTATACAATTAGAAAATTTACATTTATGTATGTAAAATCATAAGATCATGAGTTTTGGAATGTCATAGTTGCACATTAAAACAATTTTGCTCCACCAAGCTGTGAAAAAACTATCTGGGGGAAAATATTCCAAACAGAGGTTGGTTTTTTAAAAAATCGACTAAGCCAGGTTATCTTAATTGAATTTAAGATAATTAGCTTCCACTTTCCGCACAAACGAAGCGCACATTGTTTAACGCTGACGGCTGTTCGCTACAAAATCTTATATTATAAAAACAAAAACTTATATTTAACGAACAAAAAAATATGTGCCTAATCACTTTGCCATTAAATACAAAAACTGAACTATTTTAATAGCTGAAAAAAAAAAAAAGCTAAACGATCACTCTGTCCGTGTGCTTTTCTGTCTCTGAATGCATACACAGAACAGTGCAAATTCTCTTTTTGCTACACAAAATAAACATTAATAAACTAAGCAAGTCCCATTTTATGCAAGTCACTGATTTGCATGTGAAATTAGGCTTTTATGGAGGAGCAAACGCGCACCAAAGGGGGCGGAATAGGGAGCAATAATTGTTTTATCTCGATTATTGTATTTTCAGAATCATTTGAAGCTGAAATCGAAATCAAAATAAAATTTCGATTAATTGCACAGCCCTGTACTACAATATAGCACTCTTCATAATCACAGGAAAATAACATATGCTGAACGACAGTAACATTATATGTATTATTTAAATGCAGGAAAATTAAAATGATCCAACATAATTACAGAACAAAATGAAGTGACAGTACAATACATTAATTTCTGGTAGGATTGACAGCAGAACAGACGGATAAATCACCAGGATTAATTTTAGCCCGGTTGTTAGCCTGCTCTGGAGCAGGCTAGCTTCAAAGAATAAATCTCCATAGCAACTCAATTTATCTTAATTTAGCCTGCTTTCATGCAACCGAGTCAGGGATAAATTCATCCAGGCTAACTAGAAAATCCCAGCTTAATCCCTTATCTCAGTTTTGTGCAATCCCCCCAGGTGATCTATTCAGCCCAGTTTTATCAATATCCTCGTGTAAACAGAAGTTAGGAAGCAGTAAGCTTTACATTAGCTGAGTTAACGTTAGATGTTTAGAACTATTGTCATGTTTTCTAGAGCTTTAGGAAATGTTTAGGATATTTTTATCATAAACTATGTTTAATATGATGCAGACATTCCAGTATAAATGCTAGGATCAAGATTGGTTTTATATAACAGAAATAACAGAAACATTTATCCTCTATACGTTGTTTTTTGTTAACATGGTAATGTTTAAATGTTTTTTTGCTTATGTGTATTATTCATGTCAGTCAGTAAAATGTGAGAAACATGAAGAGAAAGGCAGCATATATAGCATCCTTCTTAAGGAAGAGTAGCAAAAAGCAGTCAAATAAATCATGAATTATGACTAAAGACTAAGAATTATGACTAAACATTTTATGTTAATTTAAATTAATTAAAATTAAAGTATTGTAGCAATTGCACATTATACATCATTGTGATTTAGGCACCTACAATACTTGTAAAAAAGTATTTTATAGTGCCATGTTTGCTTGTATAACAAAATTAAATGTGCCACCCCAGAGAAACTGCTGGCCCCTGCCTGGCCACCCCTATGAAAAATCCCTGGCTCTGCCACTGACTGTCAGTATACTTTTATATAATGATTGTAGAAATGCTTACATAGCATTAAAATATTTTTTAAAGATCTTCAAAAGACAAACCATTAAAAGTTTTATATATCATACACTTTTTCACTGATGGGATAAGAAATCTTTTAAATCTGATCCTTTACTGCTCAGTTCAATTCATTAGAATAAGAAACAAAATACATAAAATAAGTTAATATGTACTTTACTGGTAATATATTTGTATATAATTATTTTAAAAAAATGGTTATATATTGTTAAAATAATATCTCTTTTGTTAACACTAGTTAATGCATTAACTAACATGAACTAACAATGCGTTTTTACAATCTATTAAATGAACAATTTTTAAGAAAATTGTTAATTTGAGTCCATATGGGACATTAACTAATGCTAATAGAAACAACTTTACATTTTAAATAAATGATAAATTAGTACATTTTGAACTTAATATAAACTAAGATTCATAATTTCTATTTAAATTCTGTTTATTTTCTCTCTCTCCCTCTATCTCTCTCTGTGTGTGTGTGGGTGGAGGGTGGGGGTGGGTGTTTCACACATTTGACTTTAAAGTGTAACCCTTTCATTGCTGTAACCCTTAAAACCAGACAGCCAGAGTGATACTGTAAACCCCCAGAGCACGCCCTCTGGGAAGTTTGTTGTCATAGAGTCAAAATTAATTACATCAGTACATTAATGTTAAGTTCTAATCAAAAGTTCTGAAGTTTATGCAATATTTTTAGACCATGCTATGTGATTTCTTTTAGAGACTAAACGGCTGTTTTTAGCTTAGCTTTTAGCTGTGATATGATGTGATGTGGCTTCTTACCACAGAATGATGAAAAAAAATCTTATTCTAATGCCGCTTTAATAATTAGCTTCCACTTTCCGCACAAACGAAGCGCACATTGTTTAACGCTGATGGCTGTTCGCTACAAAATCTTATATTATAAAAACAAAAACTTATATTTAACGAACAAAAAAATATGTGCCTAATCACTTTGCCATTAAATACAAAAACTGAACTATTTTAATAGCTGAAAAAAAAAAAAAAAGCTAAACGATCACTCTGTCCGTGTGCTTTTCTGTCTCTGAATGCATACACAGAACAGTGCAAATTCTCTTTTTGCTACACAAAATAAACATTAATAAACTAAGCAAGTCCCATTTTATGCAAGTCACTGATTTGCATGTGAAATTAGGCTTTTATGGAGGAGCAAACGCGCACCAAAGGGGGCGGAATAGGGAGCAATAATTGTTTTATCTCGATTATTGTATTTTCAGAATCATTTGAAGCTGAAATCGAAATCAAAATAACATTTCGATTAATTGCACAGCCCTGTACTATATCAAACTTCTGACAGCAATATAGCACTCTTCATAATCACAGGAAAATAACATATGCTGAACGACAGTAACATTATATGTATTATTTAAATGCAGGAAAATTAAAATGATCCAACATAATTACAGAACAAAATGAAGTGACAGTACAATACATTAATTTCTGGTAGGATTGACAGCAGAACAGACGGATAAATCACCAGGATTAATTTTAGCCCGGTTGTTAGCCTGCTCTGGAGCAGGCTAGCTTCAAAGAATAAATCTCCATAGCAACTCAATTTATCTTAATTTAGCCTGCTTTCATGCAACCGAGTCAGGGATAAATTCATCCAGGCTAACTAGAAAATCCCAGCTTAATCCCTTATCTCAGTTTTGTGCAATCCCCCCAGGTGATCTATTCAGCCCAGTTTTATCAATATCCTCGTGTAAACAGAAGTTAGGAAGCAGTAAGCTTTACATTAGCTGAGTTAACGTTAGATGTTTAGAACTATTGTCATGTTTTCTAGAGCTTTAGGAAATGTTTAGGATATTTTTATCATAAACTATGTTTAATATGATGCAGACATTCCAGTATAAATGCTAGGATCAAGATTGGTTTTATATAACAGAAATAACAGAAACATTTATCCTCTATACGTTGTTTTTTGTTAACATGGTAATGTTTAAATGTTTTTTTGCTTATGTGTATTATTCATGTCAGTCAGTAAAATGTGAGAAACATGAAGAGAAAGGCAGCATATATAGCATCCTTCTTAAGGAAGAGTAGCAAAAAGCAGTCAAATAAATCATGAATTATGACTAAAGACTAAGAATTATGACTAAACATTTTATGTTAATTTAAATTAATTAAAATTAAAGTATTGTAGCAATTGCACATTATACATCATTGTGATTTAGGCACCTACAATACTTGTAAAAAATTATTTTATAGTGCCATGTTTGCTTGTATAACAAAATTAAATTGTGCCACCCCAGAGAAACTGCTGGCCCCTGCCTGGCCACCCCTATGAAAAATCCCTGGCTCTGCCACTGACTGTCAGTATACTTTTATATAATGATTGTAGAAATGCTTACATAGCATTAAAATATTTTTTAAAGATCTTCAAAAGACAAACCATTAAAAGTTTTATATATCATACACTTTTTCACTGATGGGATAAGAAATCTTTTAAATCTGATCCTTTACTGCTCAGTTCAATTCATTAGAATAAGAAACAAAATACATAAAATAAGTTAATATGTACTTTACTGGTAATATATTTGTATATAATTATTTAAAAAAATGGTTATATATTGTTAAAATAATATCTCTTTTGTTAACACTAGTTAATGCATTAACTAACATGAACTAACAATGCGTTTTTACAATCTATTAAATGAACAATTTTTAAGAAAATTGTTAATTTGAGTCCATATGGGACATTAACTAATGCTAATAGAAACAACTTTACATTTTAAATAAATGATAAATTAGTACATTTTGAACTTAATATAAACTAAGATTCATAATTTCTATTTAAATTCTGTTTATTTTCTCTCTCTCCCTCTATCTCTCTCTGTGTGTGTGTGGGTGGAGGGTGGGGGTGGGTGTTTCACACATTTGACTTTAAAGTGTAACCCTTTCATTGCTGTAACCCTTAAAACCAGACAGCCAGAGTGATACTGTAAATCCATGTGCCCGCTGTGAACCGTTTTCCTGATTGCACAAGGGTGGTGATTGCGCAGATGGTGAGGGCCCGCCCAGCTATATTTTAAAATTATTTTTGAAAAAGGTCAGAAAGTTGAACCCCCAGAGCACGCCCTCTGGGAAGTTTGTTGTCATAGAGTCAAAATTAATTACATCAGTACATTAATGTTAAGTTCTAATCAAAAGTTCTGAAGTTTATGCAATATTTTTAGACCATGCTATGTGATTTCTTTTAGAGACTAAACGGCTGTTTTTAGCTTAGCTTTTAGCTGTGATATGATGTGATGTGGCTTCTTACCACAGAATGATGAAAAAAAATCTTATTCTAATGCCGCTTTAATTTTGTGGGCTCGTGATAGCAGGATTGATTCTGATTGGGTGTCAGTGTTTTTACTGATCATCGTCTGCTAATGTAGTTAATTTTTAGTTATCTTTCTTGGTGTGAACGAGCCATAAGACAGCAAAAATGTAACAATAAAATTACATTTTGCGCTATACATATATTATAATTGGGAAGTGACAATATCTTATTGAGACAATAAAGTGTGTTTACAAATAATATTAACTGAACACCAGTTTATTGTAACTGTAGCCACAAACATGAAAGTTATTTGCACAATTGAGTGGCATTATTTAAAAAAAAAATAAAAAATAAAAAAAATCGCTAATGCAAGAAAAGAGACAAAGCACATCACAGAAGTTTAAAATTCATATTTGTTTATTCATCTTGAAAAGTCTTGAGTTAATCAGCATACTTTTTTCCAATGGCACTGTACAGAGAAGTGAACACATAGACTTTTTGCCTGTCACAGTGCACATTTTACATATAAAGAAATTGTTCATTGTTACATTTCCAAACTGCACCCTCTGGTCACAAGAGAGTGAATTCCAAAGTTTATTGATGATCTGCATATAGTGGTAGCTTGGCACACAAATAAAAACAGGCTACAACATCTTGTAATCTCCATGTTTTTGAGACTGTATACCAAGTGGTACCTTGGTTATTCGTTCCCCTTAACACCTATTTTCAGTTTACAGAACCACATTGAGTTAAATAAAATGGACCATCTGTTACACACTGTATCTAAAACACAATTTCAGATATTTGATAGTTTTATTTCTCCAAAATGCATGTAAACTAGTAACCAATGCTCTATGCCTCAGGGGTTTAGTCTACAGTCTTTGCGACTGTGTTCACCCAGTGTGACCCAGTTACAGTGAGTACCGGTCTCCAAGGCAACACATTTTGTACAGGCATTAGTTTCAAACATGGAGGTCAAAGGAAGGAATTAGGGAGGGGACGGTTAGGGAATTTTACTATAACATCCAAGTACTTTGGCAATGCAGATGGTGCACTGGTTGTGTTAGGATTGACAGCAGAACAGACGGATAAATCACCAGGATTAATTTTAGCCCGGTTGTTAGCCTGCTCTGGAGCAGGCTAGCTTCAAAGAATAAATCTCCATAGCAACTCAATTTATCTTAATTTAGCCTGCTTTCATGCAACCGAGTCAGGGATAAATTCATCCAGGCTAACTAGAAAATCCCAGCTTAATCCCTTATCTCAGTTTTGTGCAATCCCCCCAGGTGATCTATTCAGCCCAGTTTTATCAATATCCTCGTGTAAACAGAAGTTAGGAAGCAGTAAGCTTTACATTAGCTGAGTTAACGTTAGATGTTTAGAACTATTGTCATGTTTTCTAGAGCTTTAGGAAATGTTTAGGATATTTTTATCATAAACTATGTTTAATATGATGCAGACATTCCAGTATAAATGCTAGGATCAAGATTGGTTTTATATAACAGAAATAACAGAAACATTTATCCTCTATACGTTGTTTTTTGTTAACATGGTAATGTTTAAATGTTTTTTTGCTTATGTGTATTATTCATGTCAGTCAGTAAAATGTGAGAAACATGAAGAGAAAGGCAGCATATATAGCATCCTTCTTAAGGAAGAGTAGCAAAAAGCAGTCAAATAAATCATGAATTATGACTAAAGACTAAGAATTATGACTAAACATTTTATGTTAATTTAAATTAATTAAAATTAAAGTATTGTAGCAATTGCACATTATACATCATTGTGATTTAGGCACCTACAATACTTGTAAAAAATTATTTTATAGTGCCATGTTTGCTTGTATAACAAAATTAAATTGTGCCACCCCAGAGAAACTGCTGGCCCCTGCCTGGCCACCCCTATGAAAAATCCCTGGCTCTGCCACTGACTGTCAGTATACTTTTATATAATGATTGTAGAAATGCTTACATAGCATTAAAATATTTTTTAAAGATCTTCAAAAGACAAACCATTAAAAGTTTTATATATCATACACTTTTTCACTGATGGGATAAGAAATCTTTTAAATCTGATCCTTTACTGCTCAGTTCAATTCATTAGAATAAGAAACAAAATACATAAAATAAGTTAATATGTACTTTACTGGTAATATATTTGTATATAATTATTTAAAAAAATGGTTATATATTGTTAAAATAATATCTCTTTTGTTAACACTAGTTAATGCATTAACTAACATGAACTAACAATGCGTTTTTACAATCTATTAAATGAACAATTTTTAAGAAAATTGTTAATTTGAGTCCATATGGGACATTAACTAATGCTAATAGAAACAACTTTACATTTTAAATAAATGATAAATTAGTACATTTTGAACTTAATATAAACTAAGATTCATAATTTCTATTTAAATTCTGTTTATTTTCTCTCTCTCCCTCTATCTCTCTCTGTGTGTGTGTGGGTGGAGGGTGGGGGTGGGTGTTTCACACATTTGACTTTAAAGTGTAACCCTTTCATTGCTGTAACCCTTAAAACCAGACAGCCAGAGTGATACTGTAAATCCATGTGCCCGCTGTGAACCGTTTTCCTGATTGCACAAGGGTGGTGATTGCGCAGATGGTGAGGGCCCGCCCAGCTATATTTTAAAATTATTTTTGAAAAAGGTCAGAAAGTTGAACCCCCAGAGCACGCCCTCTGGGAAGTTTGTTGTCATAGAGTCAAAATTAATTACATCAGTACATTAATGTTAAGTTCTAATCAAAAGTTCTGAAGTTTATGCAATATTTTTAGACCATGCTATGTGATTTCTTTTAGAGACTAAACGGCTGTTTTTAGCTTAGCTTTTAGCTGTGATATGATGTGATGTGGCTTCTTACCACAGAATGATGAAAAAAAATCTTATTCTAATGCCGCTTTAATTTTGTGGGCTCGTGATAGCAGGATTGATTCTGATTGGGTGTCAGTGTTTTTACTGATCATCGTCTGCTAATGTAGTTAATTTTTAGTTATCTTTCTTGGTGTGAACGAGCCATAAGACAGCAAAAATGTAACAATAAAATTACATTTTGCGCTATACATATATTATAATTGGGAAGTGACAATATCTTATTGAGACAATAAAGTGTGTTTACAAATAATATTAACTGAACACCAGTTTATTGTAACTGTAGCCACAAACATGAAAGTTATTTGCACAATTGAGTGGCATTATTTAAAAAAAAAATAAAAAATAAAAAAAATCGCTAATGCAAGAAAAGAGACAAAGCACATCACAGAAGTTTAAAATTCATATTTGTTTATTCATCTTGAAAAGTCTTGAGTTAATCAGCATACTTTTTTCCAATGGCACTGTACAGAGAAGTGAACACATAGACTTTTTGCCTGTCACAGTGCACATTTTACATATAAAGAAATTGTTCATTGTTACATTTCCAAACTGCACCCTCTGGTCACAAGAGAGTGAATTCCAAAGTTTATTGATGATCTGCATATAGTGGTAGCTTGGCACACAAATAAAAACAGGCTACAACATCTTGTAATCTCCATGTTTTTGAGACTGTATACCAAGTGGTACCTTGGTTATTCGTTCCCCTTAACACCTATTTTCAGTTTACAGAACCACATTGAGTTAAATAAAATGGACCATCTGTTACACACTGTATCTAAAACACAATTTCAGATATTTGATAGTTTTATTTCTCCAAAATGCATGTAAACTAGTAACCAATGCTCTATGCCTCAGGGGTTTAGTCTACAGTCTTTGCGACTGTGTTCACCCAGTGTGACCCAGTTACAGTGAGTACCGGTCTCCAAGGCAACACATTTTGTACAGGCATTAGTTTCAAACATGGAGGTCAAAGGAAGGAATTAGGGAGGGGACGGTTAGGGAATTTTACTATAACATCCAAGTACTTTGGCAATGCAGATGGTGCACTGGTTGTGCAAAATGAATGACCACTTGAACTGATTTGAGAGATTGAGGTAGAGGGACAACTGTGAGTATCCAGTCAGGGAATATATGGTAGAGGATTGTGGAATTGCAGCTCTCTTGTGTACAGCCTCTTTACTTATGCAGCTATAATCCCTGTTACCAGGACTTGAGGGCATAGGTACTATATACGAACAAGAGCTGAGAGCTATTGGTCATTGGTTTGTTTAGATAGATGTGTCTGTCTGAAATTTCCAATTCCAAATCCAGAACTACTCCATTGACTTATTATAAATTATGGCACAGTCATTCTATACAAGACAATTACCAAAAAAAAAAAAAAATCATCTAATTTTACAATTATCAGTCCATGTACACAATTCTAAAATAATGCTAAAATTATTAAAAAAGAATACTTTGATATTCCAGATTGTCATTCATCTCTGGGTGACCTTCTTTGCACTTTAGACGATTTATAGTGGCACCTGCCAGCTATTACCACAGACTCAAAGAGGAGAGGACCGTCCCTTGGGTTTTACACCTGTACATGTAATGTATACACAGAGCTGTTACAACATCCAATAAAGGAGGCATTTTCTGTATTACACAGAAATGCTGTTACCATTTTTCTATGTGCAAATTACCGTAAATCAGATACTCTCTAAACTCACCACTCACCTTAAACGACTAGAGAAAGCCAAAACAAATGAGAATGTGGTTAAAAACAATGAAACTTTTTAAAGGACTTTTTGAGAAATGCTTGATCTGTTTATTTCTTAATAGTAGACATGATCTTAAAAATGATCTTATAATGTGTGGAAAGGCAGTGAGAAAAAAGCTAGCCCTAATTTAATAACCATAATGTCCAGTGTTAAAAAAGACTCCATTCAGTGTGGCAAAATACCATATAAACTTAATCTCCAGAGGTCTTAAAATAGAAAGGCATGTCAAAGCTTGATGAAAAGGTATTGATTGTGTATTGCGGAGTAAAAAAAAAAAAAGAAGAAAAAAAAATAACGATAACGGTAGAAGGACTACATAATCTTTGCAAAGATGTATTTAATTTAGAAAATATCTATTGATGCTAAGTCATTAAGGAATCACATTGTGTATAAAAATATTACATATCAACAATAATATGAAAACCTCATAAACTGCAGCCTCTGAAATATTGCTATGGTAACCCCACTTATTCTCTGGTGGGAGCACACTATGATTGGCTTCATCCCTGCCTGATAATAAAGGACAGAGCATGATCCTAATACGCTCACAAGACCACAAAATCAAATAGCCGTGTCCCAGAAGACTGTAGTCTGAGTAGGATAGGGAGGTGGGCTGTGCTTATTTGCCCCATTAGTTTTTTTCCAGCTGGGCATGGTAGGCAGGCTTTCTTTTGTGCATGGGCTACGGTCAGGAAGGCGTTGTCGAGACCGTATCTCCCAGCAGAGACGTTGTTTCCTCTCGATCATCTCCAGCATGGTGCTGTCACTATATAACCATGGCATAGGGGGCATCTATTGGACACAGAGAGAACATAGATTGTCAACTATATGAAAATTTACAGCTGCACAAAAAAGTTATAAAGACATTACCTGTTGGACATCAGCTAGCTGTCTCTGAGGTGTGCCTTTTGGAGATGGTGCTACTGTTGTGGAAGAAGACTGTCCTGTCTTTGGAGCCATCTTCAGATCTGCAAGGAAAGTTTCTACAAATGGACATGAAACACCAGTTATGACATCGGTTCATTTGAACATCAGTTCTTGACTGGCATGAATTTCTGTGCTCTTCCAGAATAGATCACACAAATTTATTGTAGTTATTGCTGGCCTAGCAAATTCATGGGGAAAAAAAAAATCAATCAATAAATCAATCAATCCTAAACTAGCCAGCTTGATAGAGCTGGTCTATTGCCTGGTTTTAGATGAGTTTTCTGCACTTTTTTAGCTTGTCAGGCTGAGATAACAGTTGAAGACCAGGCTTAAAGACCTAGCAGGTAGAGAAGTTGGTCAGCATTTCCATCAAATGAGCATCCCTTTTTCGGGGCCAGCATTTAAAACATGTTACTAACTAGTTGTGCTCTTTAGCTGGGCTGTAAAACAAATTTTGTTCTTACCAGAATTTGAGCTCCCCAAAATTATATTTGGACTCATGGAGGATCGTCCAGACCGAATCGATGATGCTATGGCTGAAGATCCAGGTCTTGTATCCGTGTCCTGTGTTTTGGGTAATTCTATGCTATAATCGCTTCTAACTTTCTCATCATAGTAAGGAAAAGTATCACTTGTGTGTACTCCTCCATCTTTGCAGTCCCATTTGCTCATTACATCATTGCTATTGGTAACCATTTCCTTGCACCCATGCCTTCTCTCTGCACTGTGGTTGCTTTTCTCCTTGTCCTGACCAGATTCTATGACATGCTTGCCACTATCTTTATCCCATTGACTTTCTAAGCCTGTTCTACCCAGATCTTTATTTTCATGTCTGGGAAAAAGGTCTATCCCATAGCAAACTTTCTCTCGGCTGTCACGTCTGTTGTTTAGACCATTTCTTATCAGATCTTTACTGTCTTGTCTGGGCAAATGTTCTGAACCAATATAACCTTTGTCTTTACTGTCATGTCTGGCAAAAGGTTCTGCACTATTGCAGCCCCTGTCTTTGCTATCTCGTTGAGGCAGTGCCTCAGTGCTAGTGCTTCGATCTTTGCTCTCTTGTCGGGGAGGCAGCTCTGGGCAGTTATATCCCTTGTCCTTGCTGTTCCTTCTGGCTAATGGCTCAATGTTATTATATCCACAGTCCTTGCTGTCATGTCGAGATAAGGATTCAATGCAATTTAGTTCTCTGTCTTTGCTATCACGCCGATGTGAGGACTTTCCATTGCTGCTGCGGTCCTTATCCCGCTTAGATTCTTTGCTGTGATGGCTTCTCTCCTTGGCCTCCCGTTTGTATTCAGAACTGTGACCTTTTCCTTTGGTTTCAACTAGAAGAGGAGACATTACAGATATTTCAGTGACAACTCATGTTGAAGATCTGTAGGTGGCTATTCACACTGATGTGTTCTAAATGTTTTCATTATTGCAGTACTGGAATGTGGTCACTAGGTGTCCCTATAATACTCAAGGATTCATTCATTTGTGTTTATTGGACTGTCAATGGTATCAGTGCATTAGGCAGTTGTGATAGGTGTGGCTCACACCCAGAATTTTTTACAGATGGGCTGCACAAAATGTTTTATGTTAATCTGGATAAAGTGCATTGTTTCTTTAAAAAGTGTAATTACAGATTAAAAATGGTTTTGATTAACACATATTAACTTAAATTGGTTTATTTAAAACAGAAGACCTTTATGTGCTAAATTAGTGAGACCAGACAGACCAGCATCATTTACTCATTATCATGTCATGCTAGACATGTATGCACTTTTTTCTCTCTCTCTGTCGCTGTGGAACAACAGTTTAACAATGTTTAACAAATATTTAAAACTATCTCAGTGTTTTGTGTTCATGCAATGAAAGTCAGCAGGGTCCAGAGTTGTTTTGAGCATTTTAAATTTTTGGTGAACTGTATCTTTAAAGACTAAAATGTATTCAGTTTTCTATCGACAGCAAGGACAGATGATACTTTTCCTCAGTACAACCAGAAACTGCACTGTTAAAAATAAAGGTGCTTCACGATGCCATACAAGAACGTTTTTTGTTTAAATGGTCCCATAAAAAACTTTAACATCTGAATAATATGAAGAGTAGGTTCTTTAGATCAGAAAAAGAAAGATCTCAGTTAAGAAAGAGATGGTTCTTTAAAGAACCTTTAACTGAATGGTTCTCTGTGGAACAAAAAATGGTTTGTCTATGGCATTGCTGTGAAGAACCTTTTAAAGCATGTTTATTTTTAAGAGTGTGTGCCAAACCCAGTCTCTGCAGTCTCTACAACATACAGGGTGCAGGACAGGTGCAAGCCTTTAAAAAGCCATTAGGAAATGTGCACCATCAACCATCCCCACAACAACATATATACAGGTGCAGCTCAAAAAATTAGAATATCATGAAAAAGTTCATTATTGTAACTTGAAATGAAACTTTCATATATTATAGATTCATTAAATGTAAAGTCAAACATTTCAAAAGTTTTTTTTTTTTTGTTTTTTTTTTATGATTAGAGCGTACAGCTCATGAAAGTCAAACTCCAGTATCTCAAAATATTAGAATGTTTACATTTAAGTTTTATTCAATTACCATCCCTACAGTATAAATTCCGGGTATCTCTTGTTCTTTGAAACCACACTAATGAGGAAGACTGCTGACTTGAGTCAGCAGTCTTCCTCATTAGAGAAAGACTGAGAATAAATCACAGAAGGTCATTCCTGAATGAGGTGGATGTTTACAGAGTGATGTATCAAAGCATATTAAATGCAAAGTTGACTGGAAGGAAGAAATTGGGTAGGCAAAGGTGCACAAGCAACAGGGATGACCGCAAACTTGAGAATACTGTCAAGTAAAGCCAATTCAAGCACTTGGGAGAGCTTCACAAAGAGTAGAATGACACTGAAGTCAGCGCATCAAGAGTCACCACACTCAGACGTCTTCAGGAAAAGGACTACCAAGCTACTTCTGAAACAGAAACAACGTCAGAAGCATCTTACCTTGGCTCAGTTGTACAAAGTCCTCTTTTCAGATAAAAGTAAATTTTGCATTTCATGTTGAAATCATGATCCCAGAGTCTGAAGGAAGACTGGGGAGGCACAGAATCCAAGCTGCTTGAAGTCCAGTGAGAAGTTTCTGAAATCAGTAATGATTTGGGGTGCCATGACATCTGCTGGTGTTGGTCCATTGTGTTTTATCAAGTGCAAAGTCAATGCAGCCATCTACCAGGACATTTTGGAGCATTTTATGCTTCTATCTGCTGACAAACTTTATGGAGATGCTGATTTCCTTTTCCAGCAGGACTTTATCACCTGCCCACAGTGCAACAACCACTTGCAAGTGGTTTGCTGACCATGATATTACTGTGCTTTATTGGCCAGCCAACACGCCTGACCTGAACCCCTTTGAGAATCTATGGGATATTTTCAAGAGAAAGATTGATCAAAATTGAATTTTGATTGATCTTAGGAAATGTTCTAATATTTTGAGATACTGGATTTTTGACTTTCATGAGCTGTAAGCTCTAATCATCAAAATTAAATATTTGAAATATTTCACTTTACATGTCATGAATCTAGAATATAGGAAAGTTTAAGTTTTTGAAATAAGTTACTATAAAAAAATAACTTTTTCACGATATTCTAATTTTTTGAGCTGCACCTGTACACTTCATAAGTACCAGGTAAAACCTAAAAGCCAGATGCAACCAAGCAACATCAACAAACTAAAATAAATCAAATTATAGAAAGTGAATAAGGAAAATAAGGAAATGCATCAAGTCTAACACAGTTATTAACACCAGCTGAGACAGCTCCCAGTTAAAGGGTTAATTAGTGTGTGTGTGTGTGTGTGTGTGTGTGTGTGTGTGTGCTGTTTTCAGTTTGTACTGCAAGTATACTAAAAGTGAACTTATAGGTATACTGAACTTATAGGTATAGTATTTAGTTTACTAATTAAATACTTTTTTATGCATTTTTAGTACACTTTAAAGCAGAGGACTTCAACCCTGCTCCTGGGGACTTGCCTGGAAAGTTTATTTGCAACCGGCTTCAGCACATCTGCCTGCAATTTTCAAGCAGTCTTGAGGAGCTTGATTGCCCACGTCAGGTGTGTTTGATTAGGGTTGTAGCTAAACTCTTCAGGATAGTGGGTCCCCAGGAACAGGATTGAAGACCTCTGCTTTAAAGTATAGTTTCAGTAAACTACTAGTTTAGTAGTATTGTACTGCAAGTATACTCGTTAGTTTTCTTTAAGTGAACTTTACATCATACTTAAGTATACTACTATGTCCCTATTTAGGTATTAATTTGTATATATTTTGTTATATGAATATCTGAACATACAAAACATCAACAGAAAGAACATGCTTGTAAACAAAAAACATTGTATTCTATCTTCATGCATTCTTTTTTTATAAACACTTGAATGTGAGTAAGTTTCATAAATAAAGCATATATATAAACATTTTGAACAAAAAGCTAAAAAAAGATAATTAAAATGTAGATGGAGTTGATCAACACCGAGAAGCTTGACATTATTATCTTTTCATGTGTCGACATTTTGTTCCATAACGGTACACAGTATATCTATGGTTTTGATGCTGTTTGATGTCTGACAATTGTGTTAGATTACATGTGGAAGCATCTGTTGTTTGGGTTTCTTCTTCACTTGTGTTTTGGAAATTCTGTACAGAAGATATGCAATAGTGCCCCTAGCATATAACAATTAAAACACGGATTCTCAGAGCACAAGTATAGCTCAAATATACTTAGACATTTTATAGATATACCTAAATGTCATTTTAAGTATATTTCTGAGAAGTACAGAATACTTCTCAAACTTCTCAAACTTCTCAAAAATGTGCTTTATATAGCACATTTTTGAGAAGTACATATAAAGATGCTGAAAGTATACATTCCTATTTTAAGTTTAAAAGAAGTATACTAATAGCACACTTGAATAAACTTCTTTTTCGTAAAGGTAGAGAGAGCTTCACATGTTCACTGCATGTTCACAGTTGTGCTATCATGACCTGCATTCTGAAAACTGGCCCCCCTACTGAGCCTGGTTTCTCCCAAGGTTTTTCTCTCCATTTCTGTCACAGATGGAGTTTTGGTTCCTTGCCACCAACAGCTCTGGCTTGCTTCGTTCGGGACACTTATTTTCCGGCAATATTGTTGACTTGATTGAACAGATAATATTTAAACTGAACCAAGTTGGACAACGACATCACTGAATCAATGATGAACTGACCTTAACTGAAAATTTACTGTTTACTATTTTCCTTTTGCATTATTGACTTCCTGTTTTATAGTCCTGTTTATTACTATAAAGTTGCTTTGACACATTCTGTATTGTAAAAAGCGCTATATAAATAAAGATTATTTTTCCCGCTTCTGTCCAGCATGATCGAGCTATTAACTCTGCATGTGTATTTTATCTGTTGTAATGTGCCTCTGCGTTCAATTTGCAAAACTGACAGTCCACATCTTGTAACTTACATTAAGTAATTACAGTCAACATGAAAATTTATAGAGAACGTCTAGGTTAAATCTGTAACCCCCGTTCTCTGAAGATATTGGGATTGACTTGAGAGCCGTAACCCTCTGAGCTAAAGAGAAAAGGCCAATGAACATTGGTGAGTGGAATTTGCATGCCTAGCCACTCCCCCATACATACGGATATATAAGATGGTGCCATCCAACCTCTCATTCAGGTTTTTGCTGAGGAGCCGAGCTGCAACTCAGCATTCTGCGCAGTTCAGGATTGTGGCAGGGGGACGTAATGTCTCCGTTCCCTCCTTCAGGGGACAGGGGTTACAGATGTAAAATAGACGACAAACGTCCTGACAAATGGACTCAAACATGCAACCTGCCCAACGCCCTGTAAGATGGATTAATGGGCCCACCAGGGGTGCCAGAACTCTAAAGCAACTGTTGGGGGGACAATGACGAAAGTTAAGTCAAGTGGTAAGGAAAAAAATATACCTATGTTATAGACATTTGAAGGGGAAACATGGTGAAGTAACTGTGGAGAATACTGAGACACAATGCCACAACCAGATGGGGCAAAGTAGGCCCTCTGCCAGAACACAGTCAAGGGCTACTCCATCCTAGTCCGGGCTGTGGGACACAGAGGGCCCAGAGAGCCCAGAGTTCAGTATTTGAGAAGTGTCTGACTCTAGAGGAGGAGATGGCCGGTGAGTTGCGACGGGAGCATTGGTATGAACCGGCAATGAGCGAGAAGCACCGCTAGCAACTCGAGGCAATTGATATGCCAGTGCGAAGGCTGAGGCTGCCTGCCCGTTGCATACAGCACCCCAGCCATCATGGAGGCACTACATGCCTCGACACCTGTCCTAAGGGTGCTCCAGCCTGTAGTAAGGCAGGGTCTGACCAAGGGCTGAAGAGCGGGCAACATTCCGGGTAACACCAACCCGGAGTGGTGCGGCTGCCATATGCCCCAGGAGCCTCTAAAAAAAATTGAGAGGTACCGCTAGATGCAGAGAGGAAGCAGAAATCTGAATGAGTGGATACACGCTGCCATCTTATATACCTGTATGTACGGGGGAGTGGCTAGGCTTGCAAATTCCATTTGCCAATGTTCATTGGCCTTTTTCTCTTTAGCTCAACAGTGATATGGCTTTCAAGTATGATCCCAATACTCAAAGTAACGTCGGAGTGAACGACCCATTTTGAGAGCAGAATCAAGAGACTAGATCAGTTACGAAATATGTGCTATTGTAAACAATTTCATTCTGGAGTAGTAATTTATTGGTTGCATAGATGAGAATGTGATGTTCTTACAAAAGCTACAAATGTTATTCTGTCAAGAGCAGGGAGTGATTATCTCCACGTCTTTTGTTGTTTGATTATCATTAACGCCGACACTTAACTTAAGAGATGAAACACGAGATTGGGTTCATCAGAACGAGATGAGGCTAGATTTTTTTACACATTATTTAAAAAAAAAAAAATCTCACTAACCAAATACATGACTGGAGGTGCAGACATGGAGATGCATTTTGAATGGTTTTAAGTATTCATCTTGTAATAAATGTCATTTCAGTTCTACTTTCTAAGTATGAATTATATTGTAGGATTACAAATTTAAGAATCTGTTTAAGATCTGAAGATCCTACATCCTGATGATGATCATATAAAAAACTAAGGTTATCCACATTGTATTAGGCATTTAATGTGATAGTATATGTCAGTAATGACATAGTGATGTCTGTTTACTGAAAGGCAACTGGATGTGAATTTTACACCTTGGTAGTTCTCGTGGCCAGGTGCAGCTTAAACCATTTGGATACTGTTAAGTAAGTTTGTTCAACCTCACAGTCGAGGGTTGATTTCCTGTATTGTCTTTAGAAGTGGTCACTTCTGAAGTTCTGTAAGATCAACACTTTTAAGGACTGCCCACTGAATGCCTATATAAACTACAATGTATCACGGCCTAATTCAGACATCTTGATGACTACAGCAATGCGCAGTGCATCTCAATAAAGAACTCTATACCCAAGAGTCTCCTGGTTCTTTGCTTCAACGAAGAAATACGTTTTCTAAAGTTTTGGTGCCGTGACCCGTGAATTCCAGAACCTTTTTTCAGCTCAACGATTTGGTGAGTGTTACTCTGTCAAAAGAACCACTAAAGACCAGTACAAAGTGCTATCCAAAAATATGGACAATTGAAGAATGCAGAAAGGTACTTGGGGCATGTATCAGAAAGAAAAACCTAAAAGGTATTATTTGCTGCCACAGAGAGTTCAGTTTAGTGATAGCACAAGAGCAAGATCAGAGTATCACTAATTTAAAACAACAAATCAAACAGCTGCACACTCAAGTGTCCTGTATTACTAAAAAGGTAGGCCATAAAGCCTCAACCAAAAGTGATTCAAACCATCAAGAGTCAGATGAAAGTCATCCTGATTTACAGTCTTTGTGTAGACAAGAGGAAGTTGCAATACTGGATTAACAGATAAAAATGTAAATGCAGTTGAAGTGTGTGGAGCAAGACAAAAGGCTCAGAGTAGGGCAGAATGGGTTGCCACTGTTCCCACAGCAACCCCCACACTGCAGATCCAAGTGGTCAGTACTTTAGGCCCTGAAGACATCGAAAGACTTGCTGAGAAGAAATTTCCATCTATACATGGAAATTTTTCTGAGTTTGGAGAGAGTTGTCTAGAAAGATACACCTCTATGATATGTCTCTAACTGAAGTCACCCAGATAATATCCCAAATCTTGACAGAGTCTGAATTCAGTGGTTTTGAAAATGCAGTAAATAAGTCTGCATTTAAAAATGCTAGTAAAGATGAATTGAGAGAAGGTGTTCTGAAAGAGTTAAAGAACATTATTGGACCAAAAGTGGATTGGTCAAAAGTCACTAGTTGTGTACAAAAGAAGGAGGAATCTGTAAGTCAGTATACTGAAAATTTTTGCCAGTCAGCTGCAGCATACAGTGGAATAGCTGACACGCCAGAGAAGTGCTAGATCATAAAGGTCCACTAGTTCGAACATGGTTTGATGGACTTTTATCAGAGTACAAATCTGCTTTGCCATTCTTAGATCTAACATGGTCTACTGGAAACTTGCAAAACAATTTGGACAGGTTAGCTACATGGGAAAGAGACTCTGATGTTAAAGCCAGAGTAAAGATTGCAGCAGCATCCTTTAAGGTAAAAACAGAACTGACAGAAACCTAAATATCCTAAGAGAGAGGGTAATTGTCATTACTGTGGTAAACCTGGAGACAGGATGAAAGAGTGTAGGAAAAACAAAAAATATGTAAGAGAAATGAACAATTTAAATTAGCTTTTACACAGTTTGCTAGCAGCACTTAAACAGACCCTCCCTGGTACACCAAACTCATGGGGCAACTTACTGAGGTGCTAACTGCTAAGGCTGTGAGTTTTTAATTACCCCAGTAATCTACAACAAAGATTCTTTAACAAAAGGAAGTTGACTATCACTGGGAACACAGATTAAGCACACTCACAGCCTTCAGAGCTACACTACAGCACATTTCAGTCACTTATCCTCTATTATGATGTCTACTAAGACTGATGTTTAAGTAGAGGATAGAAATGTAGCAATTGCATTATTATGGGAATTTTTGGAAATGTATGTATTTTAGTTCTGCATAAGAAACTTGTCTATACAGAATACACAGTGTGTACAATATCTAAAGGGACAGACTAGGACACACAGACCATTTGAGGAACCCAAAAAAAGATCAACAGGTGATCTGTGTGAAGTGCAACAGGCCTCGGGGGCCAAATTTTTGGGCGAAGATATCCTCATAGGTTTTCCCCTTCACTAGTTTCTCTCCACCTCAAATGGTCTATAGGTGCCAAATTACTTTAAACTAGATTGAGAGAAACACTATACGATCACTAGACTTAAAACCACTATACGATCAACTGAAGTATAAAAAACAATATACGATCATTAGACTTAAAACCACTATACGATCAAGAGAAGTCTAAAAATGTCTATGCATGAATACTGCTGGTCTGCTGTTTCTTTGTTTTCTTGTGTGCAGGTATGTGTATATGCCAAGTCATCTTCATAACCTGGACCCTGGTGGAAAGCATCACTTCAGAAATCCATGAACAAGCTTCATGAGGACCAAGAATGAACTGAGTGAATCTACATGAGAAATGGACTACAGAAGACTTCACAGAACAGACTTCACAGCTATTCAAGTGCCATGGACTTCAGGACTTCCGCACTTATGCTACATGATTTTTTGTGTCATCATGTAGATTGTACAACATGTTATCATACCTTGTTATATGTGTGTCAACATGTATGGTTCTGAAAATAACTATTACACCTAAGTAAATCTAGGATAAGACACAGAATAAGTTATATTTGCCTGTAACTTCTTCAAGTTACATGAATGGAAGATGGGGCTTATGTTAACAAACATAGGCTATAGAATGGACTTATGAAGGCTTAAATTTGTATTATGTGAGAGTTTTTATAGAACTCTCAAATGGGGGATTGTAGGATTACACATTTAAGAATCTGTTTAAGATCTGAAGATCCTACATCCTGATGATGATCATATAAAAAACTAAGGTTATATACATTGCATTAGGCATTTAATGTGAACAAAGTGGCGTCTGTTTACTGAAAGGCAACTGGATGTGAATTTCACACCTTGGTATTTTTCATGGCCAGGTGCAGCTTAAACCATTTGGGTACTATTAAGTAAGTTTGTTCAACCTCACAGTCGGGGGTTGATTTCCTGTATTGTCTTTAGAAGTGGTCACTTCTGAAGTTCTGTAAGATCAACTATATAGGCAGTCACTTTTAAGGACTGCCTATATAAACTACAATGTATCACAGCCTAATTAGACATCTTGATGACTACAGCAATGCGCAGTGCGTCTCAATAAAGAACCCTGCGAAAGATACCCAAAAGTCTCCTGGTTCTTTGCTTCAATGAAGAAATACGTTTTCTACCATATGCAGTAAAAGACAACAACAATCAAGAATTGTAAAAGGTTTTGCCACAAACTCAACTGACTAGCTTCTCTCCTGTATGATTTCATGTGAGTCTCTTCAAACCTTAGAACTGTACATGAATTATGAGCATCTAGAATGTTTGACCTTCTGACTGAACCCCTTTTCACAAATTTAAACAGAAATAAAACCAGTAGGCCTATAAATAACAAAAATCCTTCCTTAGTCTTATTAAGTGCAAACAATAAGTGCAGCCATAATCAAAGTAGTCTACTCTCTCAATATTCAAAGTGCATATGTATCGGAGGCAAGCGGTAGGTGCTGTGCAGGGAAACCTCGCTCCCCTGACCTCAAGAGGTGCACTAGCGACTGACGCTAGAGGCTGCAATCTTTAGCCTCCTTGTAAGTGTGCCCGCCTCCCATGCCAGTGACCCGCTCAGAGCGGGTGAGATAAGGACCCGGGTGGAGGTAGTCACTCTTAATACACGGATTGGAGTGAGGTTTAGGGGGTGAGTGTAACAGAGGCCAGCAGTAGGTGCTGTGCAGGTAAACCTCCACTGACCTCAAGAGCTGCACTACTGACTGATGCTAGAGGCTGCAGTCTTTAGCCTCTTTGTTAGTGCGCATGCCGGAGACCCGCTTGGAGCGGGTGCGAGAATGACCCGGGTGGAGGGGTTACACATAGAGACTAGATTTTTCAAGTATGATACAGAGCTGTAGTCAACAACACAACCTATAGCCTACATACTTAAAACAGCCAAGATATTGTATGTAGCCTAATTTGCGCATATCAGGTAGTCACTCTTAAAACACAGGGAATTAAAATCGTTTTTGAATGCGCAGGCACGTTTGACTTTCAGTTTTGATTTAATGATCACATGAACTCTCTGTGGTGCTGAGCATGCGTTCTACAATGCAAAACATTATTTTTATCAGATGCTCTACAACAAATATTCCTTTAATGTTTCTCGTGGGCCAGTGAGGGGCTTTTTTTGTTCGCGCTGAAGTAGTCTGGCCAATCCGAGGCCCCTGCACACGTAGGGCCAATAGGCTGCAGCAAGCCTGTGTGTTAATCTGCGCCGCCCAGTACTCACACACTTACATTTTTGAGACCACATACAATGTCCCAGCTTGGAATAATTGCAAAGCTCAGTGCCTCTCATCATGACCAGGAACTCATATACTCCAAAATAGCGAGACATCAAGGGAAACTTTACAGAGCGAGTTAAATTAATTAAATATTACATATATTTGTTATTAAAATGTGAAGTGTTGCACATTTTATTGGTGAGTTAAAGGTACATTAAAATTGATTGTCTTCAGAAACATTTTTGTTATGCTGGATGAAAGTCTCTTTACATCCCGATAGCAATCATTAAGTTAAGTGATCTAAATGTTTTTATATGTATTTATATATTCTGTGGAAGGCGTAGGACCAAGAAATGTTTATCCAATAAAAATGTTACAATAGGCTGTCCTACTTGCCTGTCAACATATGTATTTGCTTACCTCTGCGCACCCTGTACGCGCAGACAGCATACATCATTAGCATGTTCACGTACGCTATGCAGACATAGCAAGAATGACAGGCAAACATGAACAACCTGATCTTCCTTCCTGGTATTGTAATATTTTTACTAACTGTACTATAAAGTGTTCTCACTGTTAATGACATGAGTTTTGTGGCAGACTGACATTGCACATGTGCATAATGTGTGTCTGTACGTTCTGGAAAGGTGAAGAGATGACTCAATCTACCAACATCTGTCTCTCTTTATTTAATTAATTTCCTTTCTGTTTGTGATCTGAGTTGGATGCATGCTTGTGTATTATGTATTTTGTGAAATGTATGCACCTGCTTTTCATCGGTTAATTAAGCACCACAATTATTATATTGTGTCATCTGTTGCATTTTGACAGTCACTGTATAACAGCGCACACGCAAAGTGAATGTTGAGACAGAAGAGTCCACTAGATGATACTGTGCATGTGTTTAACTAATCTATCCACACTTGTCCGCGATTTAGTTTTCTGGATTAAATTTTGATCTGTGGTCTATGTCTTAATGTAAACTTCTAGTTAAACTTTGTGCAGAGAAAAACATGGCAAAGCCTTTGCTAAATGCAGAGTATGTTGGGTCCAATACACAGTGTCTTAGAAAGTTTACAAATATCTAGTGAATATAATGGACCTAGAATTTAAAGAATTAACAGGTTTAAACAAGTAAAACATTAGTATATGAGAAGATGTCAATAAAATTGAAACAAAATAAAATGATTGTCAAAATACATAGCTTAAAATCTGTTGGTCAGTATTTTTGTGCTAGTTTAAGTCTGACATAAATTAAATCAGTGATTATTTAATCTTACTAAATTGATTTTGCACACTAAACTGCCTTGTGTGCAGTTGGGCAGTTATGGGCACTCACTTTCTCCCGGCTCCTTGCTCTTTCTGCCACTGTTATTCTTTTTCAGCATGTTCCTGCCAGTAGTGAAGAGGTTTGTAAGCTCATCCAGAGGGCTAGTGGGCGTCCGTGAGCGTGCCACTGAGACATTCTGCATAGAGCCATGATGCCGTCCCCCTGAGCTTGCATCCTGTGGCGGTGATCCCTTTCCATGAGGTGTGGCAGAGGAGCTGCGTGGAATGCCTGCTGTAGGAAATGGTCCATCAAAAGGTGGCGATCGCATGAGACTGAGGGGCGTCAGGCAGCGGCCCATACTCACAGGTGAGGGGCAGGCTGAATGGCTGCGCTGATAACTGTGTGAAGAGGAGGAATTTTTATAGAGGGCACAGGGCAGTGGTGGTGCCGACGATCGCCCAGATACTGTTATTGTAGGAGTAGTTGTTAGTTCTCTTTCAGCACGTCTTAGGTGTGGCATAGATGCAGAGCCAGAGGGTTCCAGGGAAGATGAGGTTGGTGACTTGCCAAAAGAATCGTTCTCTAACATAAGAAGCTTTGCTACATCAAGAGGGGTGAGTGGGGACTCGTCTGAGTTGGGAGAGCATTGAGCAGGGGCTGGAGGGAAGACCAGTAAAGGTGGCCTATGGGTCAGCAGGTTGGGGAATGGGGCAGGGATGTCACAAACTGGTGTGCCTCGAGGGGTGGTACAGCGGCTTAGGGGGACATGGATATCAAGCTCAGGTGTGCAGGGTGTGACACACTGCGAGCGACAGCTAGAAAGATCCCAACGAAAGTCAAACTCGTCAAGGACAGGGTACTTCATCTCTTCATAGACAGCCTCACCCGGCTCATCTTCTTCAGGATGAAGGGTCGGTTCTCGTCCCACATTCCCAGACATCTCAATGTAGATAGGTTCATCTAAGTCTGAATCCTGTGGGTCCTGCGGCTGAGGAGGAGAAGGAGCCTGGTCATCACTTGAATCTTTCGAACCATGATTGCGGATGTAAGACTCGTCAAAGGAAGTGCTTAGTTGTGTGTTGGGATTCCTCTTAGGTTTCGGTGGGGGTACTTTCCTGCAGTCCTCACTGCAGCCTTGTGTACCTGAGTAAGCAGAAAAGCATGAAGAAAGATATATGATTTAGCTCACTACCATAGTAGCAGAGAGTTTGGGTCGCTGTAAACAGGACAATTTAAACATTTTCAATTATTCAGATACCATATGGTCCTGCTGCTCCAATTCTATCACAATATTTAAGACCAAATCCTATACGCACACACCAACATATATTTTTTTCTCAGTTCTCAACCCACATTCCCAGACATCTCAATGCAGACAGGTTCATCTAAGTCCTAATATAACATACAATAATAATAATAATAATAATAATAATAATAAACTAGTTGCAGTTCACCAAAATACATACATTGGGAAACACAATGTGGGCACTGTCTTAAAGGTGACACAAGATAGATAATCATTTTGCACACACACTATAATGTTCCACCTTCAATTTGATCATAAAGATTGGAAGATGCCCTGACTTCTGAGCTGAGAAAAGATAATCCTTTATCATATCAAAACACAGTTTATCTTAAATCAGTGCTTCCCAAACTGTGGGCCGCGGCCCCCCGGTGGGCCGTAGCGGTATTGCAGGGGGGCCGTAGTTAGGCTAAATCGACATATTAAAATGGGGGATGGGGTGCGCAAAAGAAAATATTTTTCGGAGGTAAGCGTTAAAACAATGCCCTGACCGTACAGTGCAGTCAAGAATAACTTAAAGAGGTTGCCAACAAAACTGGACGAGCTTTTGTCTCTTGCTACAGGTGAATCCTCGCTATGCTGCGCGTTTTAAGTGTCAGTTCATTTGCACTTGTAATGTATATTTTTATTCGTTGTTACTAAATAAACGATCGAGTGTGAGACTGTTCTGTCATAAATCGCATACCTTTTATTCCTGAACTTTCTACTGTCTGTTATTGGAAACGAAAGCTACTGATTGATGTCTCAGTTTCAAGTTTACACGGTTTTGGTCCGTGCACTAGATATTGCCCAGAACTAGTGCTGTCTGCGGTAGTTTGGAAATCACTGAGGCTGTTTGTCCCTTCCATTGCTTTGGTTTTCACTATGTTACTGTGCTATTTCAATAATGAATCCAGCATAAATATGTGGTTGACATTCCCGAAACATTGCAGCGTGTGTGTGTCCAAAAACGAAAGTTGCATATAAACTCTGAATGGGTTATAGTCAGTGGTGTGGTTCCTGAAGAAGTGGGCATACTCTTCGCATACATGCATATCTCTAATAAAATGGGTCGGGTTTTAACTTTTAACTATTTTACGTATTCGTTTACTGGATCCTTTGACAGAAAAGTTAACTGGGTTTACTGCTATAGGGCATTTCTGATCGTAAAAACCTGCTTATTTTTATTTGTAAGGTATTGTTTTCGTTATTATAAACTGATTCAAAGGTAATCAATCATAAATATTACATTTTCCAGTCGCGCGCCTGCCCTAATATGCTTTCGCTTATGAACAGCAACATCTGCGGTGCGGGAGAAAGAGCGGGCGCGGGCGCATCAGGCACAATCATCAAACATATTTCAAAGCAAGCCAGCGATTATATATTTGTTAATTCTGTAAAGGGGTAGACTGGTGGATCGTGTGATCTGTTTCAGCGCTTCTGAATGTGCCCCTTCTCCTTCTCTCTCTGCTTTTCCCCTCCCTACGAGCGGATCTGTTTACCCTCGCCCTCTCTCCTCCAGGGGAACTAAATCTAGGTCAGTCACTCCTCCTGAATGAATTCTGCTCTGGCTGGTCCCTCCCCCCATACCCCCTCAACTTCCTGTTAAACATGCAACTGCCCTCTGAATGAAGGACATTCCCCACTCTTTGTTGCTCATTGGCTAAAGCACTGTTGAAATGGCTGCTAGCTCATTCCTTATTGGTTGTTGTCACACTCTGTCTTCCTGTCGCCTTGCTGATGATTGGTTGAGGCTGATTTCTGATGTCTGGATTGGTGGAGCAGCAGGAGGTCTCTATTTCTGTGGGCTGGTTGCCGTGGCATTGAGGAAGATCTACATGCACACTGTGATCCCTTCAAATTCTGACCAAAAGCAACTCTCACTGCACATTTCAGAACTTGACAAATATAAACTGACTTAATACTTTTACTGTCTACAGCTTAATGAAAGATAAAACAGAGCCAAAGGCATAAACTGATAGCCTTGTTGAGATCTGCTTAAGAATGCCCCTGGAACACTGTTGACACTTACAGCTTTCCTTTTTACAGGGATTTCAAAACTGCAAAATTATAATTACAAATTATAAGCAAGCAGCTTTAACCACTACACCATATCTTCCCAAATGATGGGAAAATGGTGAGAGATAAATTTAGGGTCAACTTCATAAAAGCTTTGTCATGTGTGATTTATCCTATATTTCGAAGACAATGTCTTGTACTTGAAAGACATCACATGCTATAGTCTTGTTTGTGCTCAGTCCAGGCTAGTCTTCACATGACTTGGCTATTCAAAATTATGCCATTGTAGTCAGGACCAATAGCCTTGTGGGCAGCGTGCTGACATACAGCATCGTTGTGCTCTGTGCGACCTGAGATTGAGTCCTGGCTCAAGGATCTTCCCTAATCCTGTCCCTCTCTCTCTCCTACTTTGTATATGTATAAGCATATATATGGCATTGTCCATATTGTTGTTGTGTATTTGCTTTCACATGAAACAACAGCCAGGGTTCAACTTAACACCAGTATATAACTACAGAAAAAGCAAATCTCAACATTTTGTGCATCAGGAATTGTAATAGTGAAGGTTGGATTAAACAACCACAGAATCTTACCATCACACCTCTCTGAGTTATCGCCTTTACACTCAGTGGGACTAAGGTCCACAGCTTCAGAGGAGATGCTGAGCTTGGTGTTGGGGTCCCGCCGGGGTTTGGGTGGGGGCTGCTTACGGGATGTAGGGCTGCCCTGCTCCTCCCCTTCTTCCACAGAGTGCAGGGACTGAGAGCGAACAGCGAAACCTGGGTTACAGGGGGACTTCTGCTGGTGAGCGGACATGTGTTCCGCAGGGGCCGGCATGCTCATGGAACCCATTTGCAGGTGTTTTCCCTCTATCACCTCTTCCCCCCTGATAAGATATTGCAATCAGGAAAAAAACAAAAAAACAAAACAAAACAAAAAACAGTGAATGGAAGTGAAATATTAAAGCAATATATCAATATATCATTATAAATATAACTATTTATTTAATGTGTGGTTAGTATATATATATATATATTTTTAATTTTTTTAAGCGGAACACTTGGAAATAAAGAAAATTAATGTTTTGAATCATATGAATATTTTGAATATTAAACAAAAATAAAAAAAAATATTTTGCTTTATATGATTCTACACAAAAAAATCATAGGTCTTGTAATTTTCATTAATGAATGAAAGTGATAATTAAATACTATGTATATGAAAAAAAAGAGAGCGAAAAGAGAATTAGCTCAATTTTGCAATTTTATTTTGGAGGTGATTGTTAGTTCCCAGCATGCTTTGCATATGGCTGGATATGGAGAGTAAATATTAAAAATTATGTGCTACTTTATGTGTTAGTGAGTAAAGGAAAACATCTATTAAAGTTTAATATTCAGTTATGTTTGACATTTGAAAGAGTTTTTGTTATGTTGAAGTTTGTGCCGTTACCATTGTGCAGAAAAGTAGAGCTTATGGTTATGGATAATCTCACTAAGAGCCATGCTGATTTGTTCAATGAGCAGCAGTTTGTTTGTTTGTTTTGTTTAGTTTTTTTGCCTGCGTGAACTGTTTGGCTGTATACAGTATTTTAATTGTACAAAATAACTTGAAGTCAAATACAAACAAGTCTTACTCAAAATAAGTAAGCACATTTCACTTATAGTATTAAATTCATTGTGTCATAGATTAAATAATTACAATTTTTAATGAAGTAGACAGTTCATGCCATTTTTTACAGTGTATTATCGTACTGTTAGTACTGTACTGTATAAACTGTACCATACTGTATAAACCTGAAAAGAAATATTAACTACACTAAATAAATTTACTTACATCAAATTACATCAATTACATCATAATATACAGTGCTGCTACGTAAATCATTCTGTGCTTATGTATGTCTATGCATGTGCATGTAATTAGCAGCACTCTGATGAGATCTGTGATTAAGTTACTCATCTGAATGAATGGCTAATTTGGAGCTATTGATTTTGGTTTGGCACCTCACCAGACTTATTGACACAGTAAAAGACCCCCAATATAGCTAAAATATGTTAGATAATATGTCACACTTACTTATTTATTTATTTTAGAATGAAATATAAATGAATGTTAAGGTATTTGTTTTATATATGGAGGAATACAAGCTTAAATACAGTGGAGCCTATTTTCCATGGTTTGATGCAATGATGCCAGTGATACAATATTATATTATATTATATTATATTATATTATATATATAAACAAAAAAAAAAAATGTCATGTTCTATGGGCTACACTAGAAAATATTATTGACCTTCCTTAGTCTCTCATTTACCACGCTTGCCATTTTTATGCTACTATACATAAGTTCCTATTGCTCATTGTAGTCATAATCTACTTTGGTTCTTTTGGTGTACGAGATCAAAGATCTCTCTCTCTCTCTCTCTCTCTCTCTCTCTCCCTCTGAGGATTGCTGTCTCACGAATGAGAATGACTGCACTAATTTAAAATGTAATTGTTGTTTGTGTTAGCAAAGTTCAAGGTGTGTTCATTTATTACCTGAGCATGTGCATGTGTTTGTGTAACTTGTTAACTCCTGCACACACAGCTGCTAAATAGCAGGAATCTTGAGAGATGGGTTCATTGGTCAGGGGCTTAACTTTGCCTAGCAACAGGGTACCCACAGAAACCAAGCACAAAATCTGCTGCTCTGTGTAACCCATCTCTGCACACATTTATGCGTACACAACACCATTCAAACACACACACACACACACACGGATCAGGCATTAAGCTGTCATTAGGAAGAGGAACGGTGATTTTGGCGCAGCTGTCTGCACTGCATGTGCCTGTTCGGCATAGACAAGTTTCCTACTGTTAAAAGTAACTTCTGCCATACTTCTCCTTAGCAGAGCATTCAATGCAGTGTTACACAATCTTTTTTTAAATTCTGAATAAAGCAACCATAAAACAAGAATTGCATTTATGCTGCTTTTTTTTCATCTTAAAATTACATATTCAGAAAACCTGATTATAGTCATTATAGTCATTTTTTTTGGCAATTCCTCTTGGAGATAGAAATGATGTCATATTCAAATATGGCCAATTAAACAGAAGACTGCAAATGTATTAAAGCTGCTGGACAGCATTCTTACAACTTAAAATATTGAAAAACAAAGAAAAGCAATTCTTTATTGAAACGCTGTACACAAAATAATCTAAAACATTAAATCATTTTTCAGTTGTGTATAGTATCATATTTATTTAATTATTTTCTTTTATTTATGTCTATGCTCTTCAGTGTTTACAGCATAGTTGCTTTAGTCAGATAAGCATGTGACGCTGTGTATGGATTAAGTTTCTGTGCATTCCCTGAGATAGTAGAAGCTCCAACAGACTGACACAGAATAAAAGAAGACCCTCCTCACTCCGAGCAATGTACATGTGCAAGCAATCTGATTGGTCAGTGACTGCTCCAGCAGTCACCAGGCAGAACACAACTCCTGCTAGCACACGCTTAATCTCATTCTACCAGATTTCTCCCTCTCTCTCTCTTCCCATCAGTTCCTGTAAAAATGGGTCGTCTCATTGACCCACTTATATGTCTCATGAAAAATCCAGCTATTCTTTTTTTTCTAACCCTCATCCTCTAGCCACTGAATATAAATATTTTATATCAGTATCAGCTGATACACAGACCAGAAGTAGACCAATATCTGAGGGTAAATACTCTTCTATACTCTTTACAGTCAGAAATGTAACTTGCCCCTTTGATCTAAAAAGTAAATAAAGGACATTAGTGAATCTGGGGCATTAGGTAATTTGGGATACCTAAGCTCTTTTAGGTACATTTCTTGCTTAATCACAAACAAGTCACGTATTTTACCATGACTATATTTTTTGGATGACAACCACAATAAATTCACTAATTCGCTTTTTTTATATATATATAAACTACTATAAGTATTAAAAAGTCTGAACCAAACTCATCTTTGGTGATTTGAAGCATAAATCATTAAAATGTGTCTTCCTAAATGAGCAAAGCTAAGCAAAAGTGACAATTTCACTTTATTTTGATGGTCCATTTAACACATTCTGTTGATTATAAATAACGTTGCACCTACATATTTAATAACTCGTATTAGAGAGTTAGTAGATGTATCAGTAGACTGGTAGGGTTAGGGTTAGAATAAGTTGACGTACTTGCAAAGTTACTTATAGTCAGCAGAATGTCTGTTGAAAGACCATCACAATAAAGAGTTAGCAGATTTAAGCAGACCGTCTACTAATACTCTAATGAGAGTTAGTTGACACGTAGATGCAATGTTACTTAGTGTCAACAGAATGTTTAAAAGGGACCATCAAAATATAGTGTTACCAAAGTAACTGCTGTGAATGTTTTACCATGTTGGCTATGCATCCCAGGAACTGGTGTATACAGCATTTCTCACAACTTACATAATGTCAAAGCTGAAATAAATGTTTTTTAAGTAGTTGAAGCCTGAGCCATATGCATGAAGTAGAACATTTAGCTTTTATTGCACTTAGAAGACTGCCAAATGTGATCAATACAATCTATGCCAACGGGTCTGGGGCAGCACTCAACAGTAAATTGCCCACTGACACAATTACAGCTGCATTTATGTAAGCAAAGCCACCAAGTGTCAAAATCCATCTAAAGCTTCTGCTCACTGAAACTACATTAAGATAAATAAAGAAAAGATTAAAAAGATAAAAAAGATAAAAAAAAAAAAAAAAACAAGACTATATAACTAATATGAAACTGATACAAATTTTGTGCAACATTATCCAAAATTATCTTTGAGCACGTCTTGCACATAACCTTTCAAAGAATGAAATACATTATGAACATGTCCAAGCCCCAAGTATGCCTACATTAAAAAAAAAAAAAATAAATAAATAAATAAATAAATAAACATCATTTAGAAGGAGACATGGTCTTTTCTGTCATCGCCAGAGGGATTCGGTGTAATGGAGCACCAAAGGTTTTGTTTCTTTTTGTGGTTGTCATTTACATATATGTAGTTAAAGTGTGTGCAAATGAATGAATGCTCACAATGTTTTATGTCAGCTTGAGTGAGTTAAGATCCTGTGTGAGCACTGGCACCATATTTTCATTCTTACCTTTTAATGGCTTCTTCCTGTTTTTGCTTTTTGTTGATTTTATCCTGAAAGTTAATCCAGTTTTTCTCATTCCACATGTGGCTGATGTTCTGTGAGACCAATCTGTTATATGCTCTTAGTCCACAATCTTCAACATACTGCAGAATTGTTAGTGAATCCTCCTCTTTTGAGCTAATCATTGCTTACATATATTCCAGCAGGGCTTTCTGCAAATAAAAACAGTTCAAGGTATAATTGTGATCTGATTTTTTTGTAATTATTTTAATATTGTAATAAATGTTATTGTTATGTTGCTTTTCATAAATAGAGCGAGAGAGGGGAGGGGGGGTAGATAGATAGATAGATAGATAGATAGATAGATAGATAGATAGATAGATAGATAGATAGATAGATAGATAGATAGATAGATAGATAGATAGAAATGCTAAGAACTGCTAAATCCATACGACAGTGCTATTTTAATGGATTATTGTGTAAAAGGATTCTAGGTCAATGAGATTCTCCCACCAGTAGCAAGCACAGAGAGATAGCTGAGTGTTATGCCTCATGAGCGCATATACAAAGAAATGGTTTTAGTAATCTGTAGGATTGTTCTCATGAAAACATTTATCATACAGGATTATGAAGCATAGATTGGCAGGACTGTATGCTAATGGAGTATTGGGCTGCATTTAGTGAGACACAACATGTTGTGTGACTATTTATTTTTTGTATTATTATTTTTATTATTATTGAGCTTGAGTAACCCTTGAGTAACAATATTTTCAACAGAATGTGTATGTGTATGTGTGTGTGTGTGTGTGTGTGTGTGTGTGTGTGTGTGTGTGTGTGTGTGTGTTCAATGCAGAATGCAGAAACACAGAGTGTGGAGTCTATTGCAGTGTACATCTGCAGAGGTTTAGGGGGAGAGGGAGAAGACAACACTCTGTGTTATGTAGGTCAGTATTTTCAGTGCGATCCACGAATATAGCCATGCTTGTTTATGTGCAAGGGGCAGTATCTATGTGTGAGGAGAAGGGTTGGTTTGGGGGAAGGGGGTGGCGGGGTGGGGGTGGGGGGTTTATAACACCCAAATGGTACTGCACTGCCAGCTCAGAGGCCCACCACTATTGTCCTGCATCATCTACAGTTGACCCTTTGAGAAACTTGTTTTCAAGCAGATCTTCAGTTGTGTTTAGTTCACTTTCACTTTCTATTGCATTTGAACCTGTTCAATCTCATATGACCTTGCTGAGTTAGTCAGAAGGACTTTTGCAAAAGTTGCAAGTTTGCACTGGAAAATTTTCTCATTTTTTTCTCGTCTAACAATTCAGTGAGGTTTATGCTTACAACTGAAAAAAAAAGAATAAAAAAAATATATATATTAATTGAAAAAAAAAAATCTTGTTTTAAGGACTTTAAGCTATTTCTAGCATGTTCTGCCAACATCTCATCTTATTGTCTCTGTTTACTTTCTGTTTTTATGAGGAGAGATGACTATTTTACAAACCGAACACAGTACATGTTTCTAGGTAATAGCTAGTCAATTGGAAATACCATCTTAAATAAGAAATATTGATTCTGCATGCGTGCAAGAAAATGCAGCTGTAGTTTTAATTCATAAGAGTTTTTCCAGAAAGTTACATTTGAAACCATAGATCTGTAATATAGGGATCAATGTAAAATTTCAAGAAAGAGACGAGAGCTCAGATGAGTTTTGTACTTACAGAGGAACTGGGTCCCTGCAGACTACGATGTAACCCAGTTCAGGTAGCTCCATTAGACTCCCAAAAGCACCTAGGACTAATATCCTGATGTTCCAACTCCAGTCCAACAGGAAATATTCAAGACATTTCAAAGTCAAGCTCCAATCACAAGCTCAAATTCCCAGGCTTCAGGTGCATGAAAGGAGGAGGCAGCAAGAATGTAGCCGTGACAGTAGTTGTCTCTAGCTCTTTGTAGCTGAATAACCTTCAGCCTCCTGGGTATGCACACAACTCTAATCTAAATGATGCTCTCCTCTTCATCTGTAAATGCTACATCTGCTAGAATGCAACAACATTTTGGAAACAACCTGAGAAAAACATCCTTTCTAACTCCCGTCCACATGTACTTTTAAAAGTCTTACTGCAGCACAACACAAAAAGCTCCTTGAGTCTTCCAAGATGAATCACACAGGCTCAGGAGAAGACCTTTTGAAGTGAATCCTTGTTTTTTTTTCTTTTTTCTTAAGTACACACTTAAGCAGGGGGCTGTGCTAGGTACCCCACAGCAGTGCTGGTTCTTGGATGTACAGCTCCTCTCTGAGTGGATGCCACAGCAGATTAAGTCGCTGCACAACACAAAGAACACGCCTCCACCCTCCTCCTCTCTCCCCCTCACATGCACTCGCTCACACCGTTTCCAGCTCTTAGTACCAAGGACAGCTCCTCTGCAGCCCTGCTATTGTTGGTGGGCTGTAGTAAAAAGGGCAGGAAAACATGTGTCAGTCATGGCACAGTGGGCGGGGTGGGTGTCCAGGGTGTGACCTCATTAGACTCAGCCTCTTGGCTTTACAACTGTAAGCACCACTCCCAGTGTTCTCAACTAGTAAACGACACAGTGAAAAAGCTAAGCCTTAAAAGCTTTAAATTGAAAGTCACACTATGAAGTAAACTACATGGTTTGTTTGTGCATTCATATTAAAATTAAAAACATTTTAGCTTTCTCTGAATCTTTCAGTCAAAACTGGGGGGGGGGGAAATATCACAATACACACACACACACACACACATACACACACACACACACACACACACACACACACACACACACACACAGAACAGAGTTGGTATTTTTGAGATTTATTTATTGCATATTATTGCAGCGATTAATGCAGGGGCTTATTCAAATGGATTATTACTATCAACACAAAGGGATGAAACACAGTGATCTGTTGTTTTGCTCTAGACCCTCCCTTCCTCCCCCTCACTACCTCCCACAGTCTGTGTGTCTGTGACTGATCTAGTGCCCAAAAAAATCGAAAAACCATGTCAAAGGCACATAAAAATAGCTGTATACTTACTTTCATACCACGCAAACTACAAAACATTACAGAGCTCACAGGCCCTTTGTTTCAGCATTTACTTTGTGATAAGGTCAAAACAGTTAGACTGAGTGCAGTCTAACTGCAGTAATAATTGTTTCCCAGTTAACGCCTTTTAGCTGCTATTAACCAGATTTGAGACTTTTGAGCTGTTTTATGGAGAAAAATAATGTCATTGAGTGATGGACTGTTTTCAGTGGATGAGAAAATTGCATTTTAAAGATGACAGGCTCTCATTAAAGTTTTACTGCACCTTATTTCCACATCCATGCCTGACCAACCAAAGTGGGCCATCAGTCTGCTATGTTTTCACTTCGACTGGGACTAAAATTTCCAGAAATATCCATACAATAGAGGTCAGTGACCACACCTCTAATGGACTGGCTTCCTTAATTAAGAACTTCTCAAACCATTTGGTGGCCTATAAAATTAAAATGTCAACAAAACACCCCAGTAACACTTAGCACATGTAGATTTGAACACCGATCCCCCATGACGAGATCACACATCTGACAAAAGTGTAAGCTCTTGTATGAGGAATGATACAGATGTGGAAATTGGGGTCTGTGAGAAAACTGTGAAATTGGAGTCTGTGTTAAGAATTTGAATCTGCAGTTTGGCACTCTAGTTAAGTAAAGTCATGTCATATTATTTTATATAGCACCATGAACAAAAGATTGCTTTGAACCAAGCAGCTTTACAGTATTGAACAGGATAAACAGTGTCTGTGTTGCTTTCAATGACAATTACACTTTAATTTCTACTATAGAGCAGCTCTCCAGTGTTTATGATTTTACTCACAAATGTCTGACCTTGATGGCCTGAACCAATGGAAATGAACTGGAGAAGATTTCCATGATAAAAAAGGCAAAGCCCCAGTGTACACCTACCTATTAAGTAAACAACACCAAGGATCAAACCAATGATAATTCAAAGGTGTTTACCAGCTTTTTCCAGAAAGTTTGCTTTGGCAAAATGTTTCGAACTTAATGCATGCAAGCTACAGTGGAAATGAATATAAGGTTGTGGAAAGCAGAGTATGTGAGTGAAGTGGGATAGCTACAATTTCCCCTCCACACTCTAGGCATTCAATAGTCACTGCTCCAGCTCTGCTCCGGGTTCATAATTTCCCGCTCCTCGCTCAACTGATCAAAACCAAAATTAAAGTATTTCAGTATGTTTTCAAATATGAATAATTTTTGTTCAGAATGTATATTAAATGAAAAATAAATAGACAATACTAGAAGAATAGTTTTAACATGGTTTATTGGAACACTACAATTATCCCACGTTGATATTAAATGACTGTTTAACTTGTCTGTACAGCCACAGCCTCTCTCTACTATGGTGAAGCTCAGGGTTGTAGTTACTTCAGAAACAGAAAGAATATGTTCGCCGTCATTAGAACCTTAACCTTCTTTCTGATTTGAATGATTCACACTGCTGTCAACCTAGCTAATTATGTTTAATGTGTGAATTCATGATAAAATGCAGTTATATTATGGAATGATGGCATTAATTGTGCTTGTGATAGAGTGGTAGCAGAGCGAAAATTGCATTATTTAGTTATACTATTGGACTGGTACGCTGTTAAACCTTGCTGTAGATTTCTGGGTAAATAACTGTAAAATCGCCAGGATTTAGCTTTAACATCAGTGAAAGGTATTTTACTGTGATATGAGGTGAGGTTATGGTGCACTAATAATAAACTACAGTACATTAATTTTCCTTGCCCATTAAGGGAAAATAACTGTAATATTAACTGGTAAATTACTGGTCTACATTCCCATGATGCATTACGTCACTGTTTATTTCAAATTGTTTACATCTTCAGTCAGAAAACAAGGATTAATGCATTAACACATACATACGCATGCAAGTATGCATGTGAGCACACAAATACAGACACAGGGGCTGACTGTTTGAGCCTAAACGAGCAGGTGTCACCCCTTTGCCTTGATTATCTTGGAGTTTGTTTGCTACTGAGTGTGCTGTGTTGAGAACTCCAATAGCAGATTTGTATGTTTTCAGACTGAAAATGAATCGCACAACTACAAGTAAACGATTCAAATATTTGTGTTTTTAAAATACATAATGTAAAGTTAGATCGTTTATATGCATGGTTTGAAATAGCTTCCTGATTAGCAAGTTTTTTAGCCTCTCCTCACAACTCCTCACTAAGTAATATCCCTTTGTGTAGAACATTTTTCCTGGAGTAACTGCATTTATCAGCAATTGAACTCTTGCTGATAAACAACTTGTTTTATCATTGCTTTCGTTTTAATTGGTTAGTCAGGATTTGCCACAATGTACAGATGCAAACTTTGCAATTTGCCTTTTCGCCAACTAACTGTTTTTTATACACCTATAAAACAACACCAACATAGAGCAAATTTTCAGTTTGTGTGTGGAATGCAGCAATGCTATTGTACTTTTAAGAAATTTTCCTCATTACAATCACATATGCACCGAAATTACAGGCAGTCACAAACACAGGATACACATAGGCATCCACAGGTGAACCTCCACTGTCAGGTTCCTGGATGTGTATTTGTGGCTAATATTTTTTCAGAGCTGTGTGTCCACCTGCATATTCACATTAGAGATGGAAGAAAAATTTGCTGTCCAGTTGATGGCTGTTTTAATTATTTTAGAGTGAGAACATCCTTCACCACTCATTTGTCACAGAAGCATAAGCAGTCTGGTCTAGCACAGCTGTCTTGTGTCCACAGACAGTGTGAGACTGCATCCACAACAGATTTGTGTCTTGAGAATGAACTGCTACAGATCAGTGTCTTAGTGATGTACCGTCAACATCAATTGAAAGTCAAAGAAATGCCATAGATGAAGAGCCTTTTTTACATAACTTGGCTCTGTTTTACTCGAAGATGCAGGCCAAAATGTTGCTGCCTGCTAGTTCTATTCAATGTATTATTGAGGAGTTTCAAGCACTTCATGTTGATAGAATGCAGGACATGCTTGTTAGACTAAAGGAAAAGTTGTTGTCATCAACAGACATACCCTCAAGTGATGACAAACTTCTCAATGAACTAGTGTCACAAGATTTGTTAACTTTGTACAATGAAGATCAGTTAAGGTCTGACCAGACCAGGAAGAACTTCTTCAAACAAACGTTTAACTTTGTTGAGCCAAAACAGATCTATCTAGGCACTGACACATCTGGTAAAGAACACTTTTGTCAATATGTGGCACTGTTTAGGCAGACATCAATGAGGGAACGGTACAAACTGACAAAAATGCTTGGTTCCATTAACAAAGTAATAGACGATATAAAGGATGGCATATGCATTACGAAAAATTCCAGCTTTCATGAGCATCCATCATCATTATCAATTATCTTATACCAGGATGCATTTGAAGTTGTAAATCCACTTGGCTCGGGTAGAAAGAAATAGCAGAAATTTTGCCACACAACCGCTCCTTAGTTGACCCAATCCAGCTTGTCTTACTGTGTGGAGAGGAAGACTTTAAACAGTTTGGTCAGCAGAAGGTCTTTGCCTGTCTTGTTGCTGATCTGAAAGATTTAGAGGAGTCTGGATTTGAGTCTATTTAAATGTCGCTACTGTCTAATTGACAGAGACACATTTCATCAGCAGCCTTTACATCTTGGCCTAAAAAGAACAAAACCAAAATTATGAACAGCTCACAACTACTGATCAGTGTATAATTAGAGGGAATCAAATTCAATTCAGTTTTCAATTCCCTTACTCATTTTCATGTCTGTGGTGGACTGCCTCCATGCTTAGGGCATGATTTATTTGAAGGTATTGTGGCTGATGACTTGGCAGTTTACATTAAACATTTGGTTTCAGTTGAAAGGCACTTTACCTACAATGAGTTGAATAGAGCCATTGCACAATTCAGACATTTAGGAAGTGATTGTAACAATGCCCCATGTGTGATTAAAGCTGATGCAAGATGACTTGGTGGTTCTGCTGCACAGAACTTGTGTCTCTTGAGGCTCTTACCAATTTATATAGGCCATAAAATGCAAAACGCCATGGACAGTGAGGTTTGGCAGTTGTGCCTTAAACTAAAGGAAATGGTTGAGGTGATTTGTGCTATTAGATTCTGCTGTATTTGGTTGAGCAGTGGTTTGGGTGGCTCGCCAATGTATCCGATTTCTCTAATACATAAAATAAGTAAGCTTGACCAGAGTTCTTGTGGGGAGAATAATTTATTGGTGTAGCAGTGTATCAGGTCTTCAAGCAGCGATGTTAGCTTGCCAGTCTTCTAGCATCTTGACCCATGTAAGTGTCCTAGCTTCTTCCTAAGTTCTCTGTAGCTTCTGCATAGCTTCTCCCAAAGTTCTGTCTACAACAACAGAACTTTATACCTAAAGACAAATGGCTAGAAACAATAGATACTGTCAGGACCTCCTACTGGAGATCCTGTAACCTAGAAGAAGTTCCTGGGGACTACTATTCTTTTGTTATGGACCATTTGCTTCACACCTTTACAGACAGTTCCTGTTGATTGCATCTGGGGCACAGTCACAATGTAAATGCATCTCACTAACAATACACACAATCTTTCAATCCCCCATTTGATCATATTTGATCACAAAACATACTTTTCAGTAATCATGAATACAGCATGGTGTATACAGGCTCCATTGTTCCAATGTTCAGGCATGTTCATCTAGGTGGCCAGTGCAGTGCAGTTTAAGTGTTGGATGTCTTTGCTCATCCTCTGGAACACTGGAACACCTGCAATCACACACAAGAGAAAAAGGAAACGTATCTTTCCAAAGAAAAGATTACAAACCAATCATGCCTTTAATGTTGGCAGGACACTACAGTGGTAGAATGTTCATGTCTCAGGCGACAAGCTAGAGCCTAAAAACCCTAGTCCCGCCATATCTGGACTCTGAGAAACACTACTGCCATCTATCCCTCATCTCTAGGCAGATGTTTCAAATCCCAATGGCTCATGTCATTCCACTCATCTTTTCTGTGCACTGTAACTGCTGCACCAGTTACCAAAAGATCTTCAAGTGGTGACACATGAGTTTTTTGAACCGTTACCCATTTGTTGGGCACTATACAATGGCCCCCCTTTGGAGGTGTCAAAACTTGATTCTTGGTATTGTGTACTGCCAGGCTAGTGAGTCTTTCATCAGTTTGGGAAAAGCTGTCAGATGTCAGATTTTCATTGGACATGGGCCGGCCTTGGACAAGTTCAAAAGGGCATAGAACATTTTCCTTCTGGTTTATCCTTATCCTGCATTGATTGTCATAATGCAGTTTTGTTCCATCTTCCAAAAACAATGACAATTGTTTTCTGAGCACTTCAGTTTGAACCTGTTTACCATGCTAAACTGTTTGTGCATCTTGCTGAAGTTGTCTTAATGCCGCTGTATGTTCACCTCTCTCCTTTACGGCTTGTGCAGCACTGCTTACTAGGACATCATCTTTGGCTTCAGTTGTTGAGGTTTCTGTGTATGCTTCTTCCTTCTGCATGGTGTTGTAGGGTAACTAGATCAAATTTTAATTGTTCAGTTTGAAATTCGAATCATAAGGATTCGGAACCGTGTGATCAATTTAATTTATCCACCAAAAGGTTTAACTCAATACCTATTCTGTTGTTTATATTACGCTCCTGGCCATAGATCGTAATATAACAAGGAAAGGTTTAGATACTTTAAGCTTAGGTAACTGGATCAGGGCATACAATAACTTATGAACTCAAAGATACAAGACACGGCTCTTTAAGAAAAATGAAACACTGGTTTATTAAACTACTCTACGATACAGAAACTAAAACTACTGAGATTCACACGCATTCACACACACACATACATACATACAAGTTCAGGTTGATGAAAGTTACTGAGTTTGAAAAGGATCCCAAATTCCTGTCTTTGCTACCAGTCCTTAAATCGCAACCTGATAATAATCATAAGGCAGGAATCTGGCTATGATCTGCTAAAGAGACTTAGGCACCAATTCAAGCTATTAAGAGGGAGATTTTGTTACTTGCTCTGCGTTGCTCGGGTGTTCCGTGGTGGGCTCGCTTCAGCGTAGGAACGGTGCGGCACCTGATTGGTCGGCGACCGGTCTGGAATGACGTCTTTTGGGAAACTCCTCGATGAGAATTGGATGACTAGAACCGGTTTCAGGGCCTTCGGGCATTGCTTAGTAAGAGTTCTGATGGCAAGAATGCCGCACAGTTGGAAAGTGCGAGATGATCGTCCGCAAAGAAGATTGGTCAAGCTGTTTAGCAAGAGATCTTGTGCAGGAAGTTCCGGCGGTTCAAGCAACGAGTTGCATTGATGCTAGTGTTTTAATCGGGTCCTCTGAGCCCATCCCACGGGGCTGTGGTCCAATGAATTACCTAGGGGGCAGAGCCCCACCCAGCGCGGTCACTTTCTTTCGTGCATACATTAATTTGCGTGCATTTCATTAGTGGGAGGGATATTTCTCCAACTTTCAATAATAATATCAATACACAGCTGTAATATCCGTATTGGACACAGGACACACATTTCATTCATACATTCACTCAGCACACGTCATTCTGATAAGATTGATATCAAACACGCAGATACTTGATCTACATAATAATACATTTGGTCATTCCCCTATAGCTCATAAAAGAAGTACAAGGCACAGATAATTCTGTTCACGTAAAACACATAGAAGAATACAGCAAAGATATCTAGTACACTATTAGCGAATATATTTGCTCTGAAAGAAAATAGGAATAACTTCTTCTAGATCGTTTTCTCTAGTTTCAGGTGAGTCCGCGTTAGTTATCAATGCGTAAAAGAGAGGAGGGGGAGTTGGCTGCCCCGAGTTCAGATAAGTGTCATGAGTGGAAACCCTGTTGCGCGCCTGTTTTTGCGTCTTTGTCTATTGATTATCAATTTATGGATAGTGGGTCAGTGGTGACACGGGCCATCTGTTCCGTGGCTGATCCGAAGCAGAAAAGGGATCTCTGTTGATTAGGTCGTCCCTTTTTTCCCTTTGATCCTGTCTAGGAAGAGGTGATGGTCCGAACATTTGGTTTTAATTGCTCCCCATGGAGGACGGGTGTCCTGTTTTCTGAGTGGATTATCTTATCGCTATTTCACCCCCTTTCCGGGGCTAGATGGGGCGATTTGGTCCGATCGGCGCCAGAGATGGGGAGTGATTGCTTTTATGATTCTTAGGCTGCTCACGTGAGGGCAATCGGTAAGTTTTATGGCAAAGCTCAGTTGGAATGAGAATCTCCAGATGTTTTGTAAAAGTGGTTCTGTGGTTCTCTTGTTGACAGAGCCGAATTCCTACAGTGTCTTCACTTATCTTGTTTGCATACACATGGAGTCCATCAGCTTTTGGATGAGATGTCTCTAGCTGGTGCAGAGAGAGGTTCTTCAGTTTCCCTGTGGCTCCACAGCATTTAAAAGAGTCTGTTTTTGTTCGGCAGTCAACTGCTGAAAACTCTTTAACAGGTTGTCCTCATCATCACTTTGATGTCTTAAACTCAGCTTACAATCACAAACCCAGTGTCCTTCCTCGTTGCAATGTCTGCGTCTTCCCACAGTTTTTGCTTTTGAGTGTCTCTGATATTCACCCTTTTCATACCACAGTGTCTTGTCGTTGTATGACAAGGTTTTGGTTTGCAAAGCTCTGAGATTGACTTCCTGTGTTCTTTCCATCTTTGCTGACTATTCAACAATCTGCATAAATGTTGTTCCAACACTGTCCCAGTCATCATATTTGATTTGAAGGGCTTTAGAGATCTCTGGTTTTAGACCATTTATAAATGCCATTTTTAAGGGCATTACGGTGTCTCTGTCAAGATCTTCATTTTCATTCATACCAGAATGTTCCATCCAAGTTTGTCTGAAGCGCTCTTCAAACTCTACAACACTTTCTCCCATCTTCTGCAAGAGGTAATTTTAGACCAATTAACCTCTGCAGGTTTCAGTTTCAACAAGAAAGTTTGTACAGCTTCCCATCCATCCTCAGTGTTTTCTTGAGACTCACCAATCTTTCTTTCAACACTTTCTGTTAGTCTCTTTTGATCATTGTCTCTTAAGTTCACATTAACAATCATCACTCCATCCAGTGGATGCAAGGTGTAGATCTTCTGCAAGCGCTGAAGAAACTGCCAAACTTTCCGTGGTTGCTTGTAGACATCTGGCAATTCTTTTGACCATTTGTCAACTTGCTCTGGAGTAGCTGGTTGGTATGTTCTGTGTGGAACATATTTCTTTCCCAGTCAACACGTGAGGTCATGCGATGATCACAGTGACATCAAACGATCCTCATACTGTGATCCTCACAGTCTGAGTAAGGAATGAGCTTATTGTGAGGTCAAAAGATCCTCATACTGTGATCCACACAGTCTGAGTAATTCATGAGCACATTGTGAGGTCAAAAGATCCTCATACTGTGATCCTCACAGTCTCAGTAAGGAATGAGCTTATTGTGAGGTCAAAAGATCCTCATACTGTGATCCTCACAGTCTCAGTAAGGAATGAGCTTATTGTGAGGTCAAAAGATCCTCATACTGTGATCCTCACAGTCTGAGTAAGGAATGAGCTTATTGTGAGGTCAAAAGATCCTCATACTTTGATCCTCACAGTCTGAGTAAGGCATGAGCTTATTGTGAGGTCAGTCTGAGTAAGGCATGAGCACATTGTGAGGTCAAAAGATCCTCATACTGTGATCCTCACAGTCCGAGCTCATTGTTGATTGGTCACTGGGGATAAGATCATCTACAGCTTTGATAAGTTTACTAAAAGTTTTGCACCTACAGCACACATTACATACATTCATGCGGGTATTCCTGCTGAAAAAAAAAAAACAGCTAAAACCAGCCTAGGCTGATTGGCTGGTTTTAGCTGGTCAATCAGGCTGATTTTAGAGGGGTTTTGGACACTTTTACAAGCTGGCCAGGCAGGTCAAGCTGGGAAAGACCAGCTAAAACCAGCCTGACCAGCCTGGCTACTTCCAGCTTAAACCAGCTAAGACCAGCCAACCAGCCTAAGCTGGTTTTAGCATTTTTTTTTCAGCAGGGATGTTCTACATGTCTAAAGTATATAGAAAGATAGACCTTATAAACTCCTTGATTTTGTGTAACAATTTTTGTTTTTATGAAATGGGTAAACATTGGACTACACTCCAAAACTGAAGTTGGCGATAATGCATCTTAGTGCTGGTGCTGCCCACCATTAAACAGAAGAAGAATCAAACACGCGGAATTTCTACACTTGAGAAATGGTGAGTGGTTTCTTTAATTGCTATTCCCATGCACGGATATTATATAATAATGTCAATATGCAATGTGGCCTGGCTCCATGTTAGCAAATTAGCCAGGTACACACTACACCAGAGGTCTTTAATCCTGCTCCTGGGGACCCACTCTCTTAGAAAGTTTATTTCCAACCTGCTTCAGCACACCTGACTGCCATTTTCAGAGAGTCTTGAGGAGCTTGATTGGCCATTTCAGGTGTGTTTGATTAAGGTTGTAGCTAAACTCTTCAGGATAGTGGGTTCCCAGGAACAGGGTTGAAGACCTCTGCACTACACAACTTGTCTTATTATGAATGTAATTTGATACTTACAACTGATTACACCTAAATATGTCAGAGCCATGTGCATTCAGTTGTTGTTTACAGTCAGCATTTAAAATTATAAGTGTGTTCAGTTCAGTCTTAGAATGTTCAGTCATTAAGTTTGTCCCTGGCTTTAGGTTGTAGTCAGTAATTGTTATACTTCCCACATCAGATCATTGCAGACTACATTACTTATATTACTTATTATACATATTTCAGTTACTATACATGTTTTGTGCATGTTTTGTGGAAGCATAAATGCATTGTTTTTTATCATAATTTTTAACTAATAGTTATTTTAACCTGTTAGGTTGTTAGTAACTGATTGCAATGACAAATTGTTCTCTGTGTTTCAGAATGTGTCAAGTCTTTCCATGGGGACAAAGAAATAGAAGTTCACCAAAAACCAGTCCAGTCACCAAAACATCACCAGAAGCAGACTGTATATGTCAAATTGAAATGTTTCTGCCAAATGTCAACACCAAACTAAAAATAAATAAAATATAAAAAATAAACAAGGAAACTGAATTGTAGAAATACTTTGAAAGAATTATACATGTTTGTGATATTACTGATCAATTTTAGAAAACTTTTACATCACTGTTAACACACAACAGAATGAGTTTAACACAATTATATGACAGTGGTCTCACATGTTGAGCTTACAATATAAACACGCAGTTAGAGCACTGTGACCTCACATTGTGACCACATCATGAGTATTCTGGGAGCTCACAGTTTGAGCACACAGTAAGTGTGCTGTGACTATATTTTGAGAACACAGTGAGTGTACTGTGAGCTCACACTGACCATAGTATGAGCTCACAGTGAGCGTGCAGTGACCTCACACTGACCATAGTATGAGCACACAGTGAGCGTGCAGTGACCTCACACTGACCATAGTATGAGCTCACAGTGAGCGTGCAGTGACCTCACACTGTCCATAGTATGAGCTCACAGTGAGCATGCAGTGACCTCACACTGACCATAGTATGAGCTCACAGTGAGCGTGCAGTGACCTCACATAGTGAACATAGTATGAGTACACAGTGAGTGTGCTGTGTGGTTACACTTTTAGCTCACTGTGACCCACACATTGTGACCACATCATGAGTATTACGTGAGCTCATGGTGACATCATTGTGAGATCAAATTGTTGACTGGGTGGCCACCTAGATGAACATGCCTGAACATTCACAAAACATGACATCCGCTACTTCCACAAGATCGCAACATGGACTTAGGCATTCAAGGGAATGCAAATTTCACGATGAACTCTTATTCTGTCATCTTAAGTAATGGAGCCTGTATACACCATGCTGTATTCATGATTACTGAAAAGTATGTTTTGTGATCAAATATGATCAAATGGGGGATTGAAAGATTGTGTGTATTGTTAGTGAGATGCATTTACATTGTGACTGTGCCCCAGATGCAATCAGCAGAAACTGTCTGTAGAGGTGTGAACCAAATGGTCCATACATTTAGAATAACAAAAGAACAGTAGTCCTCAGGAACTTCTTCTGGATTGTATTATCTCCAGTAGGAGGTCCTGACAGTATCTATTGTTTCTAGCCATTTGACTTTAGGTATAAAGTTCTGTTGTTGTAGACAGAACTTTGGGAGAAGCTATGCAGAAGCTACAGAGAACTTAGGAAGAAACTAGGACCCTTACATGGGTCAAGATGCTGGAAGACCGGCAAGCTAACATCGCTGCTTGAAGACCTGCTACACTGCTACACCAATAAATTATTCTCCCCACAAGAACTCTGGTCAAGCTTACTTATTTTATGTATTAGAGAAATCTAATACATTGGCGAACCATCCAAACCACTGCTCAGCTAAATACGGCAGAATCTAACACTATCTAACTTGTGGCAATTTATTCCCTCCTATAATTCAGTCTGTCAGTGAAGCACGCAAACACAATGACCAGTTATACAATACAGAAATACAGCATGCAATAAGGACAGCTAACTGTGTCAGTCAGAGTACTTCAGAGGTGTCAGGGGTTGTTTATAAAGAAACCAAATGGCCTTGACCTTGTAATTGTTGTAGACCACAGTAGCTGTGGGTATGTCTTTGGAAAAATATCAGTGATACTTATTAATCCAACTGATGTCTACTTTGTTGTCAAACTGTATGACTCTGTGAGATCTGGAGTTCTCACAGAGTCTCACAGAGTGAGACCTGACCTTGGAGTTCACTCTCTGCACAACACTGATCTTAAGTATGTGTGTGTTAATGCTGACAATCTCTTGAATTACTATCCCCTCCCGTTGTATGAAGTGGCAGGCCTTTCTGTGGTGTCATTACATCACTCAATATGTTCTTTTTAACTTTAGATACTGAGCTGATTCAACAAGAAATCATAAAAATTCTTCCAGAATTGGATATTCCAAAACTCAATGTAGCAGTCTGTTTTGTGGTGGGTGTTGAGAGGACACAGGACTTTGCGCTAGAGCTGACAGACCTTCAAGACATCTAAACTAATGATGGCTTTTAAACAAAAAGGTAAGCCAAATCAATTCTGATTCCATGTCTGTGATCATTATTTTCAACATCATATTCCATATCTCTATATATCTAGACATATATACTCATATAATATGCATATGTACATATGTCTCACTTTCTTTTTCTGTATGTATTTTTCAAAGCATTGAGAGACCAAGTGGATGAGACATCATTAGAAATCACATTCACCTTGTTACCGTCACCAGACTCAGAACAGCCATCCACTTCTTACACTCCTCCAAATTCATACTAGCTCAGTATGTTTCAGATTCCTTGGAACCACATGCCTGCAGCCCTTCTTCATGCAGCATCCAATAAGGAGAAGGCTCCACTTGGACCAAAAAGAGAGTTTATAAGAGCTGTTGTAGCAGCCATAAGAGAATTTTGCCCAAACCCAAGCTTAGCAGACTGGGGGGAAGTGGCAAGAAACATTTTTTCCCTTAACATTTGGAGACTTTACGGAGGAAGGGGAACAGCTGGGGAAACTACAAAGACAGCTGAGAACCAGAGTAGAACATGCTAATAGAGACAATGTAGCACACAGGATTCGTCAACCAAAAAGAACCAACAGAGCAGATCAAGAACAAGACAGCATAGTCAGAAAAGTTTAAAGTTGAGAGTTATGGATGTATTAATTGACAACCTACCTCCATACCAGATGGAGAGACATCTGAATCTCTTGAAATGAAGAGACAGACTTTATTAGAAATGTTTCAGTCTGGAGGCCCAAGGTCTTGTGAATTGTCTGATGTGGACAAGCTAATGAAAGAGACTTACATTGCCCAGCGCAAAATGATTAATTCATGCCTCCTTCTGCCATTAGTGACGTAGCACTGGAGTGGTCGTATCTTTTCAGTAAAAGCGGCCTATGCAATAATTTTGAAACACTTACAGGTGTTGATATAAGCAGTTGCTTGAGTGAATGCCAGAATGGAAAATGCATACGGATTGTGAACTACTTTCAAAAACAGACATTAAAATGGAATGCCGAGGTCCAGGTTCTCCTCACAGAAACTGAAGCCACACCAGCAAGCACTAATAAGACTGCCATATCAGCCATCCTACTGACAATGAAACACTTCAAAGAGAAGGAAAACTCTCTCTTTATTTTAGTAGATGTAAGTAATTAGTACATTACATGACTAGTTAAGAAATACCTTGAAATAATAAATGTAGGCTTGGTTTCACAGATCAGATGTGACATACCTGTATAAACATGGGCTAAGGTTTAAAAAACTAGTTGGATGTATGATGTCTGTCCCCATGAAATCAAAATGAAAGTTTTTTAGCTTTTGGTATGAATATGTTATCCTTAAGGTGATCTATAAGCTAGTGTGCTCCAAAACAATGACAAAATTCACATTAGCAAGATATGACCATTCAAAACGTACAGTCTCGTCACTTCCGCCAATATGAATCATGATTTTTATGACATCACGCAAGATTCTCATCAAACCTTCTGTCCAATTAAATGCTCTCTAGAATCCGTAGCGTCCCGCCCCCTACACTATAAATACATGCTGAAGCTGCGGCTGAGATGGTCACTTGTTCACAGAGTTAGTAGCCTACTTCCTCTATGGAGAATGGCAGGTAGTGCGCAATGTAGGCGATAGGGAATGATCCAGACAGTGTAAATATGCCTTCCATGGGGCAAATGAGATCTGGTTTCGCGTTGTTTTACGCGAACTGCGGCAGCGCGCAGTACACTCCGGACTTTGACCCCGGTCCAGAGACAAGATAGCACGGAACAGATCATATGCACGAGTCGGCATGTAAGTGGCCACTAGAGGTCGCTAAAGTAATTCATACCCCCCCATTCAGTTCATCCATGTGACTGGTTTTTCAGTCTGTGATGCCAGGAACTTATATAGCTGTTCATCAGGCTCTCTCTCTCTCCTGATTTCGTCAGTCTCAGAAACTGAGTGATTCATCCTAGTGACATACGTAAGTTTTAAACAAAAGGGTCATGTAATCTTGGTGCTTTGCACTGTAACATTGTTTGTTAAGCTGCTTTTTCTTTTGTTCACACATTTGTGTACTGTTTAGCACAGTGTCCAGCAAGTTTGCAGATAACCCAGGAAGAAGCAAGTATAAAATTTGCACCCCTTGGTGAGCGGAGTGAGGTGTGTACTTTAGTTCCATGTTAAAAGGACTGAAATTCCCGTAAATGTTGTAAATGCCTACATTGTCTGATTCTGGACATTTGTCTGCTGTGTCTTGTATCAGGAAAATTTAATTTGTCAACTGAGCATTTTCATTGTTTAAGTGGTGTTATTTACATGGCTTTAAAGGTCATTTAATCTGCATTGCATGTACAAATGCATGCTGCTCTGTAAATTTTTAAGGATCTAAATTTGATATTATGAACGGCAAAGGTTTATTTAACTAGCTATTGGTGTGTTTACTTCTAGTTTTCACGGTGTTTATGCTGGTTCAAGGAAAATAAACCGATTGCACCCGTCAGAGACTCTCTGCCTCATATTAAAGAAGCCAAGGGCTGCTACAGTGAAAACTCATCGCTGAGACATCCACAGACGCCAACGGATACGAGATCATCTGATGTTATGTACACCAATATGTGGATGCCGCAGCTGTAGTGAGAGACTTTGGCTGAACAAGTGGGTAAAACCAGCCACAGATACAGTACATACGAGAAAACTACATAGAAGTCAGTGTGGTAAAAGGGACTATGTGCTCAGCTAATTCATCGAATGGATCATTGGGCTTCTGAAGAAATCAAGAACTGCCATAATCCTAAATAATTTCAACGAGTGTTTTAAAGTCAAAGAGCGTGGCTGAATCCTGTGGCTAATTCCTGAATCTAACAATATCTGAGGGGTAAAATTGCCTTACTGTAGATTATCAGCAGTATTGTTTCTTACGACATTTTGCATTTACTCTGTTTACTTTCCTTGGGGTATCCAAGTGTAAACGTCTATTGTGAGAGGTAATATAGTTTTAAGGATAAGTAATGCTACCACTCACCCAGTCTAGAGTCTAGACGTAATATACCCTAAGGCCTTATAGTACAAACAGATCCACTAGGACTACACAATGTCATCACCTGCTGAGAAAACAGATAATCCTTCAGAAGAACAACAGGTCAGGTCAAGCTCCCGTGAGCGTAGTTTAACAACAAAGGGTCAAGAATTACATGAACAGGAAGCAAGGAGAAATGAAAAGGCATTCAACAAGGCCTATGACACTTGGAAGCACTCGGCAAAGGAGGTTAGAGTGAAAATGAAGGTTTTCTGCTCAGCTGAGGACCTTGATAAAATCCAACTCACTATTAAATCTAAACAAGCTATAGTACACCAAAATTATGAGCCCATTCGACGAAACCATACTACTACTCCAGATATTGTCAAAAGAATGGATGCATGTGACACTCTTACAGCTGAGATCTGCGACCTTGTCAGTAAACGATTAGAGAACATAGATGAGGCTTTCAATGACCAACTAGAGAAAGAAAGAGTGAGAATAGCATTAAATAAGGAGGAGTATGGTTCAGTTTTTGGAAATACCAAAACTGAAATAATAATTTCGGAGTCATCAAAGGGATCAGGCCACAATTCAAGCGCCACCTCCAGGTCCTCTAGCAAACGTGCAGATGCGGAAGCAGAATTGGCAGCCAAAGTAGAACAGGCAAAATCTATGCAAAAAATACATGTTCAACAAGCAAGACTCGACAAAATGGAGAGTGAATGGAAACTCAAAGAAACACAGATGTTAGCAGAAATAAAGCAAAAGGAAGCTGAAATGAAACTAAAGTTAGAATTGGAAAAAACAAGGTTACAACAGCTACAAGCAGAGAATGAAGTGAAAGTAGCAGCAGCTCGGGTGAGAGCATATAACAATTTTGAAGGCCATGAAAGGTTTGAGGAAGAGACTGACCATAAAACTCAGTCTGGTTGGCAGGATCCTGGACTCAGAATCCCACTAAATCCACAAGCAGTGCCATTCCAACCTCATTCATCACCCTTCGAAGTGTCAGTAATTCAGGAAGAAGTCAGCCTTGCTCAGGCAATTGCAAGCTCACTTACCCTAAGCCGTCTACCTGTCCCAGAACCAACTACATTTACTGGTGACCCCTTGAAGTTCATAGACTTGAAGATATCCTTTATGGCTCTCATTGACCAGAAGCCCCTCCCTGCTAGTGAAAAAATGCTCTATCTGAAGAGTTACCTGGCTGGTGAAGCGCGCAAAGCTGTTGAAGGATTTTTCTACCGGAATTCAGAGAAAGCATATGAGGGTGCCTGGGCAGTCTTACAAGATAGGTATGGAAGCCCATTCATGGTCCAAAGGGCCTTCAGAGAGAAGCTCATGAAGTGGCCAAAGATAGCCTCAAATGACCCAATTGCACTTCGAGAGTTTGCAGACTTCCTTCAAGGTTGTGTGGAGGCTATACCACATGTTAAAGGCCTGAGTATTTTAAATGATTGTGAGGAAAATCACAAGCTTCTTAAAAAGCTACCTGAGTGGATGATGCGCCATTGGAGTCGCATTGTTGTGGAAGAGCTAGACCGATCTGGAGAATACCCAAGTTTTGTGCATTTCACAGAGTTTATGCAAACTGAGGCCCGCATAGCTTGTAACCCGATTGCCTCCCCTCTTCTGATGAACATGAAAACCACGGACGAGAGACTTCCTAAGAGAACCAAGGCACTTAACACAAGCGCTCTAATGAAAAACTCCACCACAGGAACTCTGGAAAATTCCAAGCCAAAGCCACCTTGCTTAGTTTATAAAGACGAAACACATGGTGTTGTTAAGTGTCCAACCTTTGCAGCAAAGACTATGGATGTAAAGAAAGCTTTCATTCATGAAAACCACCTCTGTTTTGGGTGTTTAAGAAAGGGACACACTACCAAAGACTGTAAAAGGCGGCACACCTGCAGTACATGTGGTAGACGTCATCCAACTTGCTTGCACATAGAAAGAAACAGAAACCCTGTTGAATCGACAAGTAAAGATCCTATAGCCACAGGAGACCACGCAAGCAAGGAAATTCACAAGGTTATGACTCATGCATTGACACAGCATGTTTCTGCCACCTCTAGCATCGTTCCAGTTCTTGTGTCATCGACAACAGAGCCCAAGAAAGAAATTCTCACCTATGCCCTATTTGACACTCAAAGCGACTCAACTTTTATCTTGGAAGATTTGGTCGCTCAACTAAATGTGAACACTCAGTCAGTGCAACTTAAGCTCAGCACAATGACGGCTGTCAACACAGTCATAGCAAGCAAGATTGTCTGTGGTCTACAAGTTCGGGGACTCAACTCTGAAACTTATGCCCAACTACAGCAGACCTACACACGAGACTTTATTCCAGTCGAAAAATCTCATATCCCTACCAAAGGTACAGCCCTCCAGTGGCCTCATCTGAAACATCTAGTGAACAAGTTACATCCACTCCAAGATTGCGAGGTGGGACTGTTAATTGGTTACGATTGCCCATCAGCACTGGCTCCCTTGGAAGTCATCACAGGCGATGAAAACGAACCTTTTGCTCAAAGGACAATGCTTGGCTGGAGCATTATAGGTTCAGCCAATCCCCATCTGGATAGACAGGGTGACGAGAGCTTTGTACATCGTGTTGCAGTGAAAGAGATGCCTGTGGCCACTGATGTGCTGAAAGTACTGGAATCCGACTTCAATGAAAGGAGCTATGAGGACAGGTATGTGTCACAGGATGATGTTTGCTTCATACAGCTCCTTAATGATAACATTAAGCAGAAAAAGGATGGCCATTTTGAGATTCCCCTCCCTTTCAAGGGCAGTGGCCCACCGGTTCTGCCAAACAATAAGAAGCTGGCTACTATTCGGCTGCACCACCTGAAGAAGAAGTTGAAGGCCAACAAACAGTATTTTGACCATTATACAACCTTCATGGAAGAAATTATCAGAAGAGGTGACGCTGAGCCAGCCCCTCCATTCTCTGAGGGAGAGACTGTGTGGTATATCCCACATCATGGGGTGTACAACCCCAAAAAGCCAGGCAAACTAAGAGTGGTGTTCGATTGCTCAGCAAAGTTTCGGGGGATCTCTCTAAATGACACTCTATTGACAGGCCCTGACTTAATTAATTCTTTGGTAGGAGTTCTTTGTCGCTTTAGAAGAGAAGCAGTTGCTGTGATCTGTGACATCAAAAGGATGTTTCACCAGTTCAGCGTCTCACCTGAAGATCGTAACTACCTAAGGTTCCTATGGTGGGAGGGTGGACTGTTAGAAACAGAACCGAAGGAGTATAGAATGACAGTCCACCTTTTTGGGGATGCATCCTCCCCTGGCTGTGCTAACTTTTGTCTTAAGTATTTGGCACAGCAACACAAGGTTGACTACTCTACAGCTTCAGCATTTGTGGAAAAGGACTTCTACGTGGACGATGGGTTAACCAGCGTTCCTACAGTCAAAGAAGCCCAGGAGCTAATTGTTGAAGCACAGAAACTGTGCAAAGATGCAGGTCTACATCTGCACAAATTCAACTCAAATCAAGCAGAGGTCCTCTCCTGTGTAGCTTCCTCAGAAAGGGCAGTAACTACTGATCCTCTCAACCTCAGCCTCAATGCAACCTCAGAAGGACACGTACTTGGCATTCAGTGGTCATCAGAAAACGACACCTTCAGCTTTAACATTGACGCAAAAGACCACCCCCCAACTCGCCGTGGTCTTTTGTCAGTCGTAGCGTCTCTGTATGACCCACTTGGTTTCGTAGCTCCCTTCACTCTGAGTGGCAAGCGTATTCTGCAGGAGCTATGTCGTCGAGGTATCGGATGGGATGATCCTATTCCTGAAAACTTGCATTCACGGTGGGAGGAGTGGAAGAATGGTTTACTGAGGTTAAAGGAAGTTACCATACCACGATGTTACCATCCCCAAAACTTTGGTAAAATTGTTAGGGTGGAACTGCATCACTTCTCGGATGCCAGTAATGTGGGATATGGTTCTTGTTCCTATCTCAGATACAAAAATGACAAGGATGAGGTTCATTGTAGTTTTGTGATGGCCAAAGCGAGGGTTGCACCTACAAAGATTACAAGCATCCCTAGACTGGAACTTTCAGCTGCAGTCACTGCAGCCAGGATGAGTGTTATGCTGAGGGCGGAACTCGAGATGAAAATCGAGCAAGAATTTTTCTGGACGGACTCACAAGTAGTGCTTGCTTACATCAACAATGAGGCGCGAAGGTTCCATGTGTTCGTGGCGAACCGTGTTCAACTGATAAGAGAGATTACAGACCCAAATCAATGGAACTATGTAGATACAGCACAAAACCCTGCTGATCACGCCTCTAGAGGTCTTCATGCTACAGACATCTCTTCAGCTAGCTGGTTATCAGGTCCCAAGTTTTTATGGGAACAAGAAGTGCTCCCCATGCCTAGGCCTTCAACTGAGCTGCTTGCATGTGACCCAGAAGTTAAATCGATTCAGGTGCTTGCAACCCAAGTTAGTGACCAGAACAGTGCTCTAAGCCGTCTGAGTCGATTTTCCACCTGGACTACGCTAGTTAAGGTGGTTGCCAGAATCAAAAGACTAGGATCTAAGCGAAAACATCATGGTGAAATTGTGACTGTCGAGGAACGCAGAAGGGCTGCTGAGGTGGTGATTCAGCTTGTCCAGCAGCAAGCCTTCTCCCATGAGCTGAAGGCACTGCAAAGCAGTTTTCATGGAGATGTTATTCCAAGTTCAAGTCCTCTTTTTCACCTCGACCCAATTCTGGATGACAAACTTCTTCGAGTTGGTGGAAGACTTAAAGGATCAACCCTCAGTCAAGAACTAAAGCACCCCATCATTCTTCCAAAGGACAGCCACATTACCAAGCTGATCCTGTCACACTATCATGCCCAGACCTGTCACCAGGGCCGGAGCCAGACCTTAATGGAGCTCCGAGCCAATGGATTTTGGGCCATTGGTGCAAGTAAATCAGTCGCCAAGTTAATACATAGGTGTGTGAAATGTCGGAAGCTCAGACGACCAGTTGAGGAGCAACGAATGTCTGAACTCCCCGTAGAACGCTGTGAAGTCTCAGCTCCTTTCATGTTCTGCGGAATGGATTGTTTCGGCCCATTTATCACAAAGCGAGGTCGCAAAGAGTGCAAGAGATATGGACTCATCTTCACATGCTTGTCTTCTCGAGCAGTCCATCTTGAAATGCTTGAAGACATGTCAACAGATGCCTTCATTAACGCCTTAAGGTGTTTTATTAGCCTTAGAGGAGCTGTTTGTCAGCTTCGCTGTGATCAGGGCACAAACTTCGTAGGTGCGAAGAATGAGTTCAGAGAAGCACTCAAGCAATGCGATACAGAGGCTTTGAAAGCCTTTCTGGCAGATAAACAGTGTGAGTTCACTTTCAATGCTCCTTCAGCTAGTCATGCAGGCGGGGTGTGGGAGCGGCAAATTCGAACCATCCGCAATGTGCTGAATGTTACAATCGCTCAGTGTTCAGGTAGACTAGATGATGCCTCCCTTAGAACGCTGTTCTACGAAGCTATGGCCATCGTCAACAGTCGGCCATTAAACGTTGATGGAATCAATGATCCCATGGCACCAGAGCCCTTGACTCCAAACCACCTTATCCTGATGAAATCTAAGGTGGCCTTACCACCTCCTGGAAAGTTTGTAAAGGAAGATATGTACGCTGCAAAAAGATGGCGCAGAGTACAATATTTAACCGAACAGTTCTGGAGCCGGTGGAAGAAAGAATACCTCCTGAACGTATCCACTAGGCAAAAGTGGCATGTACCTCGGCGCAACTTGAAAGTGAACGACATAGTCATCCTCAAGGAAGATACACTTCCAAGGAACCAGTGGCAATTAGGACGAGTGGTCGAAACCAGAGAAGGGACAGATGGCTTAGTTCGTCGGGTGAAAGTACAAGTTGGGGAGCGGAAACTAACACAGAAACAGAACTATTGCTCTAAGCCATCAATCATCGAAAGGCCAATCCAAAAGCTGGTGCTTCTCCTTGAAGATGAATGATGGTATCTTATAGATACACTTACATTAGACCTATTGGTCTAACAGATTTATGATAAACCTATGTGTATTCGTGACCACATCAATAGCTCTATATCTAGTCACTTATAATAGTCTAGAAATCATGTTTGAGTAACTGATTAGTCCCCCTGCTGAATTCATTTATCATAACATGATTGGTGGGAGTGTAAGTGGCCACTAGAGGTCGCTAAAGTAATTCATACCCCCCCATTCAGTTCATTCATGTGACTGGTTTTTCAGTCTGTGATGCCAGGAACTTATATAGCTGTTCATCAGGCTCTCTCTCTCTCCTGATTTCGTCAGTCTCAGAAACTGAGTGATTCATCCTAGTGACATACGTAAGTTTTAAACAAAAGGGTCATGTAATCTTGGTGCTTTGCACTGTAACATTGTTTGTTAAGCTGCTTTTTCTTTTGTTCACACATTTGTGTACTGTTTAGCACAGTGTCCAGCAAGTTTGCAGATAACCCAGGAAGAAGCAAGTATAAAATTTGCACCCCTTGGTGAGCGGAGTGAGGTGTGTACTTTAGTTCCATGTTAAAAGGACTGAAATTCCCGTAAATGTTGTAAATGCCTACATTGTCTGATTCTGGACATTTGTCTGCTGTGTCTTGTATCAGGAAAATTTAATTTGTCAACTGAGCATTTTCATTGTTTAAGTGGTGTTATTTACATGGCTTTAAAGGTCATTTAATCTGCATTGCATGTACAAATGCATGCTGCTCTGTAAATTTTTAAGGATCTAAATTTGATATTATGAACGACAAAGGTTTATTTAACTAGCTATTGGTGTGTTTACTTCTAGTTTTCACGGTGTTTATGCTGGTTCAAGGAAAATAAACCGATTGCACCCGTCAGAGACTCTCTGCCTCATATTAAAGAAGCCAAGGGCTGCTACACGGCATGTATTAAACTACTCTGCCTCAGTATGATTATGATCACTATTGTGGTAGTAAGATTTTCTTATTCAATCTGTGAGGTAATCTATTAGACTGTGGCTGTCATAAGTTGTCAAATGCGGCACAACCGAGCACAACGGCTCTGGCCCAAACAGATATAAATGGTACTCTATTGTCTATTTTAAAAAGTGGGCGGGGCTGCTCGATATGGCTCGCCCTGTTTTCCTGTTTCAGTTGAAATCAGGTCACCACATAGAATAACGCTGCGTGTTTCAAGGCACTTAAGTGGACCTTTAAGGCTTATCTAAGTTTGACAATTATTTTTGGAGTATGGGCCTGTATGACGTTATGCAGAGCATAAGTCCTTCTATCAAATCACACACAAATCACACAACTTTCCAATATAAATGTATTGCATTGAAGATGTTTTTATTTATAAAGAACAAATCAAGCAATAAAGAGTGAGTGTCTAAAGTACATTGTCTATAAGAAAAATGTAACATACATATAACGTTAATCACAAGAATTTATTGCAGAAATGTCAAAGAACAGTACCACAGTAAGATGAGTCCAAATGATGATACCTTGCAGTCCCTTACAGTTCCTTCTGGCGTAATATTATATTTTAGTGCGAGGAGCAGAGCATAATTTGAGTTGTTAAAATGAATGTTAAAATGTAAAAATGTTGTCCCCATGAAATCAAAATCAAAGTTTTTTTTGGCTTTTGGTATGAATATGTTAACCTTACGGTTATCTATAAACTATCGTCGGCTGCGTACTGGCGGTGGACCTAAATACTGCCAAACTGCAGAAGTTTTTTTGGAGACCAAGTCACTTGGTGCGAGACTCGCCATCTTTCCCCATCTATCTCTTTCTCCTCCACGCTGTCACGTGATGACAACCACGCATAGGCATTTTTAGGCATTAAATAAATTATATTTAATATTTAATCTTTGTCTCCTATATAATTATTTATATTTATATTACTTTTTTTTTTTTATGACGGTATAACGGTATTGAAACTGATACCGTTGCTATTTTTAGATCCCGCGGTATACCATATTACCCTATTACCGCCCAAGCCTAGCTTGCACATAACACAATTAAAGCTTTCTAAAATTCAAATCCGTTAAAGGATTGTTAGGCTGCATTAATTAGGTCAGCCGGAACCGGGAACACTTCCCATAACACCTGACTGAGCCTGGTTTCTCCCAAGGTTTTTTTTCTCCATTTCTGTCACCAATAGAGTTTTGGTTCCTTGCCGCTGTCGCCTATGGCTTGCTCAGTTGGGGACACTTAATTTCCACCGATAATTGAACTGAGCTGGCTGATAACATCACTAAATTCAATGATTATTTCCCTTTAAATTAAAATTTGTTTGCTTCTTTTTGCATTATTGACACATTACCTTCCTATTTGATACTGTAAAGTTGCTTTGACACAATCTGTATTGTAAAAAGCGCTATAAATAAAGGTGACTAGATCTGACTTGACTAAAAATAAAACAGCAATTAGAATCTATAGAGTGATCCTGCTCTGAGATCAGCACTAGGGCAGGAGATGTATAATTTAGGGAGTTAACTAGTTAAATGAGGCTCGGAAGCAGGGCCACGCCACACTTAGCCACCTGATCCAATCACCTCACTTCCAAAAACTTTGGATCCAGAGATACAGATTAACTCCTCTCAACTGAGGATCAGCTCAGTGTCTACATCTTATTGCTACATACAGGTTATCTAAATTCCATCATCGACCGAACCTTAGAGTCCATGTTCCTGCTTGCATTCTTTGGCTTCCCAAGATGCTCAGAATTTGCTCCCACCTTCAATCCATCACTGCATATCTCACTATTCACTCACCGGACGCCCTCATATACATGCTTTGGAGAAGTAAAATGGACCAATTAGGAGCATCATTCCCATTTCCGAGTATGTTCACTCCAGAATCGCTGCCCAATCATCTCCCCAAGATTCACTTTTCATCAACTGGCCACTAGGTTCTGGTTCAGCACAAATTTCAACCAAATTCTCAGCATCTCCAGCACATCTCCAGAACACAATTCAATATATTCTTTCCACATTGGTGCAGTGGCCTCAGCCGCCAGACAGGGTATCTCGGACTAAACTATCAGAATATATTGTATGTAGAATAAGACCTTTCTACCTAAGGAACGTTGAACTAAACAACTAAAAAGAACATGATAAATCATCTCATAAGACTGATGCATGATCATGAACAAATATAAGGTCTGATGTTTGTGTACATACCATTACGCCATTAAAACATCCTTCATAAATAAACATGACATCTAATTATTCTATAAATACCAACCTACTATCAAATCACATATGCAAATATAATCTCAAATACAACAAATTATTTGGCTCCTGTGCGTGTTGTTCTAGCATTAACTAGGACAATCAGTGAGAGTGCTCACACGGTCAAATTTCTTGCATTCCTTTAAGAGAGTTATGGCCTCGCCTACCTTCCATACATTGGGACAGTGTTTGTCGCACCGTTGGAAACATTAGTCTTCGAATACAGCCTTTGAAAAATGCAGTCTCTGAATTGAGACAGAGAAAAGACCATTCAATACATTAATACAGAATATAAGAGCACAAGCACAATAGTTCAGAAAAATAACAGCAATAACATAAAACATGTGTATATTGGAAGAATTACTGCAATACGTAGAGAGATTTAATTATCAGATATATGGGTAATGATTAAAATAACGAGTGGCATAAAAAGAAAATGTCTCAGAGTTATATAGGACATTCTACCAGAAACATACATTTCCACTTAAAAAAATAATATTATAAATATTATAAAAATAATAAAAAAAATATATCTAATTGTTAAATCTGAAAATTGAGTCATATAGAGGACATGTTAAACTATGAGAAACACATATCATGCCATATGCCATCTCAGCATTTTTTTTATCATTAAATAAAATACATTTTTATATGTATTTCACCCCTAAAATGTCAGGCCCTGTTACAGACAAGTTTGTATATGTCAGAATGGTTGCCTAATGTTGTTGGTTTTTTGTTTTTTTTATATACAAATAGCATTTTCTTATTGGTCACATTTCCTTACTGTATCTAACATGGTTTTGTAATTCCTGTAAGAAATATAAGAAACTTTTCGGTCAACTGTAGTACACAAAAATCACAGAATACTCATCCAGGCACTCATATAGTTTTTTAAAAAAACTACCTTTACATAGGAGATTTTTACAAAAACTTAGTATTGGATATATACCCCCACCTTCATCTACACAGTTAAAGAGATTAATTCATCAATATTTCCTCAAATAGTAAAATTTTATGTAATAATTTCCTGTGTGGCAGGACTGACTGTGGCGTGACGGGACTGACGGTGCTGTGACAGGGCCTGACTTTATTGATTACGTTGTAGTAGGAAATGTTATGTTTTGTGTTCTTTATGTAAGTTGTGATAAGCAGCTCTATTTTAAATTATTATAATTTTAATATTAATGTAATATTAGAGTATGGTAAAGTTCAGCCAAGGACATGTACAGTAATAAGGACCTAATTCATTAAAATATGACTGACAACTGATATAGTTTAAACATCTTTTTAATTCAATAAACTAATTTTATTTTATTTCAATATAAAAACATATTTCATTTAAATGTAATCAATAGACGCTTAACTGAATAGCACAATGTAAAGTAACTGCGGTTCCATATCATATTACAGTTCAGTAATAGCAGGGTAATACTATGGTAATATGCACTGTTACTTAGAAAATTACATGGTAATAACAGAAATTGCATGTAATTTTGTGGGTAATAATGTAGATATTAGCATAGTAACACCCTGTTACCACCAAGTTGTAATATAAAATGGTACTGTGATGGTAGCCCTTTCTAACTTTGAAGGCTCTGGCCCTGGAACTGTGGCCTTTCTCTTAAGCCTGGATTTTTTCTATGGCTCTCTCCATTAGTTGAGATTTCTGAAGATGTTTCTCCTTTCTCTCAGGGTCTGCATTTAGTCGTGCCCGACATTGCCTTTGTCTCTCAGCTGCACTAACTTTAGCCATTACAGTATATTTAATAATAATATAATTAGTCATCATTGCTCAAAGCTAATATAAGTAAGGGATAAACAACAGTTTGCTGTGCATTAAAGGATATTAATGCACAATGTGGAGGCTAATAACCACTCTCCGCAAAGTGCATTAAAATCCTTTAATGTGTGGCAAACTGTTGATTATCTCGCTTATTCCATGGTCATTTGCCAAGCTGGATGTGACCACCATTAAACCACCATTACAGCACAAAAACTGTTAGCATGCAATCAAGGAATTTCAGTCACCTTTTTAGATGTTTTCATTTTAAAACATTTTCATTATTTTCTGGGATGTTTTACCATGACAGGGCCTGACGCTTTAGCTCGTCCTCAAAAAAAAAAAAAAAAAAAAAAAACATACAAAAACAAGCTTAAAATCATACAGTTCTTTGACAGAACTCATCCTTGATCAGTGTTAACTTCACCTCCATCAGATGATGTCACTTCCTCTCAGTCATACCCTTAAAGGCGTATTGCAAACATTTTATGTTGAGTTTTATGTAAACATGACAGGACTGACCGAAAACATGGGGACAGTTGTAAAATAGCATTTATTTGTATAATTTATGTATAATTTCATGTTTTGAATCAATTGATGTGAATGATAACAACTTAAATTTATTGATGGAGGTTTTTTTTTTTTTTTTTTTTTTTTTAAATAAGCTTTTAGTATAACAAAACTGTGAAAGCTGTAGATCCAATTTGGCTGGGGACAATGACAGGAATTTTTTTTTTTTTTTTTTAATAAAGAAAAACACATCTGAGAACCTAATGAATGACATATTCCTTTACAGAACAACTCACAGAAACCAACCATCAGTCCGTTTTTGAATTTTTTGGATTAAATACTTCATGCACTGTAACAAGTCAAGGACAGATAATGTACGTTTCTGGTAGAATGACCCATGTATGTAACCATGGTTCCCTGACAAGAGAACAAGACACTGCGTCGTTTAGGAGGCGCTTCTTCGTCTGAAGCTTATGTCCGAAGCATGGCAATGAGACTAGATGACACCATGTCTCGTTCCCTTCTCAGGGAACCATGATTACATACGCAACCCTGAGACATTCAAGAGATACAATCAAAAGGGGATCAGACATTCCATTCAGTATGGCTGCATAGAATATAGCAGTGTCCCCTGCCCTCAGGCTGAGGGACACTGAGGGGCATTCGCTATAACCAACCCAAGTGGACTATGCTATACCCGCAGAGTCTGCAAGAACGGGAAGCCTGGAGAGCTGTTGCTCCTCAGGTACTCATTGAGAACCTACTCTGACAAGAAATAAAGCACAACAGGCAAAACCCAGAACACAGCAGAGAAGGCTTGACATAAATAGGATGGCGCTGTTGGGGCTAATTTCTCGCCGATCAGCAGGGGGCGCTCATTCCCTGACATGTATGGGTGCAAAATTCCTAGTATGTCGATGCAGACTTCAGACTGTAAAAACACACAACCTTGTTAATAAAGCCTTAAAGCGGACCCTTTAAAAAGTAGCATCCTTCAGATGATGCATTAAACTGGCCTCTTGACAATCTGTTGTCATTACCCCCCAAGTCAATAATCAGCTTGTCCTATTGTTTAAGATGGTAGCACATCCTGATGGCCATATTGAGGTTATCAGGATGCGCTACCCCTCTATTAGGGCAGGTGTATTAAAGGACCAGAAGTAAGCATGGGAGTTGCATGAGGTTGCCGGATTCTGATTCTTTAATAAAGCTAAGCGGTCCAAATTCTGGTCTGTGCTTGAATGGGAGACCGGTTAATAAGATCCATCGTACTGCTGGGGTTAGATTTATGCCGATCAGCGGGGGGTGTTCATGTCTGGGAGCAAAATTGCTAGTATAACTATGCGGACTTCAGACTGTAAAAAGAAACTACCTTTTCATTCAGCAATAAGCTAACCAATAACATCATAGGTCTAGTGGGAAGCGCACAGGAAGTTTTCACCTTATCTCAGTCAGGTGGGGCTGATGGTGATTGCAGGGAAATTAACCCTCTGGGGTCTGAGGTGATTTTGGGGCCCTTCAGATGTTTTGACATGCCCTGACTTTTGTGCTTATTTCAGCTACTTATACTATTGGCCAACATATAATTTTTTATAATATGTGAGCAAGATGGATGACATGTTTGCATTTTTTTTTTTTTAGGAAAAAAAAAAAAAGATTATGCGTGGTTAGTAAGTTTTGGGAAAATAAATGTAGCTGAATTAAGGCGGGAAAAAACCCATACTGTCTTTAACAAGGATTTTGAGTAATCACTCATGTAGGCTAGAATATTTACTTCAAAATGATCCTGCTTACTCTTTCACAGAAAACAATGTTGATTTTAATTTTCTTAGACATGTTTTGTGATTGAAATGGAATAAGCAAGGGAGTGACAATATCTTTACCCAGATTAAAAGTAAATTCGATTTTATCTTTTAAAAAAAACTTTCACAAACCGTTCAAATGAAGAAAAAAATAAAACAAAAATAGGGATCATGGAGCTTGGATGGAGTTTGCTCGCTAGATGCGATGTAAGTCATGCCATGCGTTTTCCCTGTTTGTTATTTCAAATTATTTTTACCGAAGTGTTGTGGGCAACTGCACAGAAAGTAACTGGAATAATGCAGTTTAACTTGAGACGACTGTCCAAGCACAATGGCTTGGACCCTGGTGTAGATGATTCAGTTACACAATGAATATGTCTCTTTTCAAGTAAATTATGAAATCTTTATGTAAGTATTATTGTATGCACAGTATTAAAATAGATAAATAATATAGTGTTACTTCTTTATTTGGACATACATTCAGTTATGTCTGACAGCTTGACAAATATATTGTCAATAACATTATAATTAGGTTTTAAAAAAAAAAAATAATTAATGGTCTTTTAGTATTTACAGTTTTTGCATAACAGTTACTTATTATATTGGGCTTTATTAAACTTTATGAAAATTAATTTATAAGCAATTTATTACTATTTTTTTTTTTTTTTTTTACAGTCTTTAAACTGAGATCTATCTTGTAGCTCCCTATGGGATACAACATTAGTATTACTAATACAAGTGAAAAAAGTAAACCATACCTGACATTTAAGTGTTTGCTGCTTCTTTTTATAGATTCAACAGAAAAAAAAAAAAAAAACATCATCAGTAGTCATGGAGCTTATTTTACCATAGAATATCAGTTTAGATTAACATCTGATGTTGGTACAGCACTCTAAAGGAAAACAGTTTGAAGAGACTGTCAGTAGGGTTTATCTGTGGTGCAGGTATCAGATCACTAAAATACAAACAAACAAACAAAACATCTCTGAACTTGTTAATATCAGAAGCATCTATAATGATTTTGTAGTCATAGGTTCACGCAATGTTGTGTACTATCACAAAAAATGTTATATCTCAGAAATTAATGATTATTGTTAAGCACGTTATAAACATCTATTTTCAAACAAAATTTTAATAAAAAACATGAACTAGACATTGCATGTTACAGTGTACACTCGTATTTTCATATCATATTTAGTTTTATATAAAGCATATGTCACAAATCATGTCGCTGCGGCTCCCTCCTTTCACCACAAGAGGGAGCCATCACTGAAACTCTGAACTCATCATGGACTCCATTTCCCATAACCCCTTTCCTGACCTATCACCTGCACAGGTGTTGGCCATTTCCCCTCATCACACACACACACTATAAAAGCCATGCTCACTCACAACTATTTGCGAAGTCTTGTATTCCCCAGGTTGCAATTCCAAGTGTTTCTTCCCGTGTTTGTTTTCCTGTTATTGACCTTGCTTTGTTCCCCGTTGTTGATTGATCTCTGCCTACCTACCGGCCCACGCCTGTCTCTGGATTATCCCTTTGTTTTGCTTGCTGCCTGCCTCGACCAATTGCTCGGACATTGACCACTCTTTAGCCCTGTCTGCCCTGTTCTTGTTTGTTCCTGTATGACCCTGCCTGCTGTACGCCATTATACTGAAATAAAGCTGAAATGGATCCCCATGCTTACGACTCCATGTTACAGCATGAAAACTTAATTCCATCCTAAGAAATTTTATTTTTGAATAGATAATTTTATCATTGATTTCAAACATTTTAGTCAGGATTTAGTTTGGAAAGGCCCCACCTTGTAAATGTGTTCATTTATTCAGAATAACACGTTAACTAATGCAAAAACGAAACATTACTTACTCATCATCATGATCTCCTCAGCTGCATCAGTCACGTTTTTTTTTTTCATTGAGGTAAATTGTGTTATTTCTCTCAGTGCATCTTCTTCCAGAAACGAACAGTAGCCGCGATGAACTTGATGAATTGTCATGTTTTGTTTACTTGATGTGATGTGGGCGTATACATGCCAGTCACGCTCTCACTTGGCTACTTATAATATCCAAAGCAAAGTAGTGAGTGACTGACTGCATTCGCTCTGACTGCAAAACTCTACATGGGGTTGGTTTTATATGGATTACTTTATGACAGAATATTTGTTTTTGTTAAGACTTTTTTATAAATATATTTCTCCTGTCTGTGTGCAGAGTATTCACTGAGCTTTGGTTCATTTTAATGACGCATTTCTAAAAGAATTTCACGGAGACAGACAGAAAAGCACCCTTTTTGTTTTTGTAAGGAATTTATATAGCTCAAGGGGAAATATTAATAATTAATCATAACTCATTTTAATTAATTATAATATTTGGATAATTCAATAGAATTAGCTTGATAAAGCTGAATTTACATTACAATGAATTGACCCGTTCGTCCAGCAAACATTCAGGGTAATTTCACATGTATTCAAAGAAAGGATATTTTCTTGGCCACAGAAAATAACTTTCTTATATACTAATAAATTAGAGCATGTGCTTGAATCGGAAATCGTAAAGGGACATTAAGTTGCAAGGCAGAATCAGAAACTCATGTAATTTGTGCACAAGAATTTTATTAACTAAGGACTAACACATAACTAATCTACACAAACAAACATACAGCCATTCATACAGGGGAAAGGCAAATGAGAACCATTAGAGAAACAAAAGTATCCGGAGGCCTCAACCTCAGCGCACCGCGGAGGAAGCGTATGACTAGGGGGTTCTTTCCCACTGACATGCCATCCAGAGGGGTGTGGTAGGCCAATATTGCCGCCACAAGCACCCTCAGGGTGGAGTGGGCTATCCCCGTGGAAAACCGAGCCTGCAAGAACTCCAAAACTGTACCAACCGTGCAGTTAAATGGGTCAAGCAGACGGACCCCGTCCCGGCGAACTCTCTCCAGAACTCCCGGGAGCAGAGCGATCGGGGGAAAGGCATACAGACGCAGCCTCAGCCACGTCTGTACCATGGCATCCAGCCCCAGTGGAGCTGGATGAGTCAGAGAGCACCAGAGGGGACATTGCGATGTCTGCTGAGTCGCAAAGAGGTCCACCTGAGCCTGGCCAAACACTCTCCAAATCTGCTTCACCACCTCTGGGTGAAGCATCCATTCCCCGGGCCTCGGCCCCTGCCTCGACAGGACGTCTGCTCCCAAATTTAGATGCCCAGGAATGTGAACTGCTTTCAGCAAAAGGAATTTGTCCTGGGACCACAGGAGGATCTGGTGCGCCAGCTTGTTCAAGGGACACGAACGCAGACTCCCCTGGTGGTTGATGTAATAGACCGCCGCTGTGTTGTCAGTGCGCACCAACACATGGCGATCTCTGAGGTCTGGGAGAAAGAATCTCAGTGCTCGAAACACGGCCAGCATCTCTAGACAATTTATATGCCATTCGAGATGGCGACCACTCCACAGACCACGGGCTGAGCTGCCACTCATGACCGCTCCCCAGCCAGTGAGGGACGCGTCCGTCCCTAGCGTTACATGGCGACAAAGAGCTCCCAGCACCGGGGCCCTGAGACAAGAACCTTGGAAGGTTTCTTCCACATATCTAAGGCATGGAGGCAGCGCCGCGTGACCTTGATCGTGCGGAGTGGGTTTCCCCTTGGGGAGAACCCCTTGGTCTTGAGCCACCACTGTAGGGGCCTCATGTACAGCAGACCAAGAGGTATCACGTTGGATGCTGCTGCCATCAGACCCAGTAACTTTTGAAAGTATTTTACAGTAAGTGACCGGCCTTCTCTGACTCTCAAGACTGCAGTGAGGATTGACTCGATCCGAGCAGGTGACAGGCGTGCCTGCATCGTGGTCGAATCCCACACCACGCCTAGATAAGTGGTCCTCTGTAATGGAGAAAGCACACTTTATTTGGCATTTAGCCTCAACCCCAACGCTCTCATGTGGGCAAGAACGAAATCTCGATGTCGAACTGCCAACTGCTCCGAGTGAGCTAGAGTCAACCAATCGTTGATGTAGTTGAGTATGCGGATGCGCTGGAGTCGCAAGGGAGCCAGAGCTGCATCCACACACTTTGTGAACGTACGGGGGGAGAGTGCTAGGCCGAAAGGAAGAACTCTATACTGGTAAGCTTCGCCCCTGAAAGCAAACCTCAAGAACTTCCTGTGTTGAGGAAGGATGGAGACATGGAAGTACGCGTCTTTCAGATCTATTGTGACAAACCAGTCCTCGGACTTGATTTGACACACCACTTGCTTGAGTGTTAGCATCTTGAACTTCAGCCTCTTGACTGAGTGGTTCAGGCAATGTAGATCTAAAATGGGCCGCAAACCCCCATCCTTCTTTGGAACAATGAAGTACCGGCTGTAGAACCCGGACACCCTCACATGAGGAGGGACCACCTCGATGGCCTCCTTCCTCAGAAGGGTATTTACTTCTTGCTCCATGATCAGAGCCTGCTTGGGGCCCACCAGAGTGGGAAAGACCCCGTCGAAATGTGGCGGTGGAGCGCCAAACTGCATGTAATAGCCTTTCTCTACAGTACGCAGGACCCATTGAGACACATTTGGCGTTTCCACGCTGCTAAATAGTCTACTAAGGGAACCAGCCTCTCGAGACTGACCTCTGATGTTCCCTGAGCCACTAGCTCGGTACCCTGTAATGTCGGACAGGCCGACCAAATTAACTGCTCTAGGAACACCCGTGGGGGTGACGAGCCCCTCGGTTCCGCTACGCAAACGAGCAGAGAGACCTGAGGTATTAGCTCGCCGGAGACTGCTGCACCCTGTAGCCCTGGCAGGGGTAGCAGTCTGGCCTCCCAAGGGCACCGAGGAGAGATGGACGCCGTGTAATGCGCCGCTACCCACTTTTGTCCCCGGTAGGGGCTGTCCTCGCCGGTCCTAACTGAATGTCAGGACCACTTTGTCGAGGACTTCCTCGACTGAAGCACGACCCTCAGATTGTGCCTCGTCTTGGAAGTCCCCGACTTAGAGCGTCACGGATCTTGACTTCGGGAAGGAGGAGCCCGAGACGCGATGCTCTGCTTTTGAACCTCGCGATGAGAGGAGCTGGTACACGGCAGGGGCTGCTCCCGCCCAGCAGTTGTTTACATGCCTCCTGGTACCTGCTGATGACCGAGTTGACAGCGTCGCCAAACAGGCCAGAAGGCACAAGCAGCGTACTCCGATCCCAAGCAAACAACGCACAAACTGTGTGTATCCCCGTCAGTAATATAGCGCTGACAGGGAGGAACACTCCCTAATGTTTGCCCTCATTACTTTCTTTAGCAGACATGTTTCTCCTAATAAAAGCTGTGCACAAAAAATGAGAAACTACAGACACAACACACAGAGTGCTTCGCTGAAAGACAGAAAGCTGACGCCGTTGCCGGCTCACATGCTTTTATAACTTCCTGGTCGCTTACGTCACCCACTGCTGACGTCATTCCTTTGATTGATATTTCTATACATGCATTCAGAGCGTGGTTCACCAAAGGCGTTCCCCAAAGCGTCTTACGACGCAGCATGAGTTCCTGAAGAGGAACCTGTCCTGTTAAACCGCTGTCTTGGCCACCGTGTCATGGCGAGTCAGAGAGACATGGAAGATCCAAGTGCAGTTTATTGAAGAAAATGATCCAAAAAACAGGAAAAAACAAGGAAATCCAGACAGCAAACACATGTAACAGAAAGCAAGATTTCAGCAACTAAAGACACACAGAGCACAATATATATAAGGAAACTAATAAAACTAAATGACTGATGTCTGGGACAACACAATTGACAGTCCAGAAGTGTGCCCTCTGATGGCTGGCAAGGGCACTACAACTAGACACTGTGACATTACCCCCCCCCCCCTTTAAGGAGCGGATACCAGACGCTCCACCAGAAAACCCAAAAGTTCAGGAGGCCAGGGCGGGGCCGGCAGAGCAAGGAGCTTAGTTGGCACCGGACCAGCAGTGGGCTCTAAAATGGACCCTGAGGTCTCCAGGATTGAAGCAGGATGTCCTGCTTGCGAGGACATGCCCCTCAGCACACTCCGTTCGTGGCTCGCACCAACCGCTTCCGCTGCTGGTACGAGGCCGCTGCGGTGCGTGTTGGTGAAGAACGGGAGGGAATGAGTGGTTCGCTGGGTAATTCCCCGCAACCCTCTCGCCCTGTGTGTCTGCCGATCAAGCTTTCAGATGACTTTGAAAATTCGTCTCAGTACGGGTTGGATTGGTTATTCGGGGCTCCTGCGGGAGAGGAAGAAGTGTCTGCAGCATCAGAGACTGGGCAGCCATCTGAAGCGGATGCTCTGTCTGAAGCACCCGCTGTGGGGGCGGGCTCTCAGTCAGTGACGTATGCGGAAATGGCGGCCATGCTTGAACAGGCGGCCAAGGCGATCGGGATCGAGTGGAATCCTCCACCCCGTCCTAAGCGTTCGTGGCTGGATGATTGGTATCTGGGTAACGACTGCGGTTCTCTGCCGCGTTCTACCCCGGTTCCTTTCTTCCCGGAAGTGCATGAGGAACTGACTAAGTCGTGGAAGGCTCCTTTTTCAGCCAGAACGCGACTTAGCGGTTCTTCCTCTCTCACCACCCTCGATGGAGGTTCAGCAAAGGGGTATACGGAGGTTCCCCCGGTGGAGCGCGCGATCGCGGTGCATCTCTGCCCACAGACCGCCGCCACCTGGCGGGACCACCCGAGACTCCCGTCCAGGGCATGTAAGACTTCTTCCGCTCTTGTGGGGAAGGCTTATACTGCTTCTGGACAAGCTGCATCCGCCCTTCACACTATGGCCATCCTGCAGATCTATCAGGCCAAGGTCCTAAGCGAGTTGCATGAGGGTATTCCCAAACCAGAGCTTTTGCAGGATCTGCGCTCGGCGACTGACTACGCTCTCCGGGCCACGAAAGTCACTGCGCAGGCTCTGGGGAGGGCGATGTCCACTATGGTGGTCCAGGAGCGCCACCTTTGGCTGAATCTGGCAGAAATGAAGGACGCTGAGAAAGTTTGATTTCTTGACGCCCCCATTTCTCAGGCTGGTCTTTTCGGTGACACTGTTGAGGAATTTGCGCAGCAGTTCTCCACAGTGATGAAGCAGACGGAGGCCATTAAACACATCCTGCCTCGTCGGTCGCCGACTTTCAGTCGCGCTCCCCCGAAGCAGCAGCCGCCGCCTTCCAGACCGGCTCAGGGCCCGCCGCAGGCCGGTTCTGCACCTAAACCAGCCTTGCGGTCGAGTTCTCGCAAGAAGGTGACGCCGTCAGCTCGTCCTCAGGTCGCTAAGAACCCTCATCAGGCTTTGAAGCGCTCCTGAAGCGAGCAGCCCGGAGGAGAGAGATCTGCTGACCTGTCTAGATCCACACTCGGCGAGGGGACGAGTGTGGGTTTCGGCTCCATCCCGGCTGTCTGCCTCATGGCAGACGGCCACTACATGGTTAATAAAAGAGCAATTTCATTCTTCTCTGGGCATAAAATCCAATGTGACCACGTCCCTCCGGGGTACCCAGCCACTGAAACACATCAAAGCATGCTCAACCGCACACCCTGCGCTTCTGCATACTTTGACAGATCAAGCGCATCCTTCAGTCGATCCCCTGAGTTCAGGTGATCCTTTGATGGATCCTTGTATGTCGGTTATGGCCATCAAAGCACCTTACAGCGCTCCCCCGAACAAAGGGCTTTCCTTACCACTCAGTCACACCGTACCCACCCGAGGTACGTCGGTGGTCCCCCTGAGACCGTTAGTAGAGAGTCTTACAGCTTGGCTCGAGTTACCCAACCTCTCTCGCTGGCTTCTCAGAACCATCCGACTCGGCTATGCTATCCAATTCGCACGGAACCTGCCCAAGTTCAGCAGTGTCCTCTCTACCGTGGTTCGGGGACAAGAGTGCCGCTGTTCTTCGGGCGGAAATCGCGACCCTTCTGGCGAAGGACACAATAGAGCCGGTCCCATCGGCCGACATGAGGAAAGGGTTTTACAGCCCCTACTTCATTGTACCCAAGAAAGGTGGCGGTCTAAGACCAATCCTGGATCTGAGGATTCTGAATTGGGCCCTTCACAAGCTCCCCTTCAGAATGCTAACCCTCAAACACATTGTCACATGCATCAGGTTCCAGGATTGGTTTGTGGCGATAGACCTGAAAGACGCGTACTTTCATGTCTCGATTCTTCCAAGGCACAGGCCCTTCCTACGGTTTGCCTTCGAAGGTCGAGCATTTCAGTACAAAATCCTTCCATTTTGATTCTCCCTGTCTCCCCGCGTCTTTACTAAAGTCGCAGAGGCTGCCCTTGCCCCTCTCCGGGAGGTGGGCATCCGCATCCTCAATTACCTTGACGACTGGCTGGTCATAGCACACTCTCAGGAGTTGGTTTGCAAACACAGGGACATGGTCCTCAACCATCTGGCCCATCTGGGGTTTCGGGTCAACTGGGAAAAGAGCAAGCTCGCCCCGGTACGGAGCATCTCTTTTCTCTGTGTCCAACTGGACTCGGTCGCTATGAACGCACGGCTCTCCCCGGAGCGTGCACAGTCAGTGCTGAGCTGCATCCAGAAGCTCTCACGCAGCCCAACGGTCCCCCTCAAACAATTTCAGAGGCTCCTGGGTCACATGGCATCCTCAGCCGCCGTCATGCCGCTGGGCCTGATGCACATGAGACCGTTACAGCATTGGCTGCATACCCGAGTCCCGAGATGGGCATGGCGCCAAGGTTCATACCGGGTGCACGTCACACCTGTATGTCTAAAAACCCATCGGCCCTTGGAAGGACATTTCATTTCTGCGGGCAGGAGTACCCCTAGAACAAGTGTCCAGACACATTTTGGTTACGACAGATGCGTCCAACACTGGCTGGGGCGCTGTATGCAACGGGCAAGCAGCCGCGGGGGTCTGGACAGGCCCTCAGCTGCACTGGCATATCAATTGCCTCGAGCTGCTGACAGTGTTTTTGGCCCTGAAGAGGTTCCGACCTTTGGTTCAGGGCAAACACGTGCTGGTCCGGTCAGACAGCACTGCGACTGTGGCCTACATCAATCACCAGGGCGGTGTCCGCTCCTTTCGCATGTCGCAGCTAGCCCGCCATCTCCTTCTTTGGTGTCGAAACAATGTCAAGTCTCTACGAGCCACCCACATACCGGGCGAACTCAATTGGGTAGCGGATGCGCTCTCCCGACAGACTTCGCTCCGGGGTGAGTGGAGACTTCACCCTCAGATGGTTCAGCTGATTTGGAGTCTTTTCGGTCAGGCCCAGATCGACCTCTTTGCCTCGATAGAAACTACTCACTGCCAGTTGCACTGGCACACAGCTGGCCCCAGGGCCTCCTCAAGTATGCGTTTCCACCAGTGAGCCTAATTGCACAGACCCTGTACAAAGTCAGGGAGGACAGAGAGCAGATCCTGTTGGTGGCCCCCTACTGGCCCAACAGGGTTTGGCTGTACGACCAAATTCACGAACTGGTGTTCTTCCCAGGGGGAGAACCCACGGTGATGTGGCATCCGAGCGGTGCTTTCCTTCTGTTGAAAACTTAATTTCTTCTTTAAGTAAAGATCCAGGAGGCTTGGGATATCTTTCAAGCAGAAGTTACTCTTTATTGAAGAACCTCGCTTGTGTGTTTGCTGTAGTCCATCCAAGTCTTGTCATCCAAGTCTGAATTTGGCCATGATACATTGTAGTTTATATAGGCATTCAGTGGGTAGTCCTTAAATCAGTCCTTGATCTTACAGAACTTCAGAAGTAACCACTTCTAAAAACAATACAGGAAATCAACCCCCGACTGTGAGGTTGAACAAACTTACTTAACAGTATCCAAATGGTTTAATCTTCACCTGGTCACGGGAACTACCAAGGTGTGAAATTCACATCCAGTTGCCTTTCAGTAAACAGACGCCACTATGTTCACATTAAATGCCTATTACAATGTAGAAAACCTTAGTTTTTTATATGATGTTACATCAGGATGTAGGATCTTCAGATCTTAAACAGATTCTTAAATTTGTAATCCTACACTTCCTCCAAGGAGGACTGGATAGGCACCTTTCTGCTTCAACACTTAAGGTTCAGGTAGCTGCTATCGCCGCTAACCATGACCTGGTGGAGGGCAGATCGGTTGGGAAGCACGACTTGGTTATACGATTCCTTTGTAGAGTGTTTGTGGTAGAAGATGATCAGTTGAGAGACTTGGTCAACCTCCCCCCACTAGTTTATTGCTTATGGCTCCAACGAGTCTGCTATCCAGGCAGTTTTAGACCCCAAAAGATGCTGAACATTCCCAGCCCTTATCTGCTTCAAAGGGTGTTACCAGGGAAAGGGGGGCACTCTCACTCTCACACATGAACACACACACCCATACACGCACACACACACACCCACCCACACACACACACACACACACAGAGACGCACATGGACTCCTCTCCTAAAAGGAAAAGGGCATTTACATTCAAGCTAGAAAAAACATAATCAGAATGTAAACAGTGTATTTCTGAGTTGTGTGTAGGCTCACAGTCACCGTTGTTCAAGTACAACGTCATATTCATGACAATACTGCTTGTACTACTTGTAGAGCCTTTTTTTTGTGTGTTTAAAAGTGACGAGACTTGAGGCCAAGTATGGTGACCCATACTAGGAATTTGTGCTCTGCATTTAACCCATCCAAGTGCACACACACAGTAGTGAACACACACACACACACACACACACACACACACACACACACACACACACACACACACACACACACCGTGAACATACACCCGGAGCAGTGGGCAGCCATTGCATTGCTGCGGCGCCCGGGGAGCAGTTTGGGGGTTCGGTGCCTTGCTCAAGGGTCTCACCTCAGTCGTGGTATTGACGATGGAGAGAGCGCTGGATATTCACTCCCCCCACCGTCAATCCCTGCCGGACCTGGGACTCGAATTCGCAACCTCTTGGTTACAAGTCAGACTCCCTAACCATTAGGCCACGGCTGCCCCCTTGTGATACTGTACAATACCTGGCTTGTTTAGTACCAACATAATTCTCTTTCTGTTTCTGAACTGACGGTGTATAGTACATGACTTTAATGTGCAATGTATGCTTTCCATCACACTTTGGGGCAAAAGTTACACAATCTCACCAAACTATCAAGATGCAAATCAGGCGGTCTGGTGACACAAAGGAACTTCTCCCTCCAAAAGACCCTTGCACTGTCATTCGTCAGTTCCCCAGGGATGGGTGGTGACTTTTGAATGAACTTAAAAGTTGCCAGACACACTCCTGGTCAGTTCAGTTCCTTTCTTCTTGGGTCACAAATCTATGCTCCCCCTTCCAGGGAGAAACCCCCGCCACGGGGACTCCAGCATGAGGCCGGGCCCTCCCTATCGTGGCATCTACAATTCAGCCCTTTGTAACCATCCGATCAGCCGATCAATGGAACAACAAAGGCTTCAACTCCATGAAATCATCAGGACTACCCTTGAGCTAGCATCTGGACACTTGCGTAAGCACCACACAAAGGAAACCAATGCAAGTAACCATTTAACTATTAGCTGCGATAGCAAAGCTGTGCCCCTTGTAGGTCAAGGAGATTCAGGTTTTCTCTGATGATTTGGTTGTGTCGCTGATGTAAAAGTTTGCCAATCTCCTCTCCTCTTTACATCTCTCTCTCTCTCTCTCTCTGTTCATTTTATGTTTAATGCGTTGTTTGTTTAGTGTTCGTTATTTGCTAGTTAGTGTTATTTTTCTCTTTTCTGTAATCAATAAACCCGCATTTGTATTCACGTTGGAATTCGTTACTGTGTTCATTGCTCACAAATATTACGTCACTTAAACTGCTTTGATTTCGTTACAAAACTGATCCAGTCCTGTAACTTAGCCAATTATGGTGGGAAAGATAAATTTTTAAGGCTAGGAAATAGATTTTTCTTAGAGTTAGAATAAAGGCAGCTAAACACTCACCGGACGAGGGCATTAGTTCGGTTTATTATTGATTCCTTATAGTGAGCGTCATGAGAGTTACGGTGCCGAGACAGACCCACTGTTAATGACGGCTAAGTAATTGTAATTTGTTACCACCCTAATCTGAGAGATGGAATCCTCTGTTAGAGTGAAGAAGATAGACGGAGCAATCTATCTTATATAAGCAGCCGAATAAGAATGTATAGCCCAATATTGATACATTGCACTTCCAATGTTTTCGCTGGCTATACCCATTTCCTGAGTTAAAACATTAGCTTTGCTACCGAATGCGCATAATTTTCTTGTTTCCTCCTTGAGCAGGAAGGATGTTGTTCTTGCTTTATTAACTTTTTTTTTTTAACATTCTCTGTATTGGTTTTTCATAAAGAGACAAAGGGCAACATACAGAAACATCCATTTATGTCTATAACAAATAACAATTTAACACCCTTCTTCCTTTCTATTTCACACACAAAAAAAAACCTAACAAACAAAACAAAAAAAAAAACAAAAAAAAACAAAGGGCTGTCACAAATGTTTCTGAGGACCTTTTTTGATGAAAACAATACGCTGTTGCTATCAAAGTAATCTATAAAACATCCCCAAATGTCACGAAACGTATCAACTTTATTTTTTATTGACAATCTAATCTTTTCTAATTGAAGATATTGCATGACATCTCTTAACCAGGTGAGATGAGTCGGAGGGTTTTTTTGCTTCCAATTAAGTAGAATCAATCTTCGTGCTAGAAGCAAGACAAACTTAATCACAGAATGTTGACTCTTTGATATTGTCACATTATCATCTTTAACCCCAAAAAGAGCTAATAGTGGATCTGGATCAAGAGGTCTTCCTATAATCTCAGACATTATTTGAAAAATAGTGGACCAGTAATTAGTGATTTTGGGACATTTCCAAAACATGTGTGCTAATGTGGCACCTGATTGTCCGCATCTATCACAGGTTGAGTCTACAGTTGAAAACATCTTGGAGAGTCTGTCTTTAGAAAGATGAAGTCTGTGTAGGATCTTAAATTGGATAAGTCCGTGTCTCGCACATATTGAGGATGGATGGACCAAGTTTTGTGCCTCATCCCATTGGTCTTCAGTGATGTTTATTCCAAGGTCTTTCTGCCATGCTTTCCGAAGGTATTCCAAGGTATTACTTTCATATTGACAGAGTTTATTCATGATAGTAGATATCCCGCCTTTAATAAATGGATTGTCCAAAAACAGTGAGTCCATTGGTAATGCTGGTGGCTCCTTGGGGAATGAAGGAAAATTTTTTTGGATAAAGTTCCGTATTTGCAAGAATCTAAAAAAATGGGATCCTGGTAGATTATGTATCCGTTGCAATTGTTGAAATGAGGAAAAGACACCATCTATGAACAAATCTTTAAATGAACACATTCCACGTTCATACCAGTTACCAAGTGAAATATCCAAAAAAGAAGGAGGAAATAAATGGTTAATTGCTTTATTAACTTTAATATAGCACACAATAGATGACAAACTGTTGGCAGATAGACGAGAGGCGGAAGGATGTTGTTTCTGGTTTAATGTACTTTAATGTAATATATATAGGACAACAGATGACGACCGTTAAAAAGGGAAATGTGATATCAAATCTTGATCAAGTAAGTGTGTGACAGTGAAATCTCGTTGTGTGTTTGTTTTATGTATTACAATGTGTGTAGCTCTGTGGTGGGCAGCAAATTCGTCCTGTCACGCGCGTCACTCGTGCACTACTCTAAGATCCGCCGAGATCAAAATTCTGCTGTCTGCGATCGCCTCAGCTAGCAATGTGATTTGAATTGGTATCAAATTGACATCAAATGCTGTAACACCAGGTTCTTGTGAATCCAGTTGAATTACCCTATTTGATTTGGGGTTGACGTTACTTTGGATATAAATTCTTTTCAACAGTGATTGCAGCTGGAGTTAAAGTGATTATTTAAGTCTTTGTTTAAAGCGAGAGCGCTCTCTTGATAAACATAAGCCTTAATCACAGTGTGTTGTAAGGTATTGTACATGCCTGAGATTTGGTCAGGAAACCCCCAATCTTCATGTTCTATATATTGCATAAGACTGTTGTGATCAGTGCAAATCTTTTCAGAACAAGCTGCTTAAAGTGTGTTTCACTGACAAAGAAATCCCAGCGCAAAATCTGTGTTTAAAAAATGAGCATGGTCCAGTAAGTTTCCAGTAAGACCTTCCGTTTACAAATGTGTCTCATTGTAGTCAATCATTGTAGTCAAAGTCATTGATGTGATGAATATGAACATTGCTTGGCTGGTGGAACACTAGTTCAACAGAACTAGCCTTCCACCATGGTCTATGAGGTGAGCCTGCTGTTAAGTTTTGGAATTAAGTTGTGTGTGACGCGTCAGGACTGACTGCTGGCAAGATTCTAGAATGTGCTCACACCCTTCACCCACAAGTTTCACGCACACTGGGTGGTGAGCTTACATCTGTCTTCTTAGCAACATGGGAAAACCAGGTTTTTCCAGTCAAACTCAGATCAGTGCTCACATCACAGACCTGCATGTAAACAGATCCATGCGTGTAACATAGGCTAACTCGTTAGCACATCCACACGCTGATAAGCTAAAGCCTTTTACCTCAACTGATAGCTATTAGCAAATTTTGACACACAGTATGAGTGTAAATTGTAACCAGTCTTCTCTCTCCACACCTCCTTTCTCAGTTTCACTCTCTGTCTGTTCTCACCACTTTTGTTCCACTACTGGTCTGTCTGTGTTATTCTATTTTTATTTATTTTCTTTATTTGTATTCCCTCATTCATTTATTTAATTTAACTTATGCATTTATTTTGCTTTTGGATTTTGTTTTTCTATTTTAGTTGGTTTAGCCTGAATAATGATTTGGCATAATGGATTTCATTTAGATTTTAAAAAAAAATCTAATTCAAACCCATTTGTTTATTTTCTATTTCCATTGATATTCCCTAAGCAATTAGGACATCTTCATATACTTTTACCTCTATTCATTTTGATTTACCCCTCATTAAGTTAATTTTAAAGTCTTTAATTTTACTTCCCTCTCATTTCCCATTTCTAGGGTGTAGGATTACAGTAGCTCAAATAATGTTGCTCCTCAAAGTAGCTAGTTCACTAGTGGCCTTTGAATGAAATCTCTTACCCCCTCAACAATTAGCATCAAGCTGCTTATCTTATCATTTAACCCTTGTTCCTCCTCTCAGTGTGTCCTATTAGGAAGCACTCCTTTGTGCCTGGGTGGTGACTGACAGCTGGTGAAACCCGGGGACCGTAGTCATCTGCCGGACGCACCCAACACCCTCTGGAGGGTGCCCTGGATACCTCTGCCACGGAAAGCGATCCGCAGCCTGACATCAGCAATGTGGTACCTCAAGTGTTGTATCAACCACATCAACTGACACACTAGGGCAACTTTGGTTAATTACCCTGTGGTGGTTCCATGCATCATGTGCCCATCTTAGTGGGGAGCGCGCCCCCACTCTGCCGGCCTAAGCAACTCCTGATCCCCCAGGCGAAACCCAATGTTGGCTGTGTCAGCTGGTCGTTGACCCTCCCTCACTTGAGTGCTGCCCATTGTGCAAAAGTTCAAGGCTGTTTGAGCGTTCGCTGCCGAGTGCTGTGAGCAGGAGTGATCTGAGGTCCCTGCAGTTGTGTGCCAGGGAAGGTCTAGGGGATGGCCCGGTCACAGGATTTCACCTGGTTGACCTCAACTCACCACCTTGTCAGCACTTAGCACCTAAGCCCTATTTACTCAATCTAAGCTCCAAAGAGTACTAGAGAGCCTCTATGCTTCAGATGTGTTTGATAGGCCCTACTATCTCCCTTTCCACGTCCCTAGGCACTATACCTCAACTGCGCCCCCTCTCTGAAGGCCCTGACAAAACCATCGTAGAAAGTCTAGCCCCTGCTTTTCCCAAACTTTCCCTCTATGTTAACCGTGGTTCGACCTTTGCGGTCTCTCCTGGTTGATTTTTTTTTTCCTCTTTTTTTTTTTTTTTTTTTTACTTCTTTTGTTTGTTTTGTTCTTTTATTTTCTTCTGTTTGTTTTCCCTATGCATAGATACCAAACCAGTGAGAATCATCAGAGAAACTGAATAATAGATTTACAAACCGTGCAGCCATAGAGTCAGGAAGTGACCCCCTCGGCTACCACACCCGCCACAATCATTATTCAGTTTACCTTCCTGCAGTACACCGCGACATGCACTCTGTAGACAAGATGACGCATGTCCACCCCATGCATTCCTCCCTTACTGACTGCATCAGTTAATTAAATTGCACATCCAATTAAACTGTATGGTATCGTAGCTTGTTAAATAAATCTGTACTTGCATTGGTGTCCTTTTGTATTGTGCTGTTTTTCTCTCACCACCAGTGAGACAGTATGCCCAAGCATCCAGCCCTGCAGACCACTGGAACCACCTGGATGCCTGGCCGAGCACCATGACCAATGCCCTCCTGCCCAAGGCCATCAGCGACCCACAGTACCTCAGCCAGCACAGTGGGATGATCAACAGAATCGGCCCCCAACCTGATCCAGAGCTACAGCTACAAGGAGCTGGCCATGATCACCAGGGCACTGGCCTACAACGTCATCATCCAAGCAAGTTTGAGTGGAAAGGATGCCGCTAATCTGGAGCAAGCAGCAACAGAGCTAAAGCTCCAGGCCAAGGTGGCTCAGCGGAGCCAGACAAGCTCAAAGCCATCTACACCAGCCCACAACACAAGAGACCAAGGACCAGCACAGGACCAAAGAGCTACAGGAGGATGCGAAGGACTGCAAGTTCACAGACATCCACGTAGACAGTGAGCAGAGAACGACTGAAAAGAAACCTGAGATGGACAGTGTGATAAGCTGCAACAAGCTTAAAGAAAGCATAGACTGAAAAGGCTCTTAAAAGCAAACAGAGGTGAGAGCCCTCTGCTAAGGACTGCACCAGCCAGCACCCCAATAGCCCCCATCAGCAACAATCAGCCGGATAGACATCTGGCCCAACTCTCCTGCCATCCAGTCCTGAACAGCAACCATCAGTGCCCGTTTGACTCCTCCAGGGATTTCGGACATGGCACGACCTGGGTCTGACCCTCCAGCATCTTCACAGGACTTCAAGGATGCAAGATCCCCAAACAGGTGAACCAGAAGAGGACAACATCGAGGCTAGACGAGTTGTATACTCAGCCGGCTGAACCAAAGGCTGAGGACAACCAGAAGCAATTGGTGGCCTGATCACCTCGATACATCTGATCTTCGACCAACAAGGTCCTCGTTGAACCTCATTACTCGAAGAAGGGGGGATTATGTAGGGTGTTTGTGGTAGAAGATGATCAGTTGAGAGACTTGGTCAACCTCCCCCCACTAGTTTATTGCTTATGGCTCCAACGAGTCTGCTATCCAGGCAGTTTTAGACCCCAAAAGATGCTGAACATTCCCAGCCCTTATCTGCTTCAAAGGGTGTTACCAGGAAAAGGGGGGCGCAGCCCTACTCTCTCTCACACACACACACACACACACACATGGACTCCTCTCACACACACACATGGAGCCCTACTCTCTCTCACACACACACACACACACACACACACATGGACTCCTCTCCTAAAAGGAAAAGGGCATTTACATTCAAGCTAGAAAAAACATAATCAGAATGTAAATAGTGTATTTCTGAGTTGTGTGTAGGCTCACAGTCACCGTTGTTCAAGCACAACGTCATATTCATGACAATACTGCTTGTACTACTTGTAGAACCTTTTTTTTGTGTTTAACCCTTGTGATACTGTACAATACCTGGCTTGTTTAGTATCAACGTAATTCTCTTTCCGTTTCTGAACTGACGGTGTATAGTACATGACTGTAATGTGCAATGTATGCTTTCCATCACACTTTGGGGCAAAAGTTACACAATCTCACCAAACTATCAAGATGCAAATTAGGCGGTCAGGTGACACAAAGGAACTTCTCCCTCCAAAAGACCCTTGCACTGTCATTCGTCAGTTCCCCAGGGATGGGTGGTGACTTTTGAATGAACTTAAAAGTTGCCAGACACACCCCCGGTCAGTTTATTTCCTTTCTTCTTGGGTCACAACTCTATGCTTCCCCTTCTGGGGAGAAACCCCCGCCACGGGGACTCCAGCATGAGGCCGGGCCCTCCCTATCCTGGCATCTACAATTCAGATCAGCCGATCAATGGAACAACGAAGGCTCCAACTCCATGAAATCATCAGGACTACCCTTGAGCTGGCATCTGGACACTTGCGTAAGCACCACACAAAGGAAACCAATGCAAGTAACCATTTAACTATTAGCTGCGATAGCAAAGCTTTGCCCCTTGTAGGTCAAGGAGATTCAGGTTTTCTCTGATGATTTGGCTGATGTAAAAGTTTGCCAATCTCCTCTCCTCTTTACATCTCTCTCTCTCTCTCTCTCTCTCTCTCTCTCTCTGTTCGTTTTATGTTTAATGTGTTGTTTGTTTAGTGTTCATTATTTGCTAGTTAGTGTTATTTTTCCCCTTTTATGTAATCAATAAACCCGCATTTGTATTCACGTTGGAATGCGTTACTGTGTTCATTGCTCACAAATATTACGTCACTTAAACTGCTTTGATTTCGTTACAGAACTGATCCAGTCCTGTAACTTAGCCAATTACCGTGGGAAAGATTAATTTTCAAGGCTAGGAAACTGATTTTTCTTAGAGTTAGAATAAAGGCGGCTAAACACTCGCTGGACGAGGGCATTAGTTCGGTTTATTATTGATTCGGCTGTATCAGATGAGTGTATAAAATATGTGTAATTAATAACCATTAATCATACATATTTTATTGTGCTTAAATTAATAACTTTCATTACACCTTAAAGGTGCCCGTAGGCTGAACCCCGTTAGACCACACCTTGTCCCCTCTTGGGATCTGTCTGTGGTCCTCCGGGGCCTACAGTCAGATCCCTTTGAGCCTCTTCAGTCGGTCGAACCCAGTGCTCTCTCCCAAAAGATGGCTCTCCTGACTGTGCTCACTTCTATCAAAAGAGTGGGAGACCTCCAAGCCCTCTCCGTCAGTGACTCGTGCCTCGAATTCGGGCTGGCTAACTCTCACGTTACCCTGAGACCCCGCCCGGTTATGTGCCCAAAGTGCCCACCACTCCCTTCAGGGACCAGGTGGTCACTTCACAAGCTATCCCTTTTCAGGAAGGCGACCCCAACCTCTCCTTGTTATGCCCAGTCCGTGCCATGAGCATTTACTTGGAACGTACTGAAAGCTTCAGATGGTCGAGTCAGCTCTTTGTCTGTTTTGGAGGAAAGCAGAAGGGGAAGGCTGTCTCCAAACAAAGAATTTCCCATTGGATTGTGGATGCGATTCATTTAGCCTACCAGGCCAGGGGTGTGCCCTGCCCGCTGGGGATGCACGCCCACTCCACCAGGGGCATCGCAGCGTTGGTAGCGCTAGCGAATGGGACCTCTTTAACAGACATTTGCAGCATTGTTCCCTACGGGCGATGACGCTTCCCCAGTTCAGTAAGTTTCCTGGCGTGAACCCGGAACGACACCTCCATCATGTTGCACCCGCAACGTAGCTATGTTCGGCGGAGGAACTAGCTATCAGAACCTAATATGAGGTTAGGTTGCCTCTTGTGAATTCCCATATTAGGTTGGTGCTCCACATGTAGTGGTTTCTAATGTGGCCCCATGTCAAGTCAAGTTCAAGTCAAGTTGAGCTTTATTGTCATTCCGCTACATGTGTGGACATACAGTGGAACGAAATGTCGTGTCTCGCAGGACCACAGTGCTACATAAATAAACAAATATAAACATACAACACTAGACATAGGAACAATTTTTAAACCTATACATAGCTAACCTACTGAAAGCGGTAATCTAACTACACATATACTATAAATAATTGACTATATACACAAAACATAAGACAGACTACATAAGTACTTTACATAATAACTGTGCATGGTATTGTGCAAAAGAGGTATTTAGGGTTAGGAACCAAATAGTGCAATTTTATTTGTGGTGCAAGTAAACATTCAGGTCCTTATAACATGAATTGTTAATAAGGAAGTGTCTGGTGCATGTAGAAAGAAAAGAGTGTTTCTACAGGTGGTTTGTTCAGTCCGTTCACATGTGTGTAGCACACTCTGAGTTGCAGTGTTTTGAGTTTTTCTACAGTCTACTTTGTGGATAAGAGGGGGGTGAGGTGGTTGGAATTGAGGGCTCTCACAGCCTGGGGGAAGAAGCTGTTGAGTAGCCTAACAGAGCGGGCTCTGATGCTCCTGTACCGTCTTCCTGATGGCAGGAGCTGGAAGAGACTGTGAGAGGGATGGGTGGGGTCCTTCACGATACTGGCGGCTTTACCGGAGCATCGTTCAAGGAAAATGTCCAGAATGGAGGGGAGAGGGGCACCGATGATCTTTGCAGCTGTGTTCACTGTCCGTTGGAGGGTCTTGCGGTCACCAGCACTGCAGTTCCCACACCAGACAGTGATGCAGCTGGTCAGCACGCTCTCAATGGTGCCCCTATAGAATGTGGTGAGGATGGGTGGAGGGAGACTTGCTCTTTTAAGTCGGCGCAGGAAGTGGAGTCGCTGTTGCGCTTTCTTGGAGAGTGATGTAATGTTTGTGGTCCAGGTGAGGTCTTCTGTTATGTGCACCCCCAGGAATTTAGTGCTGCTGACTCTCTCCACAGTCGAGCTGTCGATGGTCAGTGGAGGGTGGTCAACAGAATTCCTCCTGAAGTCCATCACAACCTCCTTTGTCTTACTGACATTGAGGGATAGGTTGTTTGCACCACACCATTCGACCAGCTGTGCCACTTCCTTTCTGTAGGATGTTTCATCGTTGTTGCTGATGAGACCTACCAAAGTTGTGTCATCAGCAAACTTGATGATGTGGTTGGAGCTGAACTTGGCAGTGCAGTCGTGGGTCAGCAGCGTGAAGAGCAGTGGGCTGAGCACACAGCCCTGTGGGGCGCCTGTGCTCAGTGTGGTAGTGCTGGAGGTGTTGCGGCCGACACGGACTGACTGAGGTCTTCCAGTTAAAAAGTCCAGAATCCAGTTGCAAATGGAGGTGTTAAGGCCCAGAATGTTCAGTTTGTTGATAAGCTGTTGTGGGATTATTGTATTGAATGCTGAGCTGAAGTCAATAAACAGCAATGTGTGTAATTCCACCTATATTCCCAGAGATGCGGTGTTTCCCTCAAAGACAATTTTGTCTCCGGTCCTGAGTTCAGCAGTCTCTACTTATGCGGAGCCTGCCTCAGGATCTTCACTTTGTAGTGCTCCCCTAGTGCGAGCCCTCAGGTGTATTTTCCACACAACGACCTCCCTCCAGGCAGGGTATGGTCTCCGTAGTCGACACAACGTCGAACGTGAACGACAGACGGGGAACGTCTTGGTTACGTATGGTAACCCTCGTTCCCTGATGGAGGGAACGGAGACATTGTGTCCCCCCTGCCACAACTTCGGACTGCCTCTGAGTGTAGCCGAGTGGCTATTCGGCTCCTCAGATTAGAACAATGTATAGCACCTAGCCACCTCCTTTTATACCCGGATGTCCGGGCACACCAATTCTCATTGGCCTTTTCTCAAAGCTGTCAGAGGTGTTCGGGCTCCCTAGAGCGACCTCTAGTGTCGTCACTTCGACACCATCAGGGAACGAGGGTTACCATACGTAACCAAGACGTTTTTATTCATACAGTAGGTTAGCTGCATGTTTCAACAATATGTTAACAGTATTCATTTTGAAGGAGGTAATGATTTGTTTGTTAAATGAATAATTAATTCAATATATATACATAACACTTTACTCACATGGAAACAGCTATATAACATAGGCTTGTATTATTTATTGTATATTCGAATCCATTTCAGATACTAATACCAGATATATGTTAATGTTTACTATTTCCTGCATAATTACGTACATTTTGTGTTGGCTCAGTTAACCTTACCTGTGTAGGCAAGTGCGCAGCTGACACACCGACTTGCACACCCACACCCACGATTTCAAAATATAGCCTATCTTGCCCGAAAACACCATAAACATTGCAGATAACATTTTAAGTAAATTTAATTTACATACACATCACTGCAAACAAGCCTGCCCTGGCCCTTTACGGGTCCACTTAGGGCTAGCCTTACGGGCCCCCAGCGGGCTGCCAGTGCAGGGCCTCTGAGACTTTGCTCATTGGCAAAACGTTGGTCCCTTAGCGCTGGCCCTGCATTGGTAAGCCCTCACTAGGCACACAGGGCCCGCACTATTAATCTACAACAAGGGGTGACCAACCTTGATTATGACCTTCCTGCAGAGTTCAGCTCCAAACCTGATCAAACACAACTGAACCAACTAATTAGGATCTGATAGGATGAAGGAGCACTTGATAATTACAGACAGGTGTGTTTGATCAGGGTTGGAACTGGTCTCTGCAGGAAGATAGATCTCCAGGAACAGGTTTGGGCAGCCCTGATCTACAACAATACATGTTTCACTTTAAATACTTTTCAGCTACTATAACTTAAGTCTTTTGGAAACGGTTATTATACATCTGAAATGGATGCAGTCACCACATAACTAATGTCTAAATTCAAGTAATTACAGTGGTTAATATAACCAAAAATCTAAATACACAAAAGTACAAAAAAAAAGGAAAAAAGAATGCAAACAAAGCAATGTAAGATTGTAGGATTTCGTCATGCGAAAGTTAATGTGTGCGAAAGTCTTATCTGTTATCTGTAGTACATCAATGTCCAAACACTGTCTATAGATGAAATTGGCTGATAGCAAATTATATGGTCAGCTTTATTTATTTAGCACTTTTTACAATACAAATTGTGTCAAAGCAACTTTACAGTATCAAAAAGGAAAGTAATATATCAATAATGCAAAAAGAAACTTTAAACAAAAATTAATAACCTAACGTCTTGTAATGAAAACACAACACTGCTCTCAAACACCAGACTGTTCCTAACCAGGAACAGTCAAAAATAGTCTATGATATAATAGTCATAAAATAGACTATGGTCCCACATCGAAAAGAGCTTTAAACCCATATTTAAACTGGACCATGATGTGGTGACCTCACCAGTAAAGATTCCTTTTAAATGCATACAAATACACTGTCCTAAACTAAAAGTATTAATAGGCCATACATACATATAACATCTCTGCAAAAAACATCAATGATGTACACTTAAAAAAAAACAAGTCCTTTAGACTGGGCTTGAAATTACAATTTTCCCAACCTGGACACAGCACAGTGTGTTCAGCAGGTGAGCATGCTGGCTACTGCTGCTTCGCTATTGCTAACTCCCTCTACCCACATGACTTTACTTAAGAAAACCTAAAACACCCTAGCGGTAAGGAAGAAAACTGCCCACAAAATGGCTCATGTCCGTTACACCTCAAATATGGCTTGTGAGATCCACTTTCCTGTAGAGTTTAGCTCCAACTTTGATCAAACTCACCCACCTGAGTTTCTTATGATCTTGAAGACATGCTCAGGTGTGTTTGATTAAGGTTAGAACTAAACACTGCAGGACAGTGGACAAAAACAAAACAACAGGTTCTGAAAAGATCTCTTTTGGTTTGAGCCATTCCAGTTCAATTAAGTGGCTAAAAAATGGCCAGTCAATGTTATTTGTATTCTCTTAGTTGCATTACAGGGCTGCCTACACAAAACCTGCACTGGGCCCAAAGGATACAAAAGTTGCTTTTGGCCCAAACAAGCATTTATACAAGTGCATTTATTGCCTAACTTACAGTACGTGCATTTTATATGAGTGTGTGGCAAGGAAACACACACAAAAGAATAATTTGAACATCAAGACAAATAAAATTATGACTTGAAATACAATACTTTCTTTACTGAGGTGAATATCTCTGTTCTGAGACAGTGATATTATAACGATGGGACAGAATGGGGAGGCGTGTGAATCCATTTGCAAGCTTTATTAAAACAGTGTCGTACAGGCAGTGTCAATCACCAGCAATGTAATCCAATGTAGACAAACCAGAAACGTAGTCAGAGTTCAGGCAGGAAGGTCGGGGCAGGCGGCAGAGTAATCCAATAAACAGGCAAGGTCAGAAAGGCAGGCAGCGAGCGAAACATAATAGTCCAGATGGGGAACAGAGAATCAAACCAGGAAACACTTTTATGTTAGCAGGGCTAGAACAACTCGGCAAACTGAGAGAGGAAGTCCAGGGCTTAAATAGTGTGTGTGTGACTGGATACAGCTGGGTGTATGTGATTAGTGCAAAAGATGATGGGAAGTGTAGCCCAGGTGATATGCAACAGTCCGTGTAGTGTAAAAGTGAATGTGGTGAGAGTATGACATCTGGTGGTGCATGGATGGAAGGCCACGGACCAGATTTGTGACAGATATACAGCCTAGAATGCGTGCAAAGTGCACTCGCTTATATAAACACTAAAAGCTGTCACTCACTTCAGTTCATTGCGATCTCACAACATTCCATTAATAATCTCTCTACACTGCACAATGAATCTCTTATTTACATTGTATCTACACTTTTTTAGCATTTAAGGTAAATATGCAGACGCATGATTCTCTTAAGCAATGTTTTTAGCAGGAGGTTCCTGCCAATTCCTATTCTCTTATTGTAAATCAAATCAAGCCAGATATATATATATATTAGTGCTGTCAAATGATTAATCACGATTAATCGCATCCAAAATAAAAGTTTATGTTTACATACTATATATTTGTGTACTGTATATATTTATTATGTATATATAAATACACAGACATACATGTATAAATTAAGAAAAAATATTTTAGGTTTATATTTTAAATATTTATATTTATTTATAATCTAAATTGTACACAGTATAAATATATATACATATAAATATTTAGTTTTAATATATACATGCATATGTGTGTATTTGTAACGCTTGGTCAGAGAAGGGGCGAAAGGCAGAAGGTAAGCTTGTGAATGTTTATTTACAGTGCTTCCAAGAAACATGAACAACTGAATTTATAGCCATACAAACTGCTGGAGTCCCGAACTGTGAGACGAGCACAGGAATGTAAGTCCATCCATAGACATTAGAATTACGGTTCACAAAGTCACTTCCCTCAAATCCTCTTGTTTCCATCCACAGTGTAGAAGTCCACAATTCACAAGTCCGAAGGAATCCGAAAGGAGAGTGTCCAAAGAAGAAGAGCAACAACCAGGCATGTTACTTCGATCCCGAGTGGTGAGTATGAGAGAGAGGTGGGTATAAATACACTGGGTAATCAGGGCAGCACAGGTGTTCCGGATTAGTATTCGGGGGATGGTTCACGGGTGCTGGTGCTCAGGGACCGGGGTGAAAGTGCAGGATTGAGTTGAGACGTGACAGTACCCCCCTCTCCACGGGTGGCACCTGACACCCTTATCCGGCGACGCGGCCGACCGCGACCTCGGGGGCCCGGACGATCTGGATTCTGATGATGGAAGTCCTCGAGGAGAGATGGGTCCAAGATGTCGGCATGTGGTATCCACGATCTCTCCTCGGGTCCGAACCCCTCCCAGTCGACTAGGTACTGGAGCCGGCCGGCGCGCCGCCGGGAGTCGAGGATGGCCCGGACCTGGAAGATGTGGTCTCCCTGGATTTCTGGTTGCTCTGGCGGGGGATCGGGTTCCGGGTCTGTGGAGGAAGGGACAACTGAGGGTAAGTATGGTTTGAGTAAGGATACGTGGAAGGTAGGTGCAATTCGGTAATGGGCTGGTAAGTCGAGACGGTAAGTGACAGGATTTATTTGAGAGTGTATGGTGAAAGGCCCGATGTAGCGGGGACTCAGCTTCCTGCTAGGCAGCCGGAGACGGATGTCGCGGGTGAATAGCCAGACACGATCTCCAGGCTGGTAAGTCGGAGCAGGAAGTCGGCGACGATTTGCAGCCTCCGTATGTCTCCGGACTGCCTGCTGGAGATGGACATGAGCCGAGTCCCAGACCCTCTCGCTCTCCCGGAACCAGTGATCTACCGCAGGGACTTCCGAAGACTCTCCGTTCCAGGGGAACAAGGCTGGTTGGTATCCTAAAACACATTGAAAAGGAGTTAAACCAGTGGTAGACTGACGGAGAGAATTTTGGGCGTATTCGGCCCACGGTAGATACTGGCTCCAGGTTTCTTGATGTTGGGCACAGTATGTTCGGAGGTACCGGGATAATTCTTGGATCTTACGTTCGGTCTGGCCGTTAGTTTGCGGGTGATAACCGGAGGAGAGACTGATAGCAGTACCCAGGAGGGAAAAGAATCCTCGCCAAACCCTGGAGATAAACTGGGGACCTCTATCAGACACGATGTCTTCGGGCAATCCAAAGTTACGGAAGACATTTTGGAATAGTGATTCCGCCGTCTCCATAGCCGTAGGTAGGGATGGGAGGTAAGGGATGAACTTGCAGGCCTTCGAGAACCGATCCACTACCACCAGGATAGTGGTGAATCCATTGGAAGAGGGTAAGTCCGTGGCAAAGTCGACCCCTAAGTGTGTCCAGGGCCGACGAGGAATGGGCAGAGGTTGAAGCTTCCCTTCCGGTAGACGACGAGGTGTAGTAGTAACGGCACAGACCGAACAACCCTGGATGAAACGGTGGACATCCCGGTCCATCCTTGGCCACCAGAACCGTTGGCGAAGGAGCGAGAGGGTGCGCCTGCTGCCAGGGTGTCCGGATCCAGGTGAGGTGTGCGTACCTTCCAGGAGCTGAAGTCGCAGCCTAGTGGGTACATACTTTAGACCTTCGGGCACTCCAGGGGGCGCTGGCTCCTCAAGGATGGCGTCACGTAGTTCATCCTCAAATCGCCAAAGGATGGGTGCAACTGTAACAGATGGAGGAAGAATTGGGTCCGGGGGAATAATCGCAGAGTCTGGAGAATACATACGTGACAGAGCATCAGCTTTGACGTTTTTGGATCCTGGTTGATAAGTGATGGAGAATCGAAACCGTGCAAAGAAAAGGGACCAGCGGGCTTGACGAGCGTTGAGACGTTTAGCATCACGAAGATATTGCAGGTTCTTGTGGTCTGTAATGACAGTGAAAGGATGATGAGCTCCCTCAAGCCAGTGACGCCATTCCTCGAGGGCTAATTTAATAGCCAGCAATTCCCGATCTCCAATACCGTAATTTTGTTCCGCTGGAGAAAGTTTCCTGGAAAAGTACGCACATGGATGGAGGGTTCGTGGCTCACCAGACCATTGGGAGAGAACGGCTCCGACCCCCTGGTCTGCAGCATCTACTTCCACTGTGAAGGGAAGTTCTGGATTTGGGTGTGATAGGATTGGAGCGGTGGTAAACTTCTCCTTCAACCGTTCAAACGCTTCCTGGGCTGGTTGACTCCAGTCGAGTTTCTTCTTGCCTCCCTTCAATAGGGAGGTCAGAGGGGATGCACATAGACTGTAGTTTTTAAATGAACCTGCGGTAAAAGTTGGCGAAGCCCAGGAAACGTTGCAGTTCTTTAATCGTTGAAGGTGAAGGCCACTTCTTAACCGCATCGACCTTTCCTGGCTCCATCTTCACTCCCTCCGCAGAGATCACGTACCCGAGAAAGGAGACGGTTGTTACGTGGAATTCGCACTTTTCAGTCTTAAGGTACAACTGATGCTGTCGGAGACGGTTGAGGACCTTGCAGACATGATTCTGATGTTCCTCCACATTACGTGAGTAGATGAGGATATCGTCAATATAAACGATGACAAACTGATGAAGATAGTCTCTGAAGATTTCATTCATGAAATTCTGAAATACCGATGGGCTGTTGGCAAGTCCATAGGGCATTACCCGATATTCGTAGTGCCCAGTGGGCGTGACAAAGGCAGTCTTCCATTCATCTCCCTCTCGGATACGGATCAGGTTATATGCGCTGCGGAGGTCAAGCTTTGAGAAGATGCAGGCTTCACGGAGTTCCTCCAGGGCAGCTGGAACTAGTGGAAGGGGATAAGCAAATTTCACCGTGGCCTCATTTAGCACCCGGTAGTCGATGCAGGGTCGGAGCCCTCCATCCTTCTTAGCCACAAAGAAGAAGCTAGAAGCTGCTGGTGAGGTGGATGGTCTGATGAACCCCTGATGTAACGCCTCATCGATGTATTGCTTCATCGCTTCCTGTTCGGGTTTGGATAATGGGTAGATACGTCCGTGAGGGAGTTTTGTGCCTGGCAGCAGGTCGATGCTACAATCCCAGGGCCTGTGAGGGGGAAGACTGGTGGCTTTCTCCTTACTGAAGACGTCGTGGTAGGTATGATACGCTGGAGGGATAGTGACAGTGATCGTAGTGTTGGGGCTTTCGATGGTAGTGGATTGGAGAGGGAGTCGTTCTCCTTCCTTCTGGAGGCAGCGATGCTGACATGACTCATTCCATTCCAGAACCTTGCCCGTCTTCCAGTCCATGTGTGGTTGGTGATGTGCGAGCCAAGGACGACCAAGGATGACGTCAACAACCGAGTCAGGAAGGATTAGGAAGGTCAGTTTCTCCTTGTGTTGACGGTGAACGGTTAATTCCCAGGTCGGAGTTCTCCGTGTGATTTTACCATTACCCAGCGGAGTGCCCTGGATGGTGGTTATCTGGTAACTGGTCTCACTGGGTACGGTTCTCAGATTATGGCGGTCCACGAAGTGGGAGGAGACAAAGTTCCCAGCAGCGCCGGAATCCACCAACACAGAGACGGGGAAAAAGTGACGATTAATTTTGAGCTGTGCGATAAAATGGGGTATATGAGAGGTGTTGGGTGTAAGTCGGACTGCACTCACCATAGCTTTCGGAGGTCGAATCGGACAGGCGGCGATTATGTGATCAGCTCCTCCACAATATAGACATAGGCCTCTCTGTAATCTTCGTTGTCGTTCAGAGGAATGGAGATGGTAATGATCGGTGATCATAGGCTCATCCAAGGCGTTTTGACTCACTGTGCTCTCTGTACGGACTGGAAACTGGTTAGTAGGAACAGAACAGGCTGATAGATGTTGGGAAACATGTATGGCTTTTTGAACGAAAGTCTCTATATTAGAGTTGTCATCGTAGATCACCATCTGTCTCCGTATCTCAGGATGCAATCCTTTGCGATAAGCAGCTAACAGCGCTATCTCGTTCCAACCACTCGTGGCCGCTAAAGAGCGGAATCGCAGCATATAGTCATGTATGGAGAGGTCGCCTTGGCGCAGATGAATCAGTTCGTCATGAACAGAGAGATTGGTGAGTGCAGTACCGAATACCTGCTTAAAATGAGTGAAGGAGGAAGTGATGGTGGCTAGTGCAGGGCTTTTTGATGTCCACAACCCGTCCGCCCATTGTAGAGCTCGTCCTGTCAGCAGAGAAATCACAAAAGAGATTTTAGAGATTTCGTTGGTAAAACTCACACTGTTGGCTTCGATATACAGCGAACACTGGAGAATAAATCCATTGCAGCCCTCCGGTTCGCCGGAGTATGTAGCAGGACGAGCTAGCGGGGATCGAGCGATCACAGAAGGAACGGGTTGTGGTGACATAGACTGACGTAAGGCGTGCACAAGCTCAGCGAATGGATCCACTGCCGCGGTTTTGGTTGTTGGCGGCGTCTCCATGTTTGTTTATGTTTTTCTTAGACTCGGGATCCTGTAACGCTTGGTCAGAGAAGGGGCGAAAGGCAGAAGGTAAGCTTGTGAATGTTTATTTACAGTGCTTCCAAGAAACATGAACAACTGAATTTATAGCCATACAAACTGCTGGAGTCCCGAACTGTGAGACGAGCACAGGAATGTAAGTCCATCCATAGACATTAGAATTACGGTTCACAAAGTCACTTCCCTCAAATCCTCTTGTTTCCATCCACAGTGTAGAAGTCCACAATTCACAAGTCCGAAGGAATCCGAAAGGAGAGTGTCCAAAGAAGAAGAGCAACAACCAGGCATGTTACTTCGATCCCGAGTGGTGAGTATGAGAGAGAGGTGGGTATAAATACACTGGGTAATCAGGGCAGCACAGGTGTTCCGGATTAGTATTCGGGGGATGGTTCACGGGTGCTGGTGCTCAGGGACCGGGGTGAAAGTGCAGGATTGAGTTGAGACGTGACAGTATTTATATGTACAAAATAAATATATAAAGTAAACACACACTTAGTATGCAAACATAAACTTTTATTTTGGATGCGATTAATCACGATTAATCGTTTGACAGCCCTAATATATATATATATATATATATATATATATATATAAATTATGCCACTAAAACTCGTCTAGTGCTAGGATGTGCGTTCATGGTACAGTTGGTACAGGGGTACAGTTGAAACACCTTAAATAACTTGTGTACGCAACAAGTCTAACGTATGATATTTACTTGGCACATGCATATTAGCGCCCTCTTTGAGCATGGACAATTTGAAGTATGAAGTATGCGCTTCTCCAGTCTGAAGATATCAGCAAACGTTTTTTTCTAAGATAAGTTTAACTGCACCACATCTCTTCCACGTTGAATAGCTTCTCATCATTACATGACCATTAAAGTTTACTTACGTTTTCGTAAACAACATTTGATGTTGAGATATTTAAACCATCTACTTCTTATTGAAATATTTTCTAACGTGAAGAACATAAGAATATTAGGGCATGTTATAAAATATGCAAGGTGGTAAATGGGTACAGTTGATACACCCTTTGTAGGTGGTTAGAGCTGCAGTTACAGGGTTCATTGTAATTATGTTTATTAGGTTATTGTTTGAATTTGATCTGTTTTGTTATAGCTGTTTGCTGTTACTATTAAAATGAAATGAAAACATTGTATCTCTGTTTGTCATTACAATACAATGTTTTACAAATGAACTACTTTTAACTAAAAAAAACAATCAAATAAAATACTGAATGAAAATGAAAAATTTTGGATTCTCATTTTTTAAAGGTATTTCACATTTGCAATGAATTGGTTAGGCAGCTTTACAGCATTACAGATGGGTGTCTCAACTGTACCCGGGTACTGTACCTGACATGGGTACAGTTGGAACAAAAAAGCTTCCTGTGTTCATGAGCTAATTGTGGCAAATATGAGTTACTTATGGATGTTAATAAACATTAATATTTAAGTAGACAAGTAAAGGAAATGTCATATGAAAAATCACTTCTTTTCAATCCCTAGTTTTGGTGTGGTAAAGGAAAAAGCTAAAAGTATACCAACTGTACCTGGTCTACCCTACTACGTAATCACGTCATAAGGTCACGAGTGATGTATACGGCACTAGAGACCCAGTGTTTACTAGCATGGAGACGGAGGACCACTCCAAAGTTGTTGTGTGTGGAATGAGACAAACTTATATTTCTTTGTGTCCGTTTTTTATTTAAAAATTTCTTTTAAAAAGTCCAGAGCGATTGTAGCTGTGGTTGCTCGCTCTGCACCGGGATATCAACACACCTACACATGCTCTGGAACAAAAAAAAGAGTGTGCAGTGATCATTTTTTAGACAACGATTATCACCCCTCCAAGCAAGGAAAGCCTCGTTTACTGAAATAGGTGTCTGTGCCCATAACATTTTTACAGAAAGCAAAGGGTTTTTTTTTTTTTTTTTATGTATTCAAGGCATTAATTGTGTTATCTTGTCAATGTGTTGGTGTATGTTTATGCTGCCTTCACGTGCTATCGGAAATTTCATATATCCAACTCATGAAGTTGAGCTTGTCGTATTCAAGTGTTTTAATGTTGGAAAGAATAAAATGTAGCATCCCATTGGTTGACAATCATATAAACATTCACCGTGCTATGCATGCAGTCAGCGCCGGCGCTCCGCACACGCACACCACGCACTGCGCGTAGGGCACCAAGTGCCTGGGGGAGGCACCAAAAAATCTGGGTCATGAAAAATCACAACAGGCTACTAGTATAAATAACAAATAAAATATGTCTAAAAGCATGTTGATATACAAAAGCAATATAAAATATAGGCCTAGACCAAATTAGCAGAGAAAAGGTGACTCTCCTGTGCGGCCCTCTCTCCAGTCTCCCTCTGGTGCCCCCCTTCCCCACCTCCCAGTGGTATGTTCGATTATGCCTCAATCAATGTCAAATTTGGCAGTGGCACTTTTGGCAAATTGGCAGACACGAGACACCGACATGGCCTCGAAAAGGCACCAAGAGTCGGGGGCGGAAAAAAGGAAAAAGAAAAGACAGCGGGATGATGCTCGGGCGTCGCTTGCAGGTAAGACAATGTTTTAGTTTGTTGTTAGTTAATGTTTTTGTAGCCCTTGCGTGTGCATGTGTCAGATAGCAGGTAAAACACGAAACATGACTCAGTGATTTACTGGAGAATAAATTCCTACATCATTTTTAAAAGCATATTTGCTGGAACACATTTCCAACAATCATTAATAATAATATTTTTCTGCAAATATGAATAAATATTCTTTAGTCTATTTGATTTATTATGCTGGTATTTCACAGCAAACCTTTTTTTTACGTGAGAGAGATGAAAATGACCTCTGACTGCATTTACCTCAACGATCTGATATTAGTTTGAGTATTTTTCTAACTTGAATCCATATTAATTTATAGATTTATAGATAAACAAACCACAATCTCAGTGTTTGTATATTTTCATACTCACAGAGTTGTCAAATTATGTACAGAATTATTATATTGTGCCTCATCAGACCTCTTTTAAAGGTAAAATAGAGTTTTGAATTTTAAATGTTCCAGTGACACATAGGCCTATATAATAGACTAATGTGTGCAATATTTTTGTATGATGGTTCAATCAAAAATGCATTTCAGTAGAATCCCTGAATATTTTGTATGGTTATTTGCAGTTTAAAATTTATACTTTCAAATTCATACTTCAGAAAATTCATACTTGTACTGTTATTTGCACTTTAAACTTTTTTTTGCACTTTTAACTTTCTGTGTTTACATTGTTCCGTTCCAAATCTGTGTTTTTAGTAATTGTGGTGGTATTTGGTATTTATAATTTTAACCTTTATATTATTTATTTAGTTTCATGTTTGGTGCCAATGTAAAATTATTTATTTGCAGCAGTTATTTTGGAAGTAAAGAGAACCTAACTAAGAAATGGTGCTCAGGGCACCCAAATGGCTAGCGCCGGCCCTGCATCCAGGTTAATGACAATTCTGGAATTTCGGTCAAATACATGCTTTTTTTAACTGCTTATAAAATATGCAATAGAGAATGTGAAGTTGACGTCACGTCACATTGAGTTCTGGGAAATTGCTTTGTTTTTCCACCATACTGGGAGAATCGTGCTGCAGTTTCACTATTGAGTTTAGGACAGTATTTTGATTTTCTGTTGCGTTTGTGAAAAATGTCACCATTATTCATGCTGCATTGAGAACTGCAATAGTAGCATTGATCATCGTTCTGAGAGAAAACTGGACAATGCAGTATGTTATTCACATTTTCTATGTGTAAAGGGCAGCAGTTCGAGAAGATGCCAGATAGTACATTTATTAATAAATGTCACCGATTAAACCCACTGCCTGTCACTCAATAAAAGGATCACATTGCTGTGTTTTTTAAAGTTTTGGTATTGTTTAGTTTAATAATTAATAACGCCTTTGCGAGACTCTCTAGGCTTGTGAATGAGCAGAGCTTAAACAGGGACTTTCTAAAATGCTGAAAAGAAATACATCATGTGGCTTAATGCACCAAGACTGTGATAAAGACAAAATTCAAAGGTATACTATGTGCAAATACTCATGTGAGCCCAAAATATGAACGCAAGGCGTTTATTTACACTTTAAGCATTTTCCTTATGCACCTAAACAGCGATATTTAAAGAGCACATTATGCACACACCTTACTAATAAAGCATACTCTGTGCAGAAAAAAAACAACAAAAAAAAACAGATGAGCCCAAATTCTGAACTTTAAATATAACTGTCTGTCTGAATGTATAAGCTGAATGCTTCCTGTATGCGTCCTGTATGCATTTTCCTGTAGGTCTTTCCCTTGTATTGTTTTCTAAATGGAGGAAAACCTTTCGCGTGTAAATAAATGCATCATCTGCATGTCTTTTAGCATCACAAACCAGCATTTTAAAATGCTACAAAACTATAAACAAGCTCCCAGGGTCTTTATTTTGGTTGTCATTTGTTGAAATAAGTATAAAAATACAGCGTGTTCATGTCTATCGGCTGAATGTGACCCACAGAAACATGAATATTTACAATGAAAATAATTTATACTTTGTAATTTAAAAGTTTACAACAAAAAAAAAACTGATGGACTTCTGTCAGCTTGTTGAATACAGACTTTTATTTGGATATTCTACCATATGACGACTGGCACAGCAACGAGCGTCCAGCAGACGACACTGTTCTCACTGTAATCACATCAACATTGTAAACGAAATCCTACAAAAGTTAAGTGAAAAATAAAATTATTATGCAACACAATTAAATAGCTTCTCTTCTCTGCAATCGATACAATAAAAAGTGTGAATATTTAACTTAAAGGCAAAATAAAACAAATGATAAGCAGGTCTCCTTATTAATTTCAGCATTTGTAGCATAGTGCGATCCTCCCAACATGCAACGTGGCGTGACGTAGATTCACATTCTCTATATGCTTCGAATGATCGTTCATATCTAGCTTATAAATACACTACTTTAGCCACAAGACAAAGGGATGTAGTTGTTGTGAGAACAGCTTTGACAGCAGCAAAGGTTGTCCCCTCCACAGTGTTTAAAGTTTATGACCCACCCACCTCAGAAACTCTGGTATCAAAATTATTTCAGTAGTAAATATGACTTGAAAAGGCCGTTCATGTCCAATTTCCTATTACAATTGAAACTCATATTTACAATGATTCCAATAGCATGTGAAGGCGGCATTATATCTAGGGCTGGGTCTCGATTCAGATGTCCCGATTGTGATTGTGATAGTGAACAGATGTGGTCCATTCGTGACAGCATTGGGATTCCTGCTCCGTTGGAAATGGCTGGCATTTTCCTCACGTGCACGGCCACATCTCATTTGAACGCTGTCTGCCCAAGGCTTGTGTCGCCACAGCAGCAGTATCCTCTCTCTCTGTCTGAGTTCACTGTTGTTGTATTCCGGCTCAAAAAGGTAAGGAATGGCGAAAAACATCTCATTTTCTCCTCTAACTTCAAAATCATCCGACATCGTTGCACCTTATTGTTAGTAAAGAGAGCTTGACTGTGTTGCATGTTCGCGTTGTAAACACTGGGTCTGTAGTTCCATATACGTCACGCATGACCTTTCAACATGATTAAGTAGTATGTAGCATCGCGAACGCACATCCCAGTGCTAGACAAGTTTCAGTGATTAAAAGCTATTTAAAAAATATTTTTTTCATGAAAATGACTGATCGTTTTGCTAGATAAGACCCTTCTTCGTTTGTTGGGATCATGAACAGCCCTTTGAAGCTGCATTTAAATTGCATTTTTGAGGTTCAAATTCGGGGGCACCATTGAAGCCCATTGTATGAAGAAAATCCCAGAAATGTTTTGCTAAAAAAAAATAATAATAATTTCTTGATGACTGAGGAAAAAAAGACAAAAAGATCTTGGATAACAAAACCACAAAATGTGCCAATAATGCAAAAGTTCCATTTTGCAGCAAAGTCGGATTTCAGACTCATCTGGTTCCCGTGGTCTTGTGCTGACGGCTGTCTGGGGATCCGTCTCTGGGGCTCATCTAGTTGACGTGGTGTCCACTGACATTCAGGGCTGTAGAGGTCGTCTCTAGATCCACCATCTGAGCTGGGTACGGACTGGATCCGGGGGACTGCAGTGACCATCTGATCTGGATACACACTGGATCATGTAGCTACGGTGACTTCGGAATAAGAAAAAAACAGACTAATATTAGAATAGATGCCATTCTTCTTACGATGCAATGAGTACATCAGGTGTTATTAGAAGTGTTCCCAGTTCCTTTAACGGATTTGGATTATAGAAATGTGTATAGAAAAGAGATGGGTCTTTAATCTAGATTTAACCTGACAGAGTGTGTCTGCCTCCCGAACAATGTTAGGTAGATTGTTCCAGAGTTTGGGCGCTAAATATGAAAATGATCTGCCGCCCGCAGTTGATTTTGATATTTTAGGTATTATCAAATTGAGTTTTGAGAATGCAGAGGACGTGAGGGACTATAATGTGATAATAACTTGCTCAAGTACTGGGGAGCTAAACCATTGAGGGCTTTATAAGTAATTAGCAAGATTTAAAAATCTATACAATGTTTAATAGGGAGCCAGCATAGTGTTGACAGAACTGGGCTAATATGGTCTTACTTCCTGGTTCTAGTAAGAACTCTAGCTGCTGCATTTTGGACCAGCTGGAGTTTGTTTATGTTTAGAGTGCAGAACAACCACCCAATAAAGCATTGCAATAATCTATCCTAGAGGTTTGAACGATTTGATCCATGCCAATGCACTACCATTAATGCCAACATGATTTTCAAGTCTATTCAGAAGAATGTTGTGGTCAATGGTATCAAATGCAGCACTGAGATCCAGTAGCACTAATATATCTAGATTTAATTTAATCTACAGTATTTAATTTAATCTAAATCTGATAATACCCAGAATATCAAAATCAACTGCGGGCAGCAGATCATTTTCTTATTTGGTGCCTAAACTCTGGAACAATCTACCTAACTTTGTTCGGGAGGGAGACACGCTCTGTCAGGTTAAATCTAGACTAAAGACCCATCTCTTTAATCTGGCTTACACATAACACATTAACACATTTCTATAATTCAAATCCGTTAAAGGATTGTTAGGCTGTATTAATTAGGTCAACCGGAACCGGGAACACTTCCCATAACACCTGATGTACTCGTTGTATCATAACAAAGCATGGCATCTACGCTAATATTAGTCTGTTTCTTGCTTATTCTGAGGTCATTGTTGCCACTCAGATCCAGTCTGTATCCTGATAGTGGATCAGCACCTATAGATGACCTCTACAAGTACAAATTGCTTGTTCATTGGTCAAAGGAGAACTGAACCCCCGACTAAGCCTGGTTTCTCCCAAGTTTTTTCCTCCATTGTTGTCACAGATGGAGTTTTGGTTCCTCACCGTTGTCGCCTCTGGCTTGCTCGGTTGGGGGCACTTAATTTCTAGCGATATTGTATACTAATTGAACTGAGCTGGATGATAACATCACTGAATTCAATGATTAACTCCCTTTAACTGAAAATTGTTTACTGTTTCTTTTTGCATTATTGATACGCTACCTTACTATTTGATACTGTAAAGCTGCTTTAACACAGTCTGCATTGTAAAAATGCGCTATAAAAATGGTGACTTGACTTGACTAGAGAGATACAACCACGATCAAATGATCGGATGACAGGAGCAGGTCATTTGTTACTCTAATAAGAGCAGATTCAGTACTATGGTACGGTCTAAAACCTGACTGGAAATCCTCACAGATACCAAGAAAAGGATGTGACATGTGGCCAAGTATGGTGGCCCATACTCTGAATTTATGCTCTGCATTTATCCCATCCAAGCGCACACACACAAGCTTTGTCCCAATTCGTAGGCTACATCCTACAAAGGCTGCATCGAAGGCCAATTGCATCACTGCGGTGGAACAAACGCTGCCGCATTTCGAATGCAACTTCAGATGCGTTCTCTGCTTCGATGACAGCATCGAAGCAGATTTTTTTTGTAGTGCTATCATGCAAGATGGTCCACAACTTGATGATGTAGAAATATGTTCCCCGTCTGTCGTTCACGTTCGACGTTGTGTCGAAGTGACGACTAGGGGTCGCTCTTGAGAGCCCGAATACCTCTGACAGCTTTGAGAAAAGGCCAATGAGAATTGGTATGCAGTATTTGCATAGCCCGCTCCGCCCCGGAGATCCGGGCATAAGAGGGGGGGGCTAGGCAACACTCATTGTTCTGTTTCTTCGGAGCCGAATGCAGCGTCTCTTCATTGAGAAGCAGCGTTACTCACCTCTCTCGTCGTTGGATCTACGGCACGGGCAGCGGTCTCTTCCTTCTCGAACGCAGTAGCAGTGAGAGTCCCCTGGGTGCTTCGACGGCGAATCTTGAAGAGCACATTTCCTCTTAATAAAATCTAAAGAGCAAATTTCTCTAAAAGAGTGCAGACACGGTGGGTTTGTGTGTTTACTATGCCTTTCCTTCCGTGTCCTTCTGGTTGCGGCTTCTTTCTCTCCCAAAACGATCGGCACGAGCTCTGTCTTCAGTGTTTGGGTCGTGACCATGCTGAAGCGGCGTTCGGCGAGGGCGGATGTCCTGCTTGCGAGGACATGCCCCTCAGCACACTTCGTTCGCGAGTCGCGTTCTTTACTAAAAGACCGCGGCTCGCATCAACCGCTCCCGCGGCTCGTCCTTCTACTTCCGGGTACGAGGCTGCCGTGGCGCGTGTTGATGAAGAGCGAGAGAGCGCGAGCGTTTCGCCGGGTAATTCCCCGCGTCCCTCGCGCTCTGTGTGTCTGCCGGTCGAGCTTTCGGATGACTTTGAAAACTCGTCTCAGTACGGGTTGGATTGGTTATTCGGGGCTCCTGCGGGGGAGGAAGAAGTGTCTGCAGCATCGGAGAGTGGGCAGCCATCTGAAGCAGACGCGCTGTCTGAGGCACCCGCTGCGGGGGCGGGTTCTCAGTCAGTAGCAGACGCGGAAATGGCGGCCATGCTCGAACGGGCGGCCAAAGCAATCGGGATTGAGTGGAAGTCTCCGCCCCGTCCTGAGCGCTCACGGCTGGATGATTGGTATCTGGGTAACGACCGTGGTTCTCGGCCACGTTCTACCCCAGTTCCTTTCTTCCCGGAAGTGCATGAGGAACTGACTAAGTCGTGGAAGGCTCCTTTTTCAGCCAGAACGCGTCTTAGCGGTTCTTCCTCTCTCACCACCCTCGATGGAGGTCCAGCGAAGGGGTATACGGAGGTTCCCGCCGTGGAGCGTGCGATCGCGGTGCATCTTTGCCCGCAGACCGCCGCCACCTGGCGGGACCGCCCAAAACTCCCGTCCAGGGCATGTAAGGCTTCTTCCGCTCTCGTGGGGAAGGCTTATGCTGCTTCTGGACAAGCTGCGTCCGCCCTTCACGCTATGGCCGTCCTGCAGGTCTATCAGGCCAAGGTTCTTAGCGAGTTGCACGAGGGTGTTCCCAAACCAGAGCTTTTGCAGGATCTGCGCTCGGCGACTGACTATGCTCTACGAGCTACGAAGGTCACGGCGCAGGCTCTGGGGAGGGCGATGTCCACTATGGTGGTCCAGGAGCGCCACCTTTGGCTGAATCTGGCGGAAATGAAGGACGCTGAGAAGGTTCGCTTTCTTGACGCCCCCATTTCTCAGGCTGGTCTCTTTGGCGACACTGTCGAGGAATTTGCACAGCAGTTCTCCGCAGTGAAGAAACAGACGGAGGCTATCAAACACATCTTGCCTCGTCGGGCGCCGGCCCCCGGGCCCGCACCCCCGAGGCAGCAGCCTCCGCCTGTTTCACGCCGAGGACGACCGCCTTCCAGACCGGCTCAGGGCCCGCCACAGGCTGGTCCTGCACCTAAACCAGCCTTGCGGTCGAGCTCTCGCAAGAAGGTGGCGCCGTTAGCTCAGTCTCAGGCCGCTAAGAACCCTCGTCAGGCTTCGAAGCGTTCCTGAAACGAGCAGCCCGGAGGAGAGAGATCTGCTGACCTGTCTGGATCCACACTCGGCGAGGGGACGAGTGTGGGTTTCGGCTCCACCCCGGCTGTCTGCCTCTCGGCAGACGGCCACCACATGGTCAATAAAAGAGCAATTTTCTTCTCTGGGCGAAAAAATCTATGTGACTGCGTCCCTCCGGGGTACCCAGCCACTAAAACATGTCAAAGCATGCTCAACCGCAAGCCCTGCGCTTCTGCATGCTTTGACGAATCAAGCGCATCCATCAGTCGATCCCCTGAGTTCAGGCGATCTTCGGATGGATCCTTGTCTGTCGGTTTCGATGGTCAACGCTCCCATGGCTGGGTCCCTCCGGGGTACCCGATCTTCTGATGGATCCTTGTCTGTCGGTTCTGATGGTCGATCCTTCCATGGCTGGGTCCCTCCGGGGTACCCAGCCACCAAAACACATCAAAGCATGCTCAACCGCAAAACTTGCGCTTCTGCATACTTTGACAGAGAAACAAGCGCATCCGTCAGTCGATCCCCTGAGCTCAGGCGATCTTCTCACGGATCCTTGTATGTCGGTTATGGCGATCAAAGCACCTTGTGTCCTCCGGGACAGCACGCCCCCGAACAAAGGGCTTTCACCACAACTCAGTCACACCGTACCCACCCGAGGTACATCGGTGGTCCCCCTGAGACCGCTGGCAGAGAGTTTTACAGCTTGGCTCGAGATACCCAACCTCTCTCGCTGGCTTCTCAGAACCATCCGACTCGGCTATGCTATCCAATTCGCACGCAACCCGCCCAAGTTCAGCGGCATCTTCTCTACCGCGGTTCGGGACGAGAATGCTGCGGTTCTTCGGGCGGAGATCGCGACCCTTCTGGCGAAGGACGCGATAGAGCCGGTCCCCTCGGCCGACATGAAGAAAGGGTTCTACAGCCCCTACTTCATTGTACCCAAGAAAGGTGGCGGTTTAAGACCAATCCTGGATCTGAGGATTCTGAATCGGGCCCTTCACAAGCTCCCCTTCAGAATGCTAACGCTCAAACGCATTCTCACGTGCATCAGATTCCAGGATTGGTTTGTGGCGATAGACCTGAAAGACGCGTACTTTCATGTCTCGATTCTTCCAAGACACAGGCCCTTCCTGCGGTTTGCCTTCGAAGGTCGAGCATTTCAGTACAAAGTCCTTCCATTTGGGCTCTCCCTGTCTCCCCGCGTCTTTACGAAAGTCGAAGAGGCAGCCCTTGCCCCTCTCCGGGAGAGGGGCATCCGCATTCTCAATTACCTCGACGACTGGCTGGTCATAGCACACTCTCAGGAGTTGGTATGCAAACACAGGGATGTGGTTCTCAACCATCTGGCCCATCTGGGGTTTCGGGTCAACTGGGAAAAGAGCAAGCTCGCCCCGGTACGGAGCATCTCTTTTCTCGGTATACAACTAGACTCGGTTGCCATGAGTGCACGGCTCTCCCCGGAGCGTGCACAGTCAGTGCTGAGCTGCGTCCAGAAGTTCTCACGCAGCCCGACGGTCCCCCTCAAACAATTTCAGAGGCTCCTGGGTCACATGGCATCCGCAGCCGCCGTCACGCCGCTGGGCCTGATGCACATGAGACCGTTACAACACTGGCTGCGTTCCCGAGTCCCGAGATGGCCATGGCGCCAGGGTTCATACCGGGTGCACGTCACACCCGTATGTCTAAAAACCCTCGGTCCTTGGAAAGACATTTCGTTCCTACGGGCCGGGGTGCCCTTAGGACAAGTGTCCAGGCGCATTTTGGTTACGACAGATGCATCCAACACAGGCTGGGGCGCCGTATGCAATGGGCAAGCAGCTGCAGGGCTCTGGTCGGGCCCTCGGCTGCATTGGCATATCAATTGCCTCGAGCTGCTGACAGTGTTTTTCACCGCCAATCAATCACCGCCCTGGTGATTGATGTAGGCTACAGTCGCAGTGCTGTCTGTGCGGACCAGCACGTGTTTGCCCTGAACCAAAGGTCGGAACCTCTTCAGGGCCAACACGTGCTGGTCCGCACAGACAGCACTGCGACTGTAGCCTACATCAATCACCAGGGCGGTGTACGCTCCTTACGCATGTCACAGCTAGCCCGCCATCTCCTCCTTTGGTGTCGAAACAATGTCAAGTCTCTACGAGCCACCCACATACCGGGCGAACTCAATTGGGTAGCGGACGCGCTCTCCCGACAGACTTCGCTTCGGGGCGAGTGGAGACTTCACCCTCAGACGGTTCAGCTGATCTGGAGTCTTTTCGGTCAGGCCCAGGTCGACCTGTTTGCCTCGATAGAGAACACTCACTGCCAGTTGTGGTACGGTCTGTCCGAGGCGCCCCTCGGCACAGATGCACTGGCACACAGCTGGCCTCAGGGCCTCCTCAAGTATGCGTTTCCACCAGTGAGCCTAATTGCACAGACCCTGTGCAAAGTCAGGGAGGACAGAGAACAGATCCTGCTGGTGGCCCCCTACTGGCCCAACAGGGTTTGGTTCTCAGAGCTGGTGCTCCTCTCCCCCGTTCCTCCCTGGCGCATTCCCCTGAGGAAGGACCTCCTTTCACAGGGGAAGGGCACGATATGGCACCCGCGCCCAGATCTCTGGAACCTCCACGTATGGTCCCTGGACGCGACCAGGAGGATTTCAGAGATCTCCCACTGGCAGTGGTAAACACTCTGTTGCAGTCGAGAGCTCCCTCCACGAGGCGGCTGTACGACCTCAGATGGCGCAAATTCACAAACTGGTGTTCCTCCCGGGGGGAGAACCCACGGAGATGTGGCATCCGAACGGTGCTTTCCTTCCTCCAAGGAGGACTGGATAGACACCTTTCTGCTTCAACACTTAAGGTCCAGGTAGCCGCTATTGCCGCTAACCACGACCTGGTGGAAGGTAGATCGGTTGGGAAGCACAATTTGGTTATACGATTCCTTAAAGGTGCACGCAGGCTGAACCCCGTCAGACCGCGCCTTGTCCCCTCTTGCCGGCCCGAATTCGAGGCACGAGTCACTGACGGAGAGGGCTTGAGTTCGACTGACTGGAGCGGCTCAAAGGGACCTGACTGTAGGCCCCGGAAGGACCACAGACAGATCCCTTTGAGCCGCTCCAGTCAGTCGAACTCAGTGCTCTCTCCCAAAAGACGGCTCTCCTGACTGCGCTCACATCGATCAAAAGAGTGGGAGACCTCCAAGCCCTCTCCGTCAGTGACTCGTGCCTCGAATTCGGGCCGGCTAACTCTCACGTTATCCTGAGACCCCGGCCCGGTTATGTGCCCAAAGTGCCCACCACTCCCTTCAGGGACCAGGTGGTCACTCTGCAAGCTATCCCTTCTCAGGAAGGCGACCCCAACCTCTCCTTGTTATGCCCAGTCCGTGCCCTGAGCATTTACTTGGAACGTACTGAAAGCTTCAGACGGTCGAGTCAGCTCTTTGTCTGTTTTGGAGGACAGCAGAAGGGGAAAGCTGTCTCCAAACAAAGAATTTCCCACTGGATTGTGGATGTGATTCGTTTGGCCTACCAGGCCACAGGGGTGCCCTGCCCGCTGGGGGTGCACGCCCACTCCACCAGGGGCGTCGCAGCGTCGGTTGCGCTGGCGAACGGGATCTCTTTAACAGACATTTGCAGAGCTGCAGGTTGGGCTACACCTAACACGTTTGCCAGGTTCTACAATCTGCGTGTAGAACCAGTCTCTTCGGGAGTCCTGAACGCAAGCCCAGTAACTCCTGAAGCTGACACGGTGTAGAAGCTTGCTGAAGCGTCGTTCCCCACGGGTGATGACGCTTCCCCAGTTCAGTAAGTTTCCTGGCGTGAACCCTGAACGACAATTTCCATCATGTTGCACCCGCAACGTAGCTATGTTCAGCGGAGGAACTAGCTATCAGAATCTAATATGAGGTTAGGTTGCCTCTTGTGAACTCTCATATTAGGTTGGTGCCCCACATGTAGTGGCTCCTAATGCGGCCCCATGTGTGTATCTCCACCTATACTCCCAGAGATGCGGTGTTTCCCTTAAGACAAAACTTGTCTCCGACCCTGAGCTCAGCAGTCTCTCCTCATGCGGAGCCTGCCTCAGGATCGTCCCCTTGTTGTGCTCCCCTAGTGCGAGCCCTCAAGTGTATTCTCCACACAAATACCTCCCTCCGGGCAGGGTGTGGTCTCCGTAGTGCCCATCCCCCCCCGGGGAGGACGGACACTGGCCCAATGTTCTCCAAGATGTTCAACCAAAGGTGAGGAAAGGCTGGCTGAAGCTCTTGGGCATTGGAAGGTCACGTAGAGGTGAGTGACATTTATCTAACACGCAAGACCTGTTAATATTTGCACTCCATGCACTCGTGACGCGGTCCGCTGGTTGTGGCGTTTTCAACTGGGACCCCTAGTCGTCACTTCGACACAACGTCGAACGTGAACGACAGACGGGGAACGTCTTGGTTACGTATGGTAACCCTCGTTCCCTGATGGAGGGAACGGAGACGTTGTGTCCCCCTTGCCACAACCTCGGACCGCCTCTGAGTGTAGCCGGGTGCTTCGGCTCCTCAGATCAGAACAATGAGTGTTGCCTAGCCCCCCCCTCTTATGCCCGGATCTCCGGGGCGGAGCGGGCTATGCAAATACTGCATACCAATTCTCATTGGCCTTTTCTCAAAGCTGTCAGAGGTATTCGGGCTCTCAAGAGCGACCCCTAGTCGTCACTTCGACACAACGTCTCCGTTCCCTCCATCAGGGAACGAGGGTTACCATACGTAACCAAGACGTTTTCTCGAGTATTTTGTATGCAATTCCTGCTGTGTCATGTTTTCTAACCAAGATTGCAGCCCTGTCTTAATAATTTTCATAAGTCTTTATTTTTTGTTTTTCTCTTTTAGGACAGTTCTGGAGAAAATGGAGCTGCTGGGAAAATTAAATGAAAGAAGTTGTTCTGTACATTACTTTTGTAATTTAAGTTATTTGTGAATTAAGCAAAGTAATTTTTGTACATTGTTTTATTTTTGCATTATAAACTGAAACATGTAAATAAAAGACAAGAAGTAGTTCTGTAAATTGTTTATTTTTGCAAAGCAAATTATAATTTGTAAATGACAGAAATTCTTCTATACATGTTTGTTTGCCTCTAAATAACATTTGAAAATGAAAAGAAATTGTAAAAAGTAAAAAGTACTTACCACTAATTACAAAATAACTAAAATAAATATAGCTGCAAGCAGCAATTACGGGGCAAGCACAAGGCAAGGAAAGCATGAGACCAACTGCAGCAATGAGTAATTAAAGCCATTTTAGGATGATTATAGACAAAATGCTGGAAAAATCATAAATACAACCTGTAGTAATATGATTTAATGGCTTATCACTTTTGACCAATAGGTGGCGCTGTTATCATATTGATGTAGTGAGTCCTGTGTGATGTAACATTAGCACACACATAGACTTAAAGACACCAAATTTTCTATGATGACTGTGCAGTCTTTCCTCTATCAGTATGCCAAATTTCACAACTTTCCCGCTTTCACAACTTTTTCTATGGGCTGCCATCCAAGCGGCAAAATGAGGAGCTAAGCATGGCATGGCACATCAGACCAAATGCAACAATGAGCAATAAAAGCAATAATTAGGGGCCAAGCACCAAAGGTGCGAAGGCATCTATTGTGTTTGTTGGCGTTATTATTCATCTTCTTCTTCTTCTTCTTCTTCCACCCCAAAATCTATGGCAGCCCACAGAACCGATTGCGGGAAAGTTGTTTTGATTTGGCAAACTGATAGAGGACAGCCTCAACATTAACTGTAGCAAATTTGGAGTCTCTGACTCAAACTCTCTAGCGCCACCACTTGTCCAAACTTTCACTTTTTGTATGCTAATAACTTTTGAACTGTAAGGCACAGAAACAAAATTCTATATTTCTCTGAATCCTTGGCTCATGCCGAGTTGAATGGACACCAAAGTTTAAAAATCGTAAGGTTTAGTTTTTTTTCTATTTTTAATAGTTTGTAAAACCTACTTTTTCGAACTCGTCCTAGACAGTTTGTCTGATTTTCACCAAAATTGGCTCAGATCATCTTCAGACCATGCTGGCAAAAAGTTATGGAATTCAAGTTGATTCGACCAACCGAATAACGCACGAACTAATTCTACGAAAAGCGCACAAAAATGGATGTGAAGCTATATCTCTGCAACGGTTTGGCCTATTGAGACCAAACTTGGTGTGTGTTATAACAAGCACGACCTGAGACTACCTGCAGTGTTTCGGCACAGTGCCACCTAGTGGTCAGGAGATACAAAAAATGGCTATTTTAGCTAATAACTTCTGAATGGTTTGTTCAAACATCACAGATTTGGCGCATCATGCCGAGTCTAATGATATCCAGTTTTCCCAATTTGGCCATTTTGGGCTGACAAAAAGTTATGGAATTTGTGTCGATACACGAAACAGTTTTCGTTTAACGCGTCATCGAATTTGCTGGAAAGATGCCAAACTGCATCAGAGGCTGTATCTCTGCAAAGGTTGGAGATATTTACACCAAATTTTGTATGTGCTGTTGTCACCTCACAATGACCACGCAACATCAATTTGGTAACAGTGCCACCTATTGGTCAAGAGTAATGAACCATTCATAAACCATTAATTATGCAACTTTCAAAAATGCTAATAACTTTTGACTGCATTAGCCTATTGTCATAAAACTGGTCTCAAAATTTTTTGCAAAAGCATTTATTACTCATTGTTGCATTTGCTCTGATATGCCATGCTTAGCTCCTCATTTTGCCGCTTGGATGGCAGCCCATAGAACCGATTGCGGGAAAGTTGTGAAATTTGGCATACTGATAGAGGAAAGACTGCGCAGTCATCAAAGCAAATTTGGTGTCTTTAAGTCAATGTGTGTGTTAATGTTACATTACACAGAACTCACTACATCAATATGACAAAATTGCCACCTATTGGTCAAAAGTGATAAGCCATTAAATCATATTACTACAGGTTGTATTTTTCCACCATTTTGTCTAAAATCATCCTAAAATGGCTTTAATTACTCATTGCTGCAGTTGGTCTCATGCTTCCCTTGCCTTGTGCTTGGCCCCGTAATTGCTGCTTGCAGCTATATTTGAATGAATGTAATTGAAATGGCTGAAAAATCATAAATACAACCTCCAGTAATATGATTAAAAGGCTTATCACTTTTGGCCAGAAGGTGGCGCTGTTATCAAATCACTTTGCTGTGTTCTGTGTGAGGTGACAATGGCACTGTCACAAATCCGGTCTCTGTGGCTTCCCCCGAGCGCCGTCAGCGGGAACTCTCTCCCGCATTCTGACTAATTCGGACTTCATTACCCAGCGACCCACGCCTGGGGCGACCTCCGACCCGCGGCCATTTTCTGGCCCGTTCCCGGATACTTAAGGCCGCCATTTTGTCCCGTTCCCTCGCAAAGTTTTGTATTGCCACGGTGTACATCTCTGAGCGTTTTTCCCTGTTTGATTATCTCGTTGCCTACTTGGACTGGACTTTCTCTTGCGATCACTCTCTGGATTCCCTCGACCCTTTCGCCTGTTTTACGGACTATCCCCGCCTGCTGCCAGCCCTGAACTTTTGCATGGACATTGTTTGTTGTTTGGATTTGCCTATGCTGTTCTCGCTAGCCCCTGTTGACACTGCTTTACGACTACGTTTGTACCCAAATAAACGGTTGCACATGGATCCCAACTCTGTCGATCCCTCTATGTTACAGAAAACTTCGCCGCAATCGAATCCAGCGACCGTTCTACAGTTCAGTTCAGAGCTCTAGGCCCAAGCTAACATGCTCGCGGCTCATCAACAACAGATCGCTCGGCTGACTTCACTAACGGAGGAGATGTTTAAAACCCTGCAATCCATTCAGGCGGCCATTACCCCGGTGCCAGCCCAGCCGACGCCTCCTCCTCAGCCAGCCTTCACAATGAGCTCTGCTCCAGCCTCTCCACGGTATTGCCACGGTGTACATCTCTGAGCGTTTTTCCCTGTTTGATTAACTCGTTGCCTACTTGGACTGGACTTTCTCTTGCGATCACTCTCTGGATTCCCTCGACCCTTTCGCCTGTTTTACGGACTATCCCCGCCTGCTGCCGGCCCTGAACTTTTGCATGGACATTGTTTGTTGTTTGGATTTGCCTATGCTGTTCTCGCTAGCCCCTGTTGACACTGCTTTACGACTACGTTTGTACCCAAATAAACGGTTGCACATGGATCCCAACTCTGTCGATCCCTCTATGTTACAGAAAACTTCGCCGCAATCGAATCCACCGACCGTTCTACAGTTCAGTTCAGAGCTCTCGGCCCAAGCTAACATGCTCGCGGCTCATCAACAACAGATCGCTCGGCTGACTTCACTAACGGAGGAGATGTTTAAAACCCTGCAATCCATTCAGGCGGCCATTACCCCGGTGCCAGCCCAGCCGACGCCTCCTCCTCAGCCAGCCTTCACAATGAGCTCTGCTCCAGCCTCTCCACGTCTGGCCTACCCTGACAAGTACGACGGATCACCAGCCAAATGTAAGGGTTTTTTGCTTCAATGCACTCTGTTTCTTGAACAGCAACCTGCTTTGTACCCTACTGACAATAGTCGAGTGGCTTTTGTTTGCTCTCTGCTCACCGGGCGTGCGCTGGATTGGGCCACAGCTGTCTGGTGTCCGGACCGGCCCACCTTCCCATCCTTTGCTGCCTTCATTCAACAATTCAAGGAGGTCTTCCAGCATTCCGCGGATGGCAGAGAAGCTGAGGAGCTACTCGTCCAGCTCCGGCAAGGTAGAGGTACTGCTGCTGATTACGCTCTTTCGTTTCGTACCCTGGCTGCTCAGACCAATTGGAATGAGGGTCCGTTGAAGTTATTCTACAGAAAGGGATTACATCCAGACTTGCAATCTGAATTGGCTTGTAAAGATGAGAACCTCTCACTAGATCGTTATATTGAGCTTTCAATTCGCCTGGACAATATGGTGCGTTCCTGTCGTCCCTACCGCCAATTCACCTCTGGATACCCCTCCACCTCGTCTAGCTTCATGCCAACGACCACCGCCAGCGCAGCACCCCTCACCACCGGGCCAGAACCCATGCAGGTCGGATCCACTCATTTGTCTCTTGAGGAGAGAGAGCGTCGTCTCAAGGGGAACCTCTGCCTCTACTGTGGCCAGCCAGGGCACATCCGGGCCTACTGTCCCACACGACCTCCACGAAGACCCAACTCGGTGAGTCAACCCTCTAAGCCCAGATCCAATCTTTTGATACCTGTAAAGCTAACCTATGGCACAACTACGATAATCACTGATGCCCTCATAGACTCTGGCGCTGCCGGTAACTTTATTGACTCGAACTTTGCCAAGTCGCATGCCATCCCACAGCTCTCCTGTTTTCCTTCCGTTACAGTGGCAGCCCTCGACGGACGCCCGTTAGGATCTGGGCAGATCAAAACTACCACCACCGACCTCACACTGCAAATTCATCCACATCACTCAGAAACCATCCGTCTCTTCGTTATGCCCACCCCGGTCGCTTCAATCATCCTCGGATACCCCTGGCTGAGCCTACACAACCCCATCATCTCCTGGAATGACAACACCATCACGGACTGGTCTGTCTATTCCATCAACATTGTCTCTCCTCCGGAGTACAATCATCCGACAGCGCCAACTCAGTCATCAAACACCAACCACACTCGGGAGCTGAGGGTCTATCTCAAGAATATCATGATTTACTTCTTGCTACTGGAGTTCCTCAAGGCTCAGTGCTTGGACCACTGCTCTTCTCCATCTACATGTCATCGTTAGGTTCTGTCATTCGGAAGCATGCTTTTTCCTATCACTGCTATGCTGATGACACGCAACTCTACTTCTCCTTCCATCCAGATGACCCCACGGTTCCTGCTCGCATCGCAGCTTGTCTGACCGACATCTCTGGCTGGATGAAAGAACACCATCTTCAGCTCAATCTTGCTAAGACTGAACTGATTGTGATCTCAGCCAACCCCGCGCTTTATCACAACTTCTCTATACAGCTAAATTCATCAACCATAACTTCCTCTAGGACAGCCAGGAATCTTGGAGTTGTGATGGACAACCAGTTAACCTTCACAGACCATATTGCTGCTACAGCTCGATCCTGCAGATTTGCCTTGTACAACATTAGGAAGATCAGATCCTTCCTATCAGAGCAGGCTACACAACTTCTTGTCCAAGCTCTTGTCCTCTCCAGACTGGACTATTGTAATGCACTCTTGGCAGGCCTTCCTGCATGCACTTCCAAGCCTTTGCAGATGATTCAGAATGCAGCAGCAAGAGTGGTCTTTAATGAGCCGAAGAAAGCCCATGTCACACCTCTCTTCATCAGACTGCATTGGCTGCCAGTAGCTGCTCGCATCAAATTCAAGGTACTGGTGCTTGCCTACAAGACAACCACTGGTATTGCACCAGAATACCTAAACTGTCTAATCCAACCTTATGTCCCCTCCAGAAGCTTGCGTTCTGCAAATGAACGACGCCTTGTGGTGCCATCCCAAAGAGGCTCAAAATCACTTTCACGTACCTTTTTGTGGACTGTTCCCAGCTGGTGGAATGACCTACCCATCTCAATTCGATCAGCTGAGTCATTGGCCATCTTCAAAAAACGTCTGAAAACCCATCTTTTTCGGCAGAACTTGACCAATTGACACTAGCTCTTTCCTACTCTTTTCAGTTTTCTATATTTATATTAAAAAAAAAAAAAAACCCTTGCAAGACTTATCGTGTTTATCTAACTGAAATTTGCCACAGCACTTATACACTGTCGCTCTCTTGTTGCTCTGATTGCTTCTATTGTAAGTCGCTTTGGATAAAAGCGTCTGCTAAATGACTAAATGTAAATGTAAATGTCTGCTAAATGACTAAATGTAAATTTACAGTCAGTCTTCAGCAAGGTGAGAGCTACCCGTCTACCGCCACATCGGGCAGGAGACTGTGCCATAGATCTTGTACCCGGAGCCAAGATCCCCAGGGGCAGAATATTTCCACTCTCGCAACCAGAGTCTGAGGCCATGCGGGACTACATCAAGGAGGAATTAGGGAAGGGGTTTATTCGGCCATCAACCTCTCCTGCGTCGGCTGGGTTCTTCTTCGTTAAGAAGAAAGATGGTGGCTTACGACCATGCATTGACTATCGTGGCCTTAACGATGTGACCATTAAATACCGTTATCCCCTTCCTCTAGTTCCATCAGCTCTCGAACAGCTACGCAGGACCAAGATCTTCACTAAGTTGGATATACGTAGTGCATACAACTTAATCCGCATTCGTGAGGCGATGAGTGGAAAACCGCCTTCTCCACAGCGACTGGTCACTATGAATACTTGGTCATGCCCTTCGGTCTTGCCAATAGCCCTTCCTGTTTTCAATCCTTCATTAACGACGTTCTACGAGATATGCTCAACCGATGGGTAATTGTCTACATCGACGATATCTTGATCTACTCCAATTCGTACGAGGAGCACGTACGTCATGTTCGAGCAGTCCTACAGAGACTCATAGATCACAGCCTGGTGGCCAAAATGGAGAAGTGCGAGTTCCACAAGACGAGGATCGCATTTCTGGGTTATATCATCAGTAAGGAGAGAATTGCCATGGACGAACAGAAGGTTGGAGCTGTACGCAACTGGCCTCGACCCAACACCTTGAAGGAACTCCAGCGCTTCTTGGGATTCGCAAACTTCTACCGACGCTTCATAAGAGGCTTTAGTTCTGTAGCCTCTCCCCTCACGTCCATGGTTAAAGCAGGCAATCATAAACTTTCTTGGTCAAGATTGGCCCTTAAGGCCTTTGAGGACTTGAAGTCTCGATTTACCACCGCTCCAATACTCCATCACCCAGACCCGGAGAAGGAATTCGTCGTAGAAGTGGACGCTTCAGGCTCGGGAGTGGGAGCTGTTCTCTCTCAACGCCACGGTGAGCCACCTAAGCTCTATCCTTGTGCCTACTACTCTCACAAACTCAGCCCAACTGAAAGAAACTATGACGTCGGCAATCGAGAGTTGCTGGCAATAAAGCTAGCTTTGGAGGAGTGGCGACATTGGCTAGAGGGATCACGGCACCCATTCTTGGTACTAACCGACCATCGAAACCTCGAGTACTTACGTTCGGCCCATAGACTCAACCACCGTCAGGCTCGCTGGGCCCTTTTCTTCACGAGGTTCAACTTTACTGTTACCTACAGGCCGGGCTCTCAGAATATCAAGGCCGACGCTCTCTCACGTCAGACGGAGGCTGAACTTGAACCACGCCAAGATCTCCAGATTCTTCCATCCTCCATGATCGTGGCCCCAGTACAGTGGGATTTGATGACAGAGATCCTTGAAGCTCAAACCCAAGACCCTGCTCCTGCCGAATGCCCACCAACACTAACCTACGTACCTCAGGCCCTCAGATCTCGTGTCCTCACCCAGGTCCATTCTACGCTCAGTTCAGGCCACACTGGCATCAACGCCACTCTCGATCTCCTCTCCAACAGCTTCTGGTGGCCTACCATTCGACCTGACACCATCGAATTCATCCGGGGGTGTGTGGACTGCAATGTATCCAAGGTGCTGTCATCCGGCTGGATTACTTCAACCATTGCCCATACCACAACGTCCTTGGTCACACATCTCAATAGACTTTCTAACTGACCTACCCCCTTCACAACAATTTACCACCATCTTGACCGTTGTAGACCGATTTTCCAAAGCCTGCCGCTTCATACCTCTACACAAGCTCCCCACAGCCCTTGAAACAGCTGAAGCGCTCTGCAACTCAGTCTTTCGCTTCTATGGACTCCCGGAGGACATTGTCTCCGATCGAGGACCTCAGTTTACCTCCCGAGTGTGGTCATCATTCTTTGAATTGCTCGGCGTCAATGTAAGCCTAACCTCCGGCTACCATCCTCAGTCCAACGGCCAGATTGAACGCTTAAATCAAGAATTGGCACGCTACCTACGCACTTACTGTCATGACCACCAGCAGGATTGGAGCCGCTATCTCTTTTGGGCAGAATATGCCCAGAACTCACTCCGAAAGCCCTCAACCAATTTAACTCCCTTCCAGTGCATCTTAGGGTTCCAGCCTCCGCTCTTCCCCTGGTCCGGGGAACCAACTAATCTGCCAGCCGTCGATGCATGGATGCGTAGGAGTGAGGAGACCTGGAATTCGGCTCACCTGCACCTCCAACATGCCATACGACGCACTCAGAGGCAGGCAGACCGACTACGCACTCACCAACCTCCCTACGCTCCGGGACAATGGGTCTGGCTCTCTTCCCGGGATCTGCGCCTTCGTCAACCCTGCAAGAAGTTAAACCCCAGGTACGTGGGTCCCTTCCAAATCTTAAAACAAATTACCCCTGTTTCATTCCGTCTTGATTTGCCTCCCCAGTACCGTATCTCACCCACTTTTCATGTTTCTCTGTTGAAGCCCGCTGACGACCCGGGGGGGTCGACTGGGAGGGCAACGGCCCTGAAGAGCGGTCCTGGGTGCCGGCCGACTCTGTGCTGGACCCCAATCTACTCACTGAATTTCACAGGACTCACCCAGATCGACCCGCCCCAAGAGGAAGGGGGAGACCCCGGCGTCGACGGCCTCCTCGCGCCAGGAGTCGCTCGCAGGAGGGGGGCTCTGTCACGAATCCGGTCTCTGTGGCTTCCCCCGAGCGCCGTCAGCGGGAACTCTCTCCTGCATTCTGACTAATTCGGACTTCATTACCCAGCGACCCACACCTGGGGTGACCTCCGACCCGCGGCCATTTTCTGGCGCGTTCCCGGATACTTAAGGCCGCCATTTTGTCCCGTTCCCTCGCAAAGTTTTGTATTGCCACGGTGTACATCTCTGAGCGTTTTTCCCTGTTTGATTATCTCGTTGTCTACTTGGACTGGACTTTCTCTTGCGATCACTCTCTGGATTCCCTCGACCCTTTCGCCTGTTTTACGGACTATCCCCGCCTGCTGCCGGCCCTGAACTTTTGCATGGACATTGTTTGTTGTTTGGATTTGCCTACGCTGTTCTCGCTAACCCCTGTTGACACTGCTTTACGACTACGTTTGTACCCAAATAAACGGTTGCACATGGATCCCAACTCTGTCGATCCCTCTATGTTACATTTACATTTACATTTAGTCATTTAGCAGACGCTTTTATCCAAAGCGACTTACAATAGAAGCAATCAGAGCAACAAGAGAGCGACAGTGTATAAGTGCTGTGGCAAATTTCAGTTAGATAAACATGATAAGTCTTGCAAGGGTTTTTTTTTTTTTATAAATATAGAATTTCTTTTATAAATATAGGTATTCTGGTGCAGTGCCAGTGGTTGTCTTGTAGGCAAGCACCAGTACCTTGTTACAGGCACACACAAAGTTTGGTATAATTATGTCAAAGCTTATATATTATATTATGTCATATATATATATATATATATATATATATATGTATGTGTGGGTATATGTGTATATATATATGGGTATATTCTCTCATATCTTCATCTTCCTTTTTTTTTTCTTTTTCCAATGTGTGACTTTTTGAATGCTATCATTTAAGCCTTTATTTTCCTTTTCTTTATTAACATTTAATTTATATTAAGCTACTATGTGTTTTATTCTCTACAGATCCATTGTTACCATCACTGTTATCATAGCTGTTATCATTTTCCCTATATGTTATGTTATTCATCAAATTTTTTTTTTCTCTCTCTCTTCTCGCCTTCTTTCTTGTCTTTTCAAACCCCGTTCTTACCTTATCTCCTCTTCCTTACTGTGACGAGGCGGAGTCGGTTGAGTTAGGATCCATGTGCGATCGTTTATTAGCAGTAATCGTAGTACAACAGGCGAGATAATCAGGGGCAAACAACAGCAACGTAGGCAAAAGCAAACCGTAAACAGAGTCCATGCAAAGTTCGGGGCTGGCAGCTAGCGCGGGTAATCCGTAATACAGGCGGGAGGTCGGGGTAATCCAGAGAGACGTCAGAAAAGGAGAACAGTCCAGGTCGGTAACGAGAATCAAACACAGGGAAAAACGCTCAGAGTTGCAGGCCGGGGCAATACAAAACTTCGCGGGGAAATGCGGGTAATGGCGGCTATTTATCCGGAACCGCGATCTAAGATGGCCGCCGGAAGGAAGTACGCCCAGGCAGTGGGTCGCTGGGAAATGGAGTTAGAGGGGTCTAATAGTCAGGAGAGGGCTCCCGCTGGCGGCGATCGGAGAGAACCACAGGAACCGGGTTTGTGACAGAGCCCCCCTCCTGTGAGCGACTCCTGGCGCTCAGAGGCCTGTGACGCCGGGGTCTCCCCCTTCCTCTGGGGGCTGGTCGATCTGGGTGAGATTGGTGGAATTCTGCGGTAAGGTTGGGGTCCAGGATGTCGTCAGCTGCGACCCACGACCGCTCCTCTGGGCCATAGCCCTCCCAGTCGACCAGGTATTGTAGACGACCTCCCCGGCGTCGGGAATCCAGGATTTCATGGACCTGGTAGGCCTCCTCGCCGTCAATGAGGATAGGAGGAGGGCCTGGGGAGCCGGTTCCGTCTAGGTTAGCCTCTCCTCTCGGCGCGTCAGCGGGCTTCAACAGAGAGACATGAAAGGTGGGTGAGATACGGTAATGAGAGGGTAAGCTTAATCTGAAGGAGACTGGGGTGATTTGTCTAATGATTTTGAAAGGACCCACGTACCTGGGACTGAGTTTCCTGCAGGGTAGACGGAGGCGCAGGTCCCGGGTAGATAGCCAAACCCATTGTCCAGGAGCATAGGAGGGATTTCTGGTGCGGAGTCGGTCAGCCTGCCTCTGGGTGCGCCTGACGGCATGTTGGAGGTGGACGTGGGCCGAGTTCCAGGTTTCCTCACTCCGGCGCATCCATGTATCTACTGCGGGGAGGTCACTGGGTTCACCCGACCAGGGGAAAAGTGGCGGTTGGTATCCTAGAACGCATTGAAAGGGGGTTAGTTGGGTAGAGGGCTTTCGGAGTGAGTTCTGGGCATACTCGGCCCACATAAGATAGCGACTCCAGTCTTGCTGCTGGTTGTGGCAGTAGGTGCGCAGGTATCGGGATAGTTCTTGGTTGAGGCGTTCGCATTGACCGTTGGATTGAGGATGGTACCCAGAGGTCAGGCTGACGTTGATTCCTAAGAGCTTGAAGAACGAGGACCACACACGTGAGGTGAACTGAGGGCCGCGATCAGAGATGATATCCTCTGGCAGGCCGTAGAGACGGAAGACCGAGTTGCAGAGGGCCTCTGCTGTCTCGAAGGCGGTGGGCAGTTTAGGTAGGGGGATGAGTCGGCAGGCTTTGGAAAACCGATCCACAACGGTGAGTATGGTGGTGTTGTGCTGTGAAGGAGGTAAGTCGGTGAGAAAGTCAATGGCAATGTGTGACCAGGGACGCCGTGGGATGGGCAGTGGTTGGAGCAACCCGGCCGGGTGCTGGTGGGGTACCTTAGACATACTGCAGCTGACGCATTTCTTGATAAAGTCGATGGTGTCTGATTGGATGGTGGACCACCAGAAGCGGTTAGACAGAAGATCGAGCGTGGCGTTGATGCCAGGATGGCCAGAGCTGGGGACCGAGTGCACCTGGGCTAGCACCCGGGGTCTGAGGATTAGTGGCACATAGGTGCGGTCCGGGGGGCATTCAGGAGGGGCAGGCTCGTGAATCTGGGCCTCGGCTATCTCCGTCATGAGATCCCATTGCACGGGGGCGACTATGACTGAGTCAGGGAGAATGAAGTGGTCTTGGCGTGGCTCTGGGTCCGCCTCGGAGAGTCTGGAGAGGGCATCGGCCTTGGTATTCTGTGATCCGGGTCGGTAGGTGACATGAAAGTTGAAACGCGTGAAGAAGAGCGCCCAACGGGCCTGACGGTGGTTGAGGCGGCGAGCCGAGCGGAGGTATTCTAGGTTTCGGTGATCCGTAAGTACGACGAATGGGTAGCGGGCGCCCTCAAGCCAGTGGCGCCACTCCTCCAGCGCAGACTTGATAGCCAGAAGTTCTCTGTTGCCGACGTCGTAGTTGATCTCGGCTGGACTGAGCTTGTGCGAGAAGAAAGCGCATGGGAAGAGCTTGGGTGGATTACCGTGGCGTTGGGAGAGAACGGCCCCGATCCCTGAGCTGGAGGCATCGACTTCAACCACGAACTCCTTCTCCGGGTCTGGATGGTGGAGTATGGGTGCGGTGGTAAAGCGGGTTTTGAGGTCCTGAAATGCCTGAAGTGCTGCTTGGTTCCAGACTAGCCGATGGCTGCCGACCTTGACCAGGGAGGTGAGGGGTGCTGCCACGGAGCTAAATCCTCTGATGAACCGTCTGTAGAAGTTGGCAAATCCTAGAAAACGTTGTAGCTCCTTCAAAGTGTTGGGACGGGGCCAGTTACGCACGGCTTTCACTTTCTGATCATCCATGGCAATCCCCTCCTGACTGATGATGTAGCCGAGAAAGGAGATACGGGTCCGGTGGAATTCGCACTTCTCCATCTTGGCAAACAATTGATGGTGGATGAGTCTCTGCAATACCTTTCTGACGTGGTTGACATGTTCTTCGTAGGAGTTGGAGTATATCAGTATGTCATCAATGTACACAATTACCCAGCGGTTGAGCATATCTCGGAGGGCCTCATTGATGAAGGCCTGGAAACACAAAGGACTGTTGGAGAGCCCAAAGGGCATAACGAGGTATTCGTAGTGTCCAGTGGTGGTAGAGAACGCCGTCTTCCATTCGTCGCCCTCCCGGATGCGGATGAGGTTGTAAGCGCTGCGCAGGTCCAACTTGGTGAAAATCCTAGCGCTGCGGAGCTGTTCCAGGGCAGAGGGGACAAGAGGAAGAGGGTAACGATATTTTACCGTGATGTCGTTGAGAGATCGGTAGTCTATACAGGGCCTGAGACCGCCATCCTTCTTCTTGACGAAGAAAAAACCCGCAGAGGCCGGGGAGGTCGAGGGACGAATAAATCCCTTCTTGAGTTCCTCGCTGATGTAATTCTTCATCGCCTCGGACTCGGGCTGCGAAAGGGGAAAGATCCTTCCCCTGGGAGGTTCTGCGCCTGGTTGAAGGTCGATGGCGCAATCCCCTGGGCGGTGGGGAGGCAATTGGGTGGCTTTGATCTTACTGAAGGCTTCCTGGAGGTCCTGGTATTCGCTGGGTAGGCCCTCAGTTCGTGTGTGTGGTGGTGTCTTGAGCGGGGAGGTCATGTGGGTGGAGGCAGGTGCTTGTAGAACCCTGGAGGAGAGGCAGTGATCCTGACAGTAGGGGGACCATTGTGAGATGACGTGGTCTGCCCAGGAGATGACGGGACTGTGCTGGTTGAGCCAGGGGTAACCCAAGATGACGGGTGAAAGCGGGGTGGAGATAATGAAGAGCCGGATGACTTCGGTGTGGCGGTTGTCAATCCTGAGTGTCAGATCCGAGGTGGTGTGGTGTATCTGGCCAGATCCAAGGGGTCTCCCATCTAGGGCTGCCACTGCAATATGATTGAGACAAGAGAGCTGAGGGATACCGTGCTGCTCAACAAACTTATTGTCAATGAAATTTCCAGCCGCCCCAGAGTCTATCAGGGCGGTGGTACGAATTATAGAGGAGCCATAACATAACTCAATGGGGACGGCTAGATTAGTATGAGAGACAGGATGGGAACTCACCGAGCTGGGTCTGGGAGGACGGGTCGGGCAGGTGGAGCGGATGTGACCGGGCTGTCCGCAGTATAGGCACAGATTACCCCTAAGTCGCCTTTCTCTCTCCTCCAGGGTCAGACGAGTAGTGCCCACCTGCATGGGTTCAGCCTCGGCGCGACAGATGATGCAGCGGCGGCGGTGGCGGCGCCAGACGTGCTGGGCGAGGTAAGGAAGGGCTGGCGGAAGGGCCTCCGAGAGCGGATCAAATTATCGAAACGAATGGACAGTTCAATGTAGCGGTCTAGACTGAGGTCGTCGTCGCGACACGCTAGCTCCGCTTGGAGTTCTGGGTTGAGGCCCTTTCGATAGAATAACTTGAGTGGCCCGTCGTTCCAATCCGTCTGCGCCGCTAGTGTGCGGAACGTTAGAGCGTAGTCCGCCGCCGTGCTTCTTCCCTGCTTGTGGCGAAGCAGCTGCTCCTCAGCATCCCTGCCATCTGGTGAGTGCTGAAATACTTCCTTAAAGCGTTGCACAAAAGTCACATAGGAAGTAAAAGCAGGGCGTTCAGGGTTCCAGACGGCAGTGGCCCAATCCAGCGCCCGACCAGTCAAAAGGGAACAAATGAAGGCTACTTTACTATTATCAGTGGGGTATAGCGATGGTTGTTGTTCCAAAAAGAGTGAGCATTGTAGTAAAAAACCCTTACATTTAGCTGAAGTTCCGTCAAACTTTTCGGGAAAAGCTAGACGAGGGCCGGTGACGGCGCTGGTCGGGGCCGGGCTGGTGGATGGTGGGGGGGGAGCTGGCTGAGCAGGGCCCGGGGCGATGGCGGCCTGGAAAGACTGCAGAGACTTCACTAATTCCTCAGTAAGGGCGGTGAGGCGAGTGATCTGCTGGTGATGTGCAGCTAGCATGGTTGCCTGAGCAGAAAGCTCCGTGCTGAGTTGATGTACAGTCGCTGGATCCGTGTGCGGCGAAGTTTTCTGTGACGAGGCGGAGTCGGTTGAGTTAGGATCCATGTGCGATCGTTTATTAGCAGTAATCGTAGTACAACAGGCGAGATAATCAGGGGCAAACAACAGCAACGTAGGCAAAAACAGAGTCCATGCAAAGTTCGGGGCTGGCAGCTAGCGCGGGTAATCCGTAATACAGGCGGGAGGTCGGGGTAATCCAGAGAGACGTCAGAAAAGGAGAACAGTCCAGGTCGGTAACGAGAATCAAACACAGGGAAAAACGCTCAGAGTTTCAGGCCGGGGCAATACAAAACTTCGCGGGGAAATGCGGGTAATGGCGGCTATTTATCCGGAACCGCGATCTAAGATGGCCGCCGGAAGGAAGTCCGCCCAGGCAGTGGGTCGCTGGGAAATGGAGTTAGAGGGGTCTAATAGTCAGGAGAGGGCTCCCGCTGGCGGCGATCGGAGAGAACCACAGGAACCGGGTTTGTGACACTTACTCTCTCACTGTTCTTTCTATAGATTCCTATCTTTCTCTTTCTTTTTATTTCACTATCTCCACCTGTTTGGTTCTCTTATCCTTTTGACTAGAATAAATTTTTTATTTTTTTTTTTTTGGAAAAGGGGAAGACTAATACAAAGAACGGCCACTAAGTCTGGCAAATAAAACGTCGACAAGACAGTGGTCTGAAGTACAGACTTCAGGACTATGGTGAACTCCCTGCACTGTGCCTATTAAGTAGAAGCCGTAACTAGGTCATATGCTAATGTCCTAGAAGGGGCCTCCCTTGGGTGCTAAGGATCGTTTAAGGAGAGGCCATGCTTAGGTCATTTACCAATGGCCTAAAAGGGGCCTCCCGAAGACCTATGATCAAAGGCAATGGGGTCACATGTTATCTTGTCTTCTCCCACCATAAGTTTTAAATAAGATCCCCCTCTCCCTCCCTCCCTAAATCTCCCTTAATCTATCTTTTCTCCCTCCTCCTCATAACTGTCAATCCTCCTTTTCCTGTTTTTTTTTTTTTTTTTTTTTTTGTAATTTATAAGTAATTTTACAAGATGGCAGTGGGGATAACAATGGTATCAAATAACAAATGATTGAGTGTTATTATATTTGGAATTGTACACATATCTAATTGATAAAGATATTACTTTCTTTTTTTTTTCTCTCCATACATGTATTATGAAGAGTAGGGAGTATTGCTGCATGACACATTGCTTGTTTGTCTGTCTTTGGTTCTGGTGTATTTCGCTTGTTTTTGAAATAATAAAAAAAAAAAAGGAGGAGTTCGAAAAAGAAGGTTTTCAACATGAATCAAAATGGCGGACAGGAAGTTAAGCTTACTATGGCATAATTGGTATGTATGTTGTCGGCATGACCCAAGGAAAATTTTGAGTTTTATGACAATAGGCTAATGCAATCGAAAGTTATTAGCATTTTTGAAAGTTGCATAATTAATGCCCTGCTGAAAAAAAAACAGCATATGCTGGTTAGGTAGGTTTTGGTGCTGGTATGCTGGTTTGAGCTGGTTCTTTGCTGGTTTATGCTGGTCCTTAGCTGGTTTAAGCTGGTCTTTAGCTGGTTTATGCTGGTCCTGTGCTGGTCCTGCACCAGCATAAACCAGCAAACGGACCATCTACCTAACCAGCATATGCTGTGTTTTTCAGCAGGGTGGTTAATGAATGGTTCATTGCTCTTGACCAATAGGTGGCGCTGTTACCAAACTGATGTTGTGTGGTCATTGTGAGGTGACAACAGCACATACAAAGTTTGGTGTAAATATCTCCAACCTTTGCAGAGATACAGCCTCCGATGCAGTTTGGCATCTTTCCGGCAAATTTGATGATGCGTTAAATGAAAACAGTTTTGTGTATCGAAACAAATTCCATAACTTCTTGTCAGCCTTTTTGTTTTGTCTATAGATGATCTGACCTTCGGTGCTTGGCCCCTAAAACATAAACTGTTCAGGTGAAGAGTTAATGATGAAATCAGCAATGTAAGGAAATCACTGTCTCACAGTATCTACAATAGTCCATATTATGGCTGTTAATTTTTTCTTTCTTTGATAATTAACTAATATTTTCTTAAATAATACATTAAAACATGTGTCAATTAAAAGGCCTGCGGGCCAAATGCAGCCCACCACAACTTTTTATCAGGCCTGCCAACAAATTCTGGCAAACTCTTGCTTTAAATATAGGTCTGTGACAATTACAATATTGAGATGCAGGGGGTGCTGTCGCGCTTCACCCCACTGGTTAATTTAGACTGAAAGAAGCGCTATATACAGTGGGGAAAATAAGTATTTGACACACCAGCATTTTTATCAGTAAGGGGATTTCTAAGTGGGCTATTGACACAAAATGTCCACCAGATGTAGCCATCAAGCCAAATATTGAATTCATACAAAGAAATCAGAACATTTAAGTATACAAGTTGAGTCATAATAAATAAAGTGAAATGACGCAGGGAATAAGTATTGAACAGGAGATTCACCTGAAATCTGTCAGTATTGAGAGAGAAACCTTGCCCCCTATCAGTACTAATTGATATCAGCTGCTTTAGTCCTAATTGATGGCCTATAAAGGCTTCTCATTACCCAGGAGGCACATAGGAAAGACTTCATGATGTGTAAAAGCAAAGAACTCTCTCAAGATCTTTGTAATCTTATCGTTGAAAAGCATTTTGATTGGAATGATTATAGGTGCATTTCCAGAATGCTGAATGTTCCTGTGAGCACTGTGGGGGGCATTATCCGGAAATGGAAAGAGCATCAGTTCACCATAAACCGGCCACGATCAGGTGCTCCACGTAAGATCCCTGTCCGAGGAGTCCAAAGAATAATCAGGAGAGTTCTCCAAGAGCCAAGAACCACTCGGGCAGAACTTCAGGAAGACCTTGCATCAGCAGGTACTGTTGTTTCAAAGAAAACTATAAGCAATGCACTGAACCGCCATAGCATCCATGCACGCTCACCACGCAAGACTCCATTGCTGAACAAAAAGCATGTTGAGGCTCGGTTAAAGTTTGCAAAACAACATTTGGAGAAGCCTGTGGATTATTGGGAGACTATAGTATGGTCATATGAAAGCAAAATTGAACTTTTTGCCAGTCATTCTACACACCATGTTTGGAGATGAAATGGCACTGCCCACCACCCCAAGAACACCATACCAACAGTTAAGTTTGGGGGTGGAAGCATCATGGTTTGGGGCTGCTTTTCAGCAAGAGGTACTGGCAGTCTTCATATTATTGAAGGCAGGATGAATGGAGAAATGTACATTCTGGATGAAAATCTGCTGCCATCTACCAGAAAGCTGAAAATGAAAAGAGGGTGGACATTTCAGCAAGACAATGATCCCAAACACAAGGCCAAGGAAACAATGAAGTGATTTCAAAGAAAGAAAATCAAGTTGCTTGAATGGCCCAGTCAGTCACCTGACCTAAATCTCATAGAAAATCTATGGAGAGAACTGAAGATCAAAGTTCATAAAAGAGGCCCAAGGAACATTCAAGATTTAAAGACCGTTTGTGTGGAAGAATGGGCCAGAATCACTCCTGAGCAATGCAGATGACTGGTCTCTCCATACAAGAGGCGTCTAGAAGCTGTATCACCAACAAAGGCTTTTCTACAAAGTATTAAATAAAGTGTGTTCAATACTTATTCCCTGTGTCATTTCACTTTATTTATTATAACTCAACTTGTATACTTAAATGTTCTGATTTTTTTGTATGAATTCAATATTTGGCTTGATGGCTACATCTGGTGGAAATTTTGTGTCAATAGCCCACTTAGAAATCCCCTTACTGATAAAAATGCTGACGTGTCAAATACTTATTTTCCCCGCTGTATATAACAGAAATTTTTGAGGTGACTAGCATAATGTCTAAAAAAAGAAAAGTGGACAGCGAATATCGACAATTCCAACTAAGGTTGGAACCGAGGACACCAGATTACCCTTTCTTTTGGACACTTTTTCCCCCTTTTGGACACTGTTTTGGGTCATTTTTGTTAAATAAAAAAAAAAATTAAATAAAAAAAAGAGAAACAAAAAAGTGTCCAAAGGGGGAAAAGGCGCGGAGTGAGTCCGGCGGCCGCACGCACTCCCCACTTCGGCGGCAGCTTCACTAGCGGCGGCTTCGTCCTCTTCTGATCCCCTGGCGGAAGCGGGGATGTAGGCTCGGGCGCCCTGGCCCGTCAGCCACGGGTGCGGATCTCGTCCGGACTCTGGGTCCGGCGCCTCGCGACGATGGCGGTGCAGGCGTCCCTCAGTGCTCCCTTCCTGGACGCACAAGGACACCAGCGTGCGCACGGGGAATAAGACCGGTCTCCAGAGGAGAGGCGCGCTCAGGCTTTAACAGCGCTGCTGATGAGGCCTTGACTCCCGTCAGCTTCGCCTCATCACACGCCGCCAGTCCAGGATGATTAAGCACCCTTCCTCTCTCCTCTTCACCCACTCCCGTCGAAAGCCTGTGAAGAGCGGCGATTAAGAGAGGGGTGTCGCTGATCACGATGGGGAGGTTCCGACTCGTCACATCATAAATATATATATATATATATATATATATATATATATATATATATATATGTATGTATGTATGTATGTATGTATATATATATATATATATATATATATATATGTATAATATGTATATGTGTGTATGTGTCAGCTGTTGCTTTTTTACTTTGTTGTCATCTTTTACTTTGTCATTTTCTGAAAGTGAAATTGTTTTTAAAGTAGACTACTCTTTTATGTTTTTCTACTTGTCTGTTTTATGCAGTTATGCTGGTTCTTGTTTTAATAAAGATAAAGCCTGCTGTTACACAAATGTGGTCCAAATGTGTTCCAAATCTAAATTAAATGTAAAACCTTGCTATTTTGATAATTGTGAGCATTTTTATACAATTGTTAATACACGTTTTTTCTTTAATAAACCAAAAAAATAAAAACACTATATGTCCGGCCCCTGACTTTATTCACAACCCTCAGCATGGCCCTTACCAAGTTTAGATTTGACATCCCTGCATTAAAAGATTGTTTTGAATAATACTATCATATATTTCAGATATATTAAAAATAATCATCTTAGGTAAGTGTATTTTTCCATACCTCTCAGATGGCGGTAGTATGTTTCCAATAGGTCTACATTCTTGTTCTCTCTCACCAACGCTCTAAAATCAAACGCAGACGACAACACAATCTTGCTAACCTGCATAATATCTGCACCTCTTCTATTGCACCTGTATTTTTCTTTGTGTCTCTGGAATTGACAGTCAAAAGACTTCATTCCAGCCATTACTTCTCTTAGTATTTTGAGCTTGTCTGAGACCTGGATTCGTCCAGACGACTCTGCAACCACTGCTGTTCTCACTAACAACTTCCCTTTCTCTCACATCCCCATCAGGTTGGAAGGATCATTATCTTCTCATTTCTAATAATTGGTAATACTCAAACCATTCTTCCCTATGCAATAAAAATTATTTTGAGTTTCATGCTATTATGGTAACAGCTCCTGTTAAACTCCATATTGTAATGATTTATCATCATCCTGGTCAACTGGACACCTTTATAAAGGAGCTGGATGGGCTGCTATACTCATTCTCTGGGGATGGCAGTCCGCTTGTAGTTGTTGGTGACTTCGAAATCTATCTGGAGAAGCTTTACACTGCAGACTTCCATTTCCACTCCAAGCTTCATTTGATCTCAAATGGCTTTCCACCACAAGCACTAACAAATCAGGCAACCAGCTTGACTTTATTTACACACGTAATTGTATCACAGACAACATTTTGGTAAAACATCTAGACATCTCTGATCATTTATTTATTACATTTAACCTACATATGTACCTGTGTGCCATTCCTCTACTTGCTTTTAGGTGAAACCTTCGCTCCCATTCACTCTTCCATCTTTCTTCTGTAGTGTCATCCTCTCTTCCCTCACCCACCCATTTCTCATCTCTGGACAATAACTGACACTTCATGATCCACTTTAACTTCTTGTTTAGACCAAGGTCTTCAACCCTGCTCCTGGGAACCCACTGTCCTGCAAAGTTTCTTTTTTCCAACCTGCTTCAGCACACCTGGCCTGTGACATTTTTTAAGCAATATTGAATGACTTGATTAGCTGGTTTAGGTGTGTTTGATTAGGGCTGAGCTGAACTTTTGCAGGACAGTGGGTTCACAGGAGCAGTCCGGAGGGCCACTTTCCTGTAGAGTTTACCTCCAACCCTAATCAAACACACCTGAACAAGCTAATCAAGGTCTTCAGATTAACTAGGGCTACAGACAGGTGAGGGTTTTTTTCCAGGGTTTCCTAACCCTAAACTCTGTAGGACAGTGGCCCTCCAGGATCAACGTTCCGCTTGCTGGATCTATCTGCCACTTCTGCCACATCAGATTCTCCTGTCTACCATTCCAGGAACTGCACTCCACTGGTTTAAATTTTATCTCACAGATAGGTCTTTCAGGGTTTCCTGGGGAGGAGAGGTATCCAAAGAACATCATCTGGTCACAGGGGTTCCTCAATCATCAGTTCTTGGACCCCTCTTATTCACCATATACACTACATCACTGGGTCTCAGTATACAAGCACATGGTTTCTCCTACCATTGCTATGCTGATGACAATCAGCTGTATCTTTCATTTCAACCAGACAATCCAACAGTAGCTGCATGGATCTCAGGCTGCCTGGTAAACATCTCGGCATGGATGAAGGAACATCACCTGCAGCTCAACCTGGCAAAGACTGAGCTTTTCGTTTTCCCTGCCACTCCGACTCTACAGCATGATTTCATTATTATTCTTTGGTGACCAGCTGACCTTCAAGGACCACATGTAAAGACAGCTCGATCATGCATGTTTGCATTGCACAACATCAGGAGGATCAGGCCTTTCCAAGTAGAGCATGCTGCACAACTTCTTGTCCAGGCCCTTGTCATTTCTAGGCTGGACTACTGCATTGCTTTTCTGACTGAACTTCCATCATGCACAATCAAACCTCGACAAATGATTCAGAATGCAGCAGCATGATCTTCAACAAGCTATACAAGTTGTTTTTATGAAAAAGTGAACATTATTTTGACATATCACCCAGACTATTAATAGATACGATTAACTTTAAAAAAAAAAAAGAATGGCTCTTACCTTATAAATTTTGTGTCCCCAACAAAGTTAAACAACTACATTTACAAATTTTAGATAATATATACCCAGTGGTGTAGTGATGCCTGGATAAGTGGGTATACGCTTCATTACGCCACGGTCCTGACCGCATCATCACTGTCATTACTGGGTGTTTTTAGTGAATAGTTGCATTTATTCACATATGACTGGATGTGGTGGACAGTCATGATTTTGGCTAATGCAGGACATTACTGAATGATGCAAATCGGAGGGTAACAGAAGTGGGTATACGCTAGTGATGGGTCGTTCTTGAACGATTCGTTCATTTTGAATGAATCTTTTATGTGACTCGGGGAGAACGAGTCGTCCCGAGAAGTGATTCGTTCAGTCGTGCATGCGCAACATCCTATAGGTTCCGTTAGTTCACCTGTTAGTTTGAGTTTTTCGAGTCATTTGTTCATATTATGGAGCTTTCACGTGATGAACGAACGACTCGAGAGACAAACTAATCAATTCTCTTTCCGGCTCAGAACAACTCAAACCCGGACTCGACAGACAAACTAATCAATTCTCTTTCTGGCTCAGAATGACTCAAACCAGGACTCGAGAGACGAACTAATCAATTCTCTTTCCGGCTAAGACTGCATAGGTTAAGCCTATGGGGCTGTCACGTGATGAATGAACGACTCAAACCAAAAACTTGTCAGATAAGAGGTGAGGTGCGCTAAGCATAGACAAAAGACCCAGGTAAACAATTAATTAATATTTTATGTTTTTTATAGCATTATAGTTTTATGGTTTGTAGTGCGATCAACATTTGTGTAAGCAGTAGATGTGCTAGGGAAGTAACACGTAACATTTTAATTATATTTTGCTAAAATGAACGGAATGAACGAAATGACTCAAAATGATTTGTTCATTTTGCTGAACGAGACTCAAAGGTCAGAGTCGGTAAAATGGTCCGAACTTCACATCACTAGTATATGCAAAGCCGCCTGATAAAGAAGCAGGTATACGCCGTATACCTGTGTATACCCTCCACTATACCACTGTATATACCCTACTAATGAAAGTATATCAAAATTTAGTAATGCTCACTTGAACTGTAATTTTTGTCATTTCGGAGTCAATGATTGATTATCTTATTTTCAAAAGCACCCTTGTTAAAGACATAAAATTGAACATATAGGAAATATATTTATTTTACAGGCAACATATTGCGTTCATAAATATAAATTTTCTTCAACATTACCCAAATTGCATAATTTAAATGTGCAATATTATATATATATATATACACACACACACACACACACGCACACACACATAAATGTATTTGCGACTTTAACTACCTAATTATGAAACTTACCTAATTATAACAAAAAAAGTCTAAAATCTGTAAAAATGTATAACTGATGAATGTTACGTAATTTGAGTTACTACCTCTGTACGTCTCGTTTTAGTTTTTGTTTGTTTGTTTTTTAATATCCTTTATTGTCTTCCCGTATTACTTTATTTATACTGTCATCCAATGTTGCAATGAATTGTAGTTATTATGGTTTACACTTGTAGTAATAATAATAATAATAATAATAATAAAAACAGGACTCAATACTTAATTTAATAGGTAAGCACACAAATGGATTATGTTCACATCGTAATCAACCTGAGTCTATTCAGCATGTGATAATGGATTGTCATGCATATGAAAATGAAAATTTAGAAAGTTGGCAAAAGAGGCCCTGAAGGCAGAACAAAAAGATATACAAATACAACTTAAATCAGAAATTAAAGAAAAAAATCAGAAAGAAGTGATAGTTAAAAAGTATAGTAATCTGAAGCAGAAAAAGGAAACTATTTTAACAAGGTTGAGAATAGGGCACACACTTTTAAATAGCTGTTTAAGATTAATAGGAAAACACCAGATAGGATTATGTATACAATGTGGAGAAGTGGAAAATGTAAAAGTACTCTTGATATGAAGGAAATAACTAGAGGGCATTGAATAATGTGTTGTTTAAAAAAATGTATGCCACACATTCAATAATTAAGGCTGTCATGACCTTTCTTAAAGAAACTGAGCTTGTAAACAGGATTTTTTTTTTTTTTTTTTTTTTTTACACAGTAGATTTGACATTCCAATGAGTTCACACTTCAGTCCAATAGATGGCGGTAATGCACTTCGTTTGCAAACTGCCAATAAAAACTACAGATGATGAAGAAGAAACCTCTATCCCTTTGAAACTGCTGTAAAGGGAACGATTTATTGTGCAGAAAAGTAGTTGGACCTGTTTACTACCTGATAAACCGTATGTATCTGGGTAGACATGGCGGACATACGAAAACGTGCTTCTGTGAGTTTCACTGAAAATGACCCAAAAGACAATGTTCCCCGAAGAGGCGACACTGGCACATCTGCATTATTTCTTAAGTTGTTTTCAGCAGCTTTCTATGGGTTCTCGTCTTTCCTTATTGTTGTCGTTAACAAGAGTGTTCTTACTAATTACAGGTAATAATATCGCCATATTAATTTATGATTTATTTCAACACATTCATATTCAGTAGGTGCATTTATTAAAATATGTTGACCGAGAAAGTAAGGTTACAGTCTGTAGATCTGACCACTTGAACTCTTACAATGTGTCTTTTTTACTTACTTACCTTTTGTATGACTTCCTAGTCATAGCTGTCATGCAAAAACGTAAGTGTTGCACGAACGTGTACGCTAATGTAATATAGTCAAATCTCTCTCTTATTATTTTGAATATTTTTAAACCGAAAAGTTATTTGCACAGATTATATAGACACTCATACGTTTAATCATCATTCTCATTATTTGTTTTGTATGAATGGGCGCTACATTTTATTAAAATATTATTTGTGCAATTAATAAACACTGTTTCCACTCAGATTCCCGTCCTCTTTGGCATTGGGAATTGGACAAGTAAGAAATTTATTACTCATTTTTTTTACGTTTATGCTTACTAGTTTTCCAGTGTGTCTTAACTGTAAATCTCAAGAGTCTTAGAGCTATTAGACTTTTTTTTTTTTTTTTTTTTTTGCATTGACATTGTAATAAATACGCAATATAAGTGACAATCAGATCTTAATTTTGTCTTTTATTTTGGGGTGAAAAAAGTGAAGGTTAATTATTGATCTGAGTTCAAGTTATTTAATTATTTTAAAGTTTCTCCTAAGATAGTCTATTAAGACTAGGTTTAAATAATTTTTTCTAATTTAAACTCTTCTTTGTTTTCTTGCTTTAGCTGGAGTGAATGTAGCAAAAGTTATGTTCACCATGAACATAATACTGAAATCCTCAAAGGCTGTTTTTAACACATTCAGTAGCTGTGACACAATGCTGTCAATTTTATCTTCTCACCTATTTTCTAAATAACGAGAGCAAGAGCTTGCAAAGTATTCATTATACAGAAATGTTTTACTGCTCAGTTCCGCGATTGGCCTGTAATAATCAGAACGTTTTCCATAAATCTATAAGTTGTTTTCTTGATAGGTTTCAGCACGCTTTAACCACGCTTTAGTTTACAGACTTGCTTGAAATTCAAATAGAATGATAGCTTTAAGGTTCAGCACATAGCTTTCACAATCCCTTAGATGTATTCATGTGCATGGGTTTGGACAAATGATGGAAGTTATGTCATTTATGTAGGCTACAAAGAGAATTAAAAAAAATAATAATAAAATTGCGTATGTAAGCCATAGACTGTAAAAAAGATGGAGTTTTTTGGTTATAGGAAAGTGAAGCCAAAACATCTCATTATATCTTGCGCCATCTGGAGCCAAAGCCTGCATCCTAACGTGCATGCTATCTATCCTAAATTCTATGTGATAGTTGTAATTTTCAGACAGGGTAGAGATTAATTTGGAACCTGAGTATGCACAGTAGTGTCGTCAGCATAGGCGTTTGGTGAACTCCAGGGTAAGGCTAAAATTTGTCTAATGTTAGTGTAATCTATTAACATGCCCATCATAACCCCGTTTTTTTTTAGGCAAGGCAAGTACATATACCCACTGAATAAAAATAAAACGAGGTAATTGTGACTTTTTATCTCCCAATACTTACTATTTCTTGCAATTGTGAGTTTATATCTAGTAGCTAACTTTTCTCACAATTCTTTTTTTTTTTCAAGATTTGCAAGATATGAACAATTGCGAATTATAAAGTCCAAATCTGAGGGGGAAAAAAGAGTCTAAAAGAGTAACAAAATTCTAAGTCAGAACTGCGAGGAAAAAGGTCAGAATTGTGGTGGTGTTTTTTTAATTGCAATGGCAAAAAATGCTTCTATAAGTAGCCTACCAAATATAGTCGTCCAGTCCTGTTTCGTTTACACAGTGTGTGTGCCAGTGCGGAACCAGTGCGGTTGTCACACCAGTAAATAACCGTATTGTGTGTGAATATAACCGTATTAAGGACTCAAATACAGGACTGACAACCTCATTCTGTTGCTGTGTGATCGTGGCCTAACAAGAACTGGTTAAATAGAATGATTTATTCGCAAACCAGACATCACTACACCTGGGGCCATTCAAAATGTTTTGGCTTCACTTTTCAGGACTTGTGTGGCACACTTGATGTAGACCTATGTAGTCTATGTATGTATGTAGGCTATGTTGTCTGTACTCTCTAATATAAGTTGTGTTCAGGAGTATTTAGTACAAGTCAGACTTCTAAAAAGAGGCAAATCATGAAAACCTGTTTAGCAGGAGTGGCTGTAATATTAACAGCCCAATTTTTGGTGTTTCAGTCTTTGTGATTGGATACAGACTGCATGGCAAGACTTCATCAGCGAAGAAGAATAGTGAGCAAAAACAAAAGTAAATGATAGGGACTGTTGAACACTAAGAACGATTGGGTCAGAACAGCACAGATTTACTGTAGCAAGGTGACAGCAAACCTCAATATTCACTTTGAAAACCCTCAAAAACAAACCCTCAAGAACTTCACAAAGTATGAATCCATGAAAAAGCTGTAACTTCTAAAACTAATCACAGACCCCAATGTCATTCATAAAACCTAGATATTTGTAGCACAAAGTTAGCATCTGGCAACTGGCATTCCACTGTAGACTATTCAAAAAATGTATGCATTTATGCTAAGAATGTTGGAAGCTGTATTAAATGCAAATGGTGGTAAAACACTTTTATTGCCTATTTCCCAGGTGTTCACATTATTTTGTCCAACCCCTGAACACACAGTATGCATATTTAATGTTTTAATGACTGTGGTAACAAACATTTTCTTAATTAAACAGATATTTTACATAACATACATTCAGCTCTATGATTCCAACAGCTGATGTTGTTGTTTCAACATCATTATGTTGTTTTCAGATGTTTGCAACGGTTGTTGTGTTGCGAGGAGCAAAATCATTAAATGCAGTAGATGTCCCCGATTTTGATATGCATGTACCTCATAAGGTAGGTCTGTGCACACTTAAGGCCAAACTATGCTTCAGTTTTCATCTATACACACTATAAGTAACTCTTAATAATTACTCCATAGGTGTGGCCTCTCCCTTTAATATATGTGGGAAATCAGTTAACAGGCCTGTTTGGAACAAAACAACTAAAGTAAGTGTGTAATATGCTGAAGATTTTTGAATATGCTTTATTTATATATATATATATACACACACACAAGTATGCATGACTGTTGTTATTATATACTCAATGTACAATAATATAATATGCTTTATCAATTCTTTTGCAGTCTGCCAATGTTTACTGTGCTCAGAAGATTCTCCATTTTATTCACAATGCTGTTTGAGGGTTACCTCCTAAAGTATGTCTACTATAATCAGTGTTTGTAGCTGCAGCTTTTATAAGATCTGATACTTACACTGTATTTTTTTGTTTTTTTTTAGAAAGAAGTTTTCATGGTCCATAAAGGCAACCATATTCACCATGATCCTGGGAGCTTTTATTGCTGCAAGGTAAGCTTGAAAATTGCAAATGGATGAAAGTAATACATTTGAGTTTTAAATTAACTTGTTAACTTGTAATTCTACAGTGTTTCATAAGAATTTATGAACAGCCCAACCAACTTATTTTTTCATACCATCATACTAATACTGTATTTAAGCTTATGATTATGTTATTATTATTCAGACCTGTTGCTATATCTTTGATCAAAGTCTCCACAGAACAAGTTTTCACTGAACGTTAAAAAAAAAGTAAATATAAAATAGTATGTATTTACATAGGATAATAACTGGTCAAGTTAAACTGGTCAAGACATAATTAAATTACCAAGCAACATGGAATTTACAGATAGTACTGTACCTTTTACTGAAAAACATTTTTTTTTTTTACATTGTCAGACTACATTAAGTCTGTAATCCATTGAGTAAAAATAGGTCTACCTACCTAAAAATATCACACCTCCTGAACAACTTTTAATAACAAAGAGCTTATAAAAATGTGCAAATAGACCCATAACAGTCAACCAGAGTTGAATTAACATAAACATCCATATTATAAAAAGTATTGCAAAGCAATAGGCCTAAATAAAAACTTCTTCTTTCCAGTCTTCTTTCCAATACTGTTTTTAACGAAAACCAAATAAAAATACCTGAATCAATTAAATAAATAAAAATAAACTCAGTGCGAATAGGAACGAATGGCAAGTGCCATCAAATCTAGTCAAGATTTTTCGCTAGAAAAACCAGCATGTTTACTTTGTCCGGCTTTAACAGGGCACGTTGTGGACCGACAACTTTACCTGCGGTGCTGAAAACCCACTCCGATGGTGTGCTTGTGGCACAGACGCACAGGTACTTTCGTGCCACTCGCGACATCTGGGGAAAACGCCCGGCAGCATTTTTCCACCAGATAAGTGGGTCCTCGTCTCCTTGAGTAACTGGCTCCAAACAGTAGGCTGTTATTTCAGCTCCGACTCGGTCCTCTACGGTGCCGATGCCGACGGATGGCCACTGGACCTGCTGACTCCAAGCTCACGATCTCAGCCTGTAATTCAACCTTGGTCTCAGCCAATGCGTTGTCATCCGTCTCATAGCCTCCACGGTAACGGGGGTCGAGGAAAGTGCATTTTCGCATTATTTTGCGCACTGAATCGGATTCATACTTGGCCTCCAGCTTTGTTAGAATTCCAGTTTTGATTGACTTTGTTAGCTGGAGGTCATTTTCTGACACAGCCAACACATTGTCCCTGCAGAGCTGTAGTATGGGGAGGATACAGGAACTGGTCACATAATTTTCTGCTGACAAAATATCAGTGAAGTCACCGACTGGTTTCAGTGCTTCGTGAACAGCTTTCAAGATGTCCATATCCTGCCAGGTCAGGGACAGGCTGCTCCTTCTGTCATCAGACAGGACGTGTCTGATCGCTTGGGCCTGCTCGAGGATGCGCTCCACCATTGCCAGTTTGGAGCCCCAGCGAGTTGCGCAGTCCTGCCAATGGATGGATGAATTAATTAATGAATGACGAATAAACAATTAGCTAAATGAATGAATAGGCCTAAATAGGCATAAATAAACGAACAAATGAATGAATAAATGAATGAATGAATAGGCCTAAATAAACTAAATTCGTTTATTTAGGCCTATATTCATTCATTCGTTTAACGAATAAATGAATGAATTGGCCTAAATAAACGAACGAACGAATGAATGAATAAATAGGCCTAAATAAACGAATTAATGCATAAATAAATAAGTCCATTAATGTATATTATTCCATTTGGTCAAATTTGCATGCACATTTTTTAGCCTAATCAGTCCCTTATGCGCATCAAGCCTGCATTTATTTGATAAAAATACAGAAAAAAATACAATTTAAAAATGGTTTTCTATTTTAATATAGCCTACTTTTAAAAATTATTTATGTGATGCAAATCATATAGGCCTATATATGCCCCTTTTTTACATTTGAGAAACTCTCTGCACGTTTTATGCTTACCGTTATGAGACTATGTTTTGGGAGTCCCAAGTTCACTTGCTTCTTGTGGAGTTCATGCTTACGTTGCCAGCTGTGTGAAAAGGCCCCGACAATATTACGGCATAGTCCGAGGGCGCGCTCGGTTTTTTGCCTCTGGTCATGCAATCCATTTGTGACAGCCAAGTTTAGATTGTGACCAAAGCAGTTAAGCCACGGCCAATGCAGGGACCTGATTGCGGCAGAAATGTTGGCAGCGTTGTCAGTGGTTATGGCTGAAAGTTTTTTCTCGTCAAGTTGCCATTCCTGAAGTGCAGCTCTAAGCGCAGCAGCAAGATTGTCCGCCGTATGACTCTCAGGAAAATACGTAGTTTGGAGGCATTTGGATTCAAGTTTCCAGTCAGGTGTAATAGTGTGGACAGTCAGGGACATATATGGTGTCATGTTAACTGACGACCACATGTCAGTTGTTAAGGAATAACTGTCTGCCGCTGACAGCAGCACTTGAACATCGTCTCTTTACTATATAAATGTGGGACGGCTGTTTGTGAGAAATATTTCCGTCCAGGCAGCTCGTACTGGGCATCTAGGACCTTTACCATGTCCTTAAAGGACTTTTTTTCCACTGTGTGGAAAGAGACCATTTCCTTCGCCAAGTATTTTGTCACTGCATCGGTACAGGTTTTCCAATGGACACTGTCCCTTTTGTACTTTGTTGTTTTCGCGAAGGCCCCCATTATCGTCGGCTGCGTACTGGCGGTGGACCTAGATGTTGTTGGTCCTGCATCGGGAGGCGTTGAAACTGTTGCACTGAGTGAACTCGGGTCCATCCTCGCAGCAGTGAGTGGATGGTGGTTTCGTATATGCGACCTTATGTTCGAGGTATTTCCATCTCTCGCCGTCACCTTTTTGTTGCACAATTTGCAAATTGCCTCATCTGTATTTACCGCCTCTCCCTTCTCGTTCGGGCGAAACCCGAAATACTGCCAAACTGCAGAAGTTGTGTTTTTTTTGGAGACCAAGTCACTTGGTGCGAGACTCGCCATCTTTCCCCATCTATCTCTTTCTCCTCCACGCTGTCACGTGATGACAACCACGCATAGGCATTTTTAGGCATTAAATAAATTATATTTAATATTTAATCCTTGTCTCCTATATAATTATTTATATTTATATTACTTATTTTTTTTATGACCGTATAACGGTATTGAAACTGATACTGTTGCTATTTTTAGATCCCGCGGTATACCATATTACCCTATTACCGCCCAAGCCTAATGTCTTCTTGCTAAAAAGGTGGCAAAGGCACTGCTGTTTAAACTAGTACCATATTTTGTAGTAAGGCGATATTTTAATTATTTATTAATAAACTAGTGTTTTCTGAGCAAGTATTGCAAAGATGATGTTGATGATCCTGCTCGCCATTTACTCATTGGATTCGCCTTTAGGGAGAAATGCATTTTTATGGATTTTATGATGAAAGAGTTTTTATTTTTCGATTTTAATTATTTAAAATTTTAATTTTAGTTTTAAAGTTGTAATTCAAAGTTTTCTATAGATATATTTATCAAATCAGTGAGTTTTAGTTTATTAACAGTTCTCTTGCTCAAGGCTAAAACTGCAGAAAGTGTGTCGTATTTTTTTTTCTTTATTTTATAAAAGATAAAATGTTTTGTTGATAGTGTGAGTGCACATTTATATAGGTTAAGCATAATGTTAGTAGGTTAAACTAACATTGTGATGATCTTAAGCTGTTTTATATAGCTTTAATTTTAGGCAAGTCGTGATGATTTGAGAAGGCTAAATTGATCAAACATATGCTATGATCAATTCACTGTCTGCCGCTGACCACTTTGTTGTTACTTTAAGAAGCCAAAACTTACATTTAACGAATAAAAAATTGCTCCAAATGTTTTTCTAAAATTAACTTGGTTTAAAAAAAAAAAAAAAAAAACGAAGTAGAATCACTTTGCCATTTCCTGCAATAGCAGAATGAGAGGTGGCAACTAGGTTTGTCACCAGGGGTGCAACTAAACATTTGTTGAGGGGCAGTGCTGTCGCCCTTGTGTATTCAATTTCCTAGAACTAACCCTCACTTTATTTGTCTCCAAACTGGAACATTATAAATTTATATATTTTTTTTTATTAATTAAGATAATTCATGGAAAATGTGCTATTTGAAGTTGAAGATTTCTACCACCTTTTACATCCCTGGCAATAAGAGATGTGATGGCCTGTTTTATTGTTAAAGGCAGTAGTCCGGAAGTGACTTGGGAAGCCATCTGGCACAGGGAGCCTTAGAATTTTGTAGATAATGCACTGCATTCCTTATCTCTTCAATAAAAAAATGGTTTCTCTAGATTTTCTATATCTTTTCCTACTACAGGCATGTTAAATTTACTAAAGAATGCCTCCTAAATTACTCGCGAGTAGGGGGAGGCTGCAGACCTGGAGCAAGGCAGATCTATGACACACTCTGTAAAAAATGTTTACAGTAAAATACTGGCAGCAGGGTTGCCAGCCGGTTACTGTAATTTTTACAGCAGCATTGCTGTAATTTAATTTAAAGCATTATCCTGCATTTCCTAATTACAGCAAATAGCATTTTTTTACATTGCTGTGTGTGTTTTTGTTTTGTTTTGTTTTGTTTTATATAGTAAACTACTTTAATTTGTGTATTCTATATATGCAGTATATATTTTCCAGATTACTGGATATTAATGACTGCCAATTTAAACAATATTTTAAAATATAATAAAGTAAATAAAGTAATAATAAAGTGTTGTATAGTGTGAAATTTAGTGCACCTATTATTTAAAAAAAAAAAAATAATAATAATAATAATAAATAATAATAATTTGATGCAACTTAATCTTAAAAAACAGGTCCAGTTTTATTTAACATATAACTCTCAAATTTGCATGAAATAAATGTTATGTCATAATAATGTATTTATGTATTTATGTATTTTATTTATTTTTGTTTTTGAATTCCAAAATAAATTGTGCATGAAAATATTTACTTGAAAGTATTACCCTGCATAACTAAGTTTAACCAACATGTAGCCAAAATTTAACCAACATCAGGTTATCCAACATGGTCATAATTAAATGGTTCTAAATACCACAAAAACAGTGATGAATTTTCACAACTTCATGAACAGTCCAATATGGCCAAACAATAAGGTCCCAAGTGAGTCCAACCAAACTTCTGATCAAAAAAGCAAAACAGTTCAGTTCCAGATGCTGTCCCATCCCAGGATGCAAAGAGTGGTTAAAAAATCTGAAAAGAACAAAGAGGACAATACATTAGATATATTACAAAACAATTATACAGTGAGATACAGACAGGCGGAAGACAGATACAGTCAAAGGCAGATAGTGTGGTGATTGTTACAGTTAGATACAGATAAACTGCCATTAAAATGCTTGGGAGATCAGTATGATTTTTAATGTTTTTTTTTTTTTTTAAAGTCTCACATGCTCATCAAGGCTGCATTTATTTAAAAACAGTAATATTGTGAAATAATATTACAATGTAAAATAAGTTTTCTATTTTGCTATACTTTTTGCTATACAAATATAATTTATTTCTGTGATGCAAAGCTGAATTTTCAGCATCATTACACCAGTGTAACATGGTCCTTCAGAGATCATTCTCATTTATCATCAATATGCTGATTTGTTGTCAATGTTGTCAGTGTATGGTTTGGAGCCTGTGATCCTTTTTCAGGATTCTTTTATGAATATGTTTAAAAGAACAGCAGTTATTTAAAATGGAAATATTATCTAACAATAGTCAAAATGTTAAAATGTTATCCATTATTATGTTCACAGTATTAATTCAAATTATATCTATAACTAACTGATATCTGTTTTATCTATATAACTAATATCATAAGTTCATCATCCAATCTTCAAGAATCGGCTAAAAACACATCTCTTCTATCTTTATTTGTCCTTCTAACTCTATTTCAATTCTTAAAAAAAAAATAAACTTGATCCTCTAACTCATGCGCTCTATTCTATTTCTGTTTTTATAAAGAAACAAACAAACAAAAAAAACTAGCTTCTCTATTATTTTTATATTTTCTATCTTTTCTGTCTTTCTTTTTATTTATTATAAAAAAAAAAAAAAAAAAAAAAAGAACAATTCAACCGCTCAGTTTATAAATCGTACACACAAATTCTTAAACTGTTCCCTCGGTTTAACAAATCGTGCCCACAGATTAATAAACCGTACCAAAAAAATTTCCAATCCCGCGCTCAGATTTTGTAAACTGTACCTTCCATTTTTCAATCCATACCCACAAATTCATAATCCGTGTGCACGCTTTCGCAAACTGTTCCCACGGGTTTGTAAACTATACTCACAGATTCATTTTAGAAAAAACTGCAAGCTCCTAGATAGCCCCTGTTAATGAATCATATTGTATATTGTTTTATTGTATATTATTATGTGGAATAGGCCTACATCAAATTAAGTGATTCTCTATCAGTTGTAGCGGGTACGAGCCGAGGTGGAATACAATGAAGATGTGATAAGAAAGATGTGTGTCAAAAAACTAGTTTATTTGTGATAATCTTAGCACTTTATTATTATTGTATAATAGGCATGGGACGATAATCGGTTTCAAGGTAAACCGCGGTTTGGAAAAGTTTTCAAAACCACTAAAATTTTCCGTCATACTGTTCCTGCAGTATGCACAGTTTTTTTTTTTACGTGTCATCAAAGGCGGAAAGTGTCAAACCCTCTAGTTGTGTGCAGCAAAGAGCGTGATGAGTCATACAACCCTTCCCCTCCGGTTGGTGCGAGCAGTCAGTGAGAGTCTGTCTGTAGGATGGCCGAAAAAAGTGAATTCCTGGCACTGCTATTTAGGAATTTTTACAGTAACGTAGACTAACCATGTTCCGTACATGATGTTCCGTACAGATGACGTTTTAGCGCAGATCGTTGAATAAATACTTCCAGGTCATACATAAAATATAAATGTGTCATCTTCATTTCTCCTTCTTTCGCCCCCGATCAAGACAGAGACCCACCACCATTACAGAGGTCACTAGTTTTCTCCCTCAGAGATTAAAGTACTATGTTTCTGCGATTTAGTACAATAATTAAATTTAGCTGGTATCATGTCTGTATTTTAAGGCCTCCTGCCATTGTTTACATGATTACATCTGTTCAAAATCACGACATTTAAAACACAAACAAATTGCTGGCTCTCAGGTTTCTTTGCCATTCGTTGAGTGTTGAACAAAGAAGAGACTGTGTGTGTGTGTGTGTGTGTTTGTGTAAAACTCACACTCTCTCACTCTCCTTATGTGCACACATTCTCGTACCTTACCCTCTAAACTTAAACCCAGGAAAGGTGAACATTCCTGCATCAAAATTTGGACTGAAAAATGAAATGTGTAGAAAGTGAGCATGTCTTCAAAGACCTTGTTGAGCTGCAGGTTTACGACTGCATTTTTTATTTATTTATTTACAGAAATTATGTTTTGATTATGTTTTTGATTATTAAGCTGCAAGTTTAGGCTCACTTAAGTGACTGCACTTCATTTAATTAGGAAGAATTCAGTTATTTATTTTAATTATTTAGCCTGATGTTTACTGCTCTAAAATGTTCTATATGTTTCTTAAAAATAAAATATATTGTGTTCAGTGGAGAAAACACTAAATACCGTGATACCATGAAACCGTGATATTTTTATCTAAGGCGTTCATACCGTCTGAATCTCATACCGGCCCATGCCTATTTTATATTAAACCTGCATTGTTTTATGACTGACTGTTGACAAATTTTTAAGTCGTTTTGGATAAAAACCTTCTAAATGCATATGTAATCAGAATCAGAATCAGAATCAGAATGAATCAGAATCAGAATGAGCTTTATTGCCAGGTATGTTTGCACATACTAGGAATTTGTTTTAGTGACAGAAGCTCCACAGTGCAACAGAATGACAATGACAAGAAAAGACACACAGATAATAAAAGAACAATATACAAATATACAGAAAATATACAGAAAAAAGTGCAAAAAAGCAAATACTCAATATACAATTTAAATAAACTAAAATAGACAAATGTAAACAATTTATTATGTACAGGTGCAAATTAGAAATGAGAAATGTAAACAAGTATGTGTATTAAATAAATAAATGAACGAATGAATGAGTGTATAATAGTGTTGTGTGTTCCATGTTATTTTTCAAGTGTTCATGAGATGGATTGCTTGAGGGAAGAAACTGTTCCTGTGCCTGGTCGTTCTAGTGCTCAGGGCTCTGTAGCGTCGACCAGATGGCAACAGTTCAAAGAGCGAGTGTGCGGGATGTGAGGGGTCCAGAGTGATTTTACTAGCCCTTTTGCGCACTCTGGACAGGTACAGATCTTGAAGAGTGGGGAGGGTTGTACCAATGATTCGCTCAGCGCACCGGACTATCCGGCGTAGTCTTCTGAGGTCAGAACTGGTAGCTGAGCTGAACCAGACAGTAATTGAAGTGCACAGGACGGATTCGATGATGGCAGAGTAGAACTGTTTCAGCAGATCTTGTGGCAGGTTGAACTTCCTCAGTTGACGGAGGAAGTACAGTCTCTGCTGGGCCTTTTTCACAATGGAGTCAATGTGAATGTCCCACTTCAGGTCCTGAGAAATGGTGTTGCCTAGGAACCTGAATGACTCCACTGTTTTTATAGTGCTGTTCATGATGGTGAGTGGGGGGAGAGCAGGGGGCTTCCTCCTGAAGTCCACGATCATCTCCACTGTTTTGAGCGTGTTGAGCTCCAGGTTGTTGTGACTGCACCATTCAGCCAGCTCTTTAACCTCCTGTCTGTAAGCAGACTCATCACCGTTCTGAATGAGACCGATGAGTGTGGTGTCATCCGCAAACTTCAGGAGCTTGACAGAGGGGTCTTTAGAGATGCAGTCGTTGGTGTACAGGGAGAAGAGCAGTGGGGAGAGAACACAACCCTGAGGGGCGCCAGTGCTGATGGTACGGGTGCTGGATGAGTATTTTCCCAGCCTCACTAGCTGCTGTCTGTCTGTCAGGAAGCTGGTAATCCACTGACAGACAGAGGTGGGCACAGAGAGCTGAGTTAGTTTGGGCAGGAGGAGGTTTGGGATGATAGTGTTAAAGGCTGAGCTGAAGTCCACAAACAGGATCCTTACATAAGTCCCTGATTTATCCAGATGCTGCAGGATGAAATGCAAACCCATGTTTACAGCATCATCCACAGACCTATTTGCTCGGTAAGCAAACTGCAGGGGGTCCAGTAAGGGTCCGCTGATGTCCTTCAGATAAGCCAGAACCAGTTTTTCAAACGACTTCATGACGACAGACGTTAGCGCCACAGGTCTGTAGTCGTTAAGTCCTGTTATCTTGGGTTTTTTTGGAACGGGGATGATGGTGGAGCGTTTGAAGCAAGCAGGGACTTCGCACAACGCTCTAGTGATTTATTGAAGATTAGTTGAAATATGGGGGCCAGCTGATCAGCACAGGTTTTCAGACAGGCTGGTGTCACACCATCTGGACCTTTTGCCTTTTTCCTTTTGTTCTTTTTGAAGACTTTGCGGACGTCTTCTTCGCTGATTTGTAAAGGAGGGGTGAGGGGGAGGGGGTTGTTGAAGGTGTAAATGGTGTTTTTTCAAATCTGCAATAGAACTCATTCAGTTCATCTGCCAGATGTTGATTGGCCACAGTGCTGGGGGATGGTGTCTTGTAGCCAGTGATGTCCTTCAGACCTTTCCACACTGATAAAGAGTCATGGGAACAGAATTGGTTCCTTAATTTTTCAGAATAATTCCTCTTTGCCGCTTTGATCTCCTTTTCCAGTGTGTATTTGGCCTGTTTATACAAGACTTTGTCCCCATTCCTGTAAGCATCTTCTTTGGCCTGACGGAGCTGTCTGAGTTTTGCATTGAACCATGGTTTGTCATTGTTGTAGGTTAAATAAGTCCTGGTAGGAATGCACATGTCTTCACAGAAACTGATGTATGAAGTTACAGTCTCTGTGAGCTCGTCCAGATTGGTGGCAGCAGCTTCAAAAACACTCCAATCAGTCCATTCAAAACAGGCCTGTAAGGCCCGCTCTGTTTCGGTGGTCCATCTTTTTACAGTCTTTACTACAGGTTTAGCAGATTTAAGTTTTTGCCTGTAGGTTGGTATAAGATGAACCAGGCAGTGATCGGAAAGTCCCAAAGCTGCCCGCGGGACAGAGTGATATGCATTCTTTATTGTGGTGTAGCAGTGATCCAATATATTACTGTCTCTGGTGGGACATGTAACATGCTGACTGTATTTTGGCAGTTCACGGAAGAGATTTGCTTTGTTAAAATCCCCAAGGATTATTAAAACAGAGCCTGGGTGTTTTTGTTCGATTTCTGTGATCTGGTCGGCAAGTTTCTGTAAAGCCAGACTCATGTTCGCTTGCGGTGGAATGTAAACACTCACCAGAATGAACAAGCAAAACTCTCGCGGCGAATAGAACGGCTTGCAGTTTATGAAAAGTGCTTCTAGATCATAACAGCACATTTTGGTTAATACTGTTACATCTGTACACCACCTTTCGTTGATGTAAAAGCGCGTCCCGCCGCCACGCGATTTCCCTGTTGATTCTGCATCGCGATCCGCTCTAAACAGCAAGAAGCCGGGCAGATGAAGCGCGTTGTCCGGGATTGCATCGTTCAGCCAGGTCTCAGTGAAACACAGAGCAGCAGAGTTTGAAAAATCCCTATTTGTCCGGGAGAGCAGAAGAAGTTCGTCCGTTTTGTTGGGAAGAGAGCGGAGGTTCGCCAGATGTATACTAGGCAGCGCCGTCCGAAGTCCACGCTGTCGAAGTTTTACGAGCGCGCCGGTGCGCTTTCCCCTTCTGCGCGTCTTAAAGCGCCGGATCAGCGATGCCGCTCCGCTAACTACAACATTCAGCAAAACGTCCGAATAGATGAAATCCGGTAGGAGGTTTTGTGGTCCGTTCTGCTGAATGTTCAGCAGTTCCTCCCTGGTAAAACTGATCGTGTTTGTGAAACAAAAAACAGGAAAAACTAACAAAAACACTAAAACAACTGAGGAGCTCAGCACAGTGGCTGCCATCCGCGGCGCCATCTTGATGCAGACTTGATACATTTAGGTATTATTAATACCTAAATGTATTAATAATAGTAATAAAATAATAATAATAATAACAATTATTATTATTATTATTATTATTATTATTGTTTATAGACTAAATAAATGAGTGCACCTAGAATAGTAAAATGTTTATCATAAATGAATGAATGCTTATTTTTAAATAACCTTTTACAGTTTTAGAAATGTGTTTGTGTAGGCCTACTATTCATTCTTAAAGTCCCCATGAAATCAAAATTAAAGTTTTTTTGGCTTTTGGTATGAATATGTTAGCCTTAAGTTTATCTATAAGTTAGTGTGCTCCAAAACAATGACAAAATTAACATTTACAAGATATGAGCATTCAAAACTTAGTCTCATCACTTCCGCCAATATGAATTGAAGATTTTGATGACATCACTCTGCACTTCAGCTTCTTGTCAAACCCTCTGTCCAGTCAAATGCTCTCTACACTATAAATAGATGCTGAAGCTACGGCTGAGAGATCAGTCACTTGTTCACAGAGTTGTGTAGTGTGCAATGTAGACGATGGGGAACGATTCAGACAGTGTAAATATGCTTTCCGTCAGGGCAAATAAAGTCTGGTTTCACATTTAGTCACGAACCGCGGCAGCACGCATGGTCTATTCCGGACTTTGGCTCCAGTCCAGAGACGCGATCACAGGTGTCATGATTCTAGCCTCTGTGGTTCTCTCCTATCACCACCAGAGGGAGCCATCACTGGAACTCTCAACTCCTTCATGAACTCTGTTTCCCATAACCCCTTTCCTGGCTGATCACCTGCACAGATGTTGGCCATTTCCCCTCATTACACTCAGACTATAAATAGGCCATTATCACATTCAGTTCTTTGCAAAGTCTTGTATTGCCCTGCCGACATTTCTGGACATTTATTCCCGTGTTTTATTTCACTGTTATTGACTGTTTGTTTATCTCCTGTGATTGTTATCTGGCTGCCTATTGACCCACGCCTGCCTATGGACTTTCCTTTGTTTGCTAGCTGCCTACCTCAATCTATTGCACGGACTCTGACCATTCTCTAGCCCAGCCTACGTTACTCCTGTTTGTTGTCTTCTGACCCCTGCCTGTTGTATCCTGTGATTTTCTAAATAAAGCTGCAAATGGATCCCTATGCCTTTGCCCCTACGTTACAGCAGGGAGCAGATCATATGCAGGAGTCGGCACAGCCTCAGCATGATTATGATCACTATTTTGTTTTAGTAAGAGTTTCATATTGAATCTAGACTGTGGCTGTCAAATGCGGCTTTACCAAACTCAACGGCTCTCGACCAAGCAGTAATAAATGGAACGCTATTGGCCATTTTAAAAAGTGGGCAGGGCTGCTTGATATTGATATTTCCTGTTTCAGTTGAAATTACGTCACCACATAGAATAATGGTTATTTTCTAAACAAATTGACAATTTATGTACTTTTTAACCTCATGCTCATCTTGTCTCGTCTCTGCGATGCACATGCGTAGTCTGTGTGGTCCGGGTCAACAGTTGCAACAGTTGGGTATGTTGCAAACTCCAATCTTGTTTTCTACCCCACCTTCAAAATGTTCCTACATCACTGCATAAGTACCAACCCAGTGTTTACAAAGTGAACATACAAAGAAGATCAAACTCCCTTTACAAAAAAAAAAAAAAAGGAAAAACAGAGACGAGACAAGATGAGCATTTGAGATTAAAAAGTATATAAATTGTCAGTTTTTTTTTAAAATAACAGAGCGTTTTGCTAGATAAGACCCTTCTTCATCGGCTGGGATAGTTTAGAGCCCTTTGAAACTGGATTTAAACTGCATTTTGGAAGTTCAAACTTGGGGGCACCATAGAAGTCCATTATATGGAGAGAAATCTTGAAACGTTTTCCTCAAAAAATATAATTTCTTTATGACTGAAGAAAGAAAGACATGATTTTGGTGGTTTTATTATACTTAGGCCTAGCTTTTCCCCCTAGCCTATGCTTCACTGTGAATGTTATTATTAAATAACTAGGCCTATTATAACACTGCATTCAGTTAGAGAGCAAAGGAATGACAACATAACCTGTACGTGATTTTGTTTTGTATTGCTTTTTCTATTTTGAAAAATAAAGTTTACAATTGAACCGCACTCTTCTCGTAATATTTAGGGGCCAAGCACACTTCTTCTTCTTCTTCTTCTTCTTCTTCTTCTTCTTCTTCTTCTTCTTCTTCTTCTTCTTCTTCTTCTTCTTCTTCTTCTTCTTCTTCTTCTTCTTCTTCTTCTTCTTCTTCTTCTTCTTCTTCTTCTTCTTCTTCTTCTTCTTCTTCTTCTTCTTCTTCTGCCAGCCCATAGAACCACTTACGGGAAAGTTGTGAAATTTGGCGCACTGATAGAGGACAGTCTCAACTTGGAAATTTGGAGTCTCTTACTTAAACTCTCTAGCGCTACCACTTGTCCAAAGTTTCACTTTTTTTATGCTAATAATTTTTGAACCGTAAGGCACAGAAGCAAAATTCTGTGCCTGTAAACTTTTTTCTCTGAATCCTTGGCTCATGCTGAGTCGAATGGACAAAAATCGTGAGGTTCCGTTTTTTTTCTATTTTTAATAGTTCATAAAACCTACTTTTTCGAACTCGTCCTAGACGGTTTGCCTGATTTTTTACCAAAATTGGCTCAGATCATGTTCAGACCATGCTGGCAAAAAGTTATGGAATTTAAGATTTTCCTTTCAACCGTTCTTGAATAACGCGTGAACAAATTCTACGAAAAGCGCACAAAAATAGATGTGAGGCTATATCTCCGCAATCACTTGGCGTATTGAGTGTGTGTTTTAACAAGCATGACCTGAGGCTACCTGCAGTGTTTTGGCGCAGTGCCACCTAGTGGTCAGAAGATACGAAAAATAGCTATTTTAGCTTATTACTTCTGAATGGTTTGGCCAAAAATCGTTTAGATTTGGTGTATCATGCCGAGTCAAATGATACCCAATTCTCATGTCAGCCATTTTGAGTGTTGGCCATTTTAAATTTTGTAGTAAAATGCTATATTTTATGAACGCACTGACTTATCGTTACAAAACTCAGTATGGGTCATCAACACGATGCCCTGAAGGAGCCTGAGAAGTTTCAAGCCAGCACCACCTAGTGTTAAAATGAAATATTCACATGCTTGTAACTTTGGGTGTGGTCAACGTATTTTCATGGGAGTCACCTTTTTAGACTCCTGAATCCTTGCCGAGTCCAGTGATACCAAACATGCCTTAAAACCAAGTTTTGCCTTTTGCCTTATGGTTTGTGCAACATTGCATTTTAGCACTAAAAAAGCTTTTGCCAATATCTTAGAAACCGTTACTCCGATGCCATGAAAATGCAAACAAAGTCAGCAGTCGGTAATTTTTTCTTTTCTCATATATATAAATTCCTATAACTCCAAAACAAAATGAGATATTTTCACCAAATTTGACACACACATGTATGGGCAAACTCTAATGACACACAAACAATTTGGTGGGATTGTGCTTCTTGGTGGTGCTATAATTGAACAAAATATGAAATTGCCATTGACTACAATAGAGTATTATGATATAAAATGTTACATTCTTACCAATGCATTGGTGTACAATTACGAAACTTTGTATGTACCGAGACAATGACCTGAAAGTACTCAAACAGTTTTGACACAGTGCCACCTTGTGGTCAAAAGTTATAATAAAATTTCAAATAAATGCTAATAGCTTTCTGTGAATTTTGCCTATTGTAATGATAGTGGTATTAATAGACTCATTCGGTCATGCTGAGAACAGTGATACCAATGTTGCCATAGTCAACCAAACTTCCTGCCCGCCATATTGATTTTCTTTTAAAACTTACTTTTTCGAACTCCTCCTAGACCGTTCACCAAAATCGAATCGAATCATCTATAGACCATGCTGACAAAAAGTTATGGATTTTGTGTTTTCACATACCACAGCAACGAATTTGAGGCATGATGGCAAAATGACACTTGAGGATGTATCTCTGCAATGCTTTGGCATTGACACCAAACTTTGTGTGTGCCATTGTCAACTCACGCAGAACAAACCACATGGATTTGATAACAGCGCCACTTATGGGCAAACGTGATAAGCCAATAAATCATATTACTACAGGTTGTTTTTATGATTTTTCAGCCATGTTGTCTAAAATCATCCTAAAATGGCTTTAATTACTCATTGCTGCAGTTGATCCACACTCACAAAATAGTCTTCTTTTTAGCGTTTATCTTACATTAGGCTAATCACCAAAAGGATAAAACACAGGCAATGGTGTTTTATCCTATTGGTGATTAATGTAAAATAAGCGCTAAAAAGAAGACTATTTTGCGTAGATTATGGTCTCATATGCTTTAAAAATTAAGTTTAATAAACAAAATACAATTCATCTCACAGCTAAATGGGTGGCCCGGTTGAATCTGCCAGTACAGACAGAGGACGGGGGCAAAAAAAATCCGCGAGTACAGTTTACAAGCCTGCGGGAACGGATTGTGAAAGTGTGTGCATGGATTATGAATTTGTGGGTACGGATTAAAAAAAATGAAGGTACGGTTTAGAAAATCTGAGTGCATGGATTGGAAATTCGTGGCTACGATTTATTAATCCTTGGGCACGATTTGTTAAACAGAGGGAACGGTTTAAGAATTTGTGAGTATGGTTTATAAATTGAGGGGACGAATTGCAAAACCGTTGCCACGGATTGAATTTTTTATTTATTTTTTCCTGCTACAGGTGACTTCCTGGGCTCTGTACTGTTCTTTTTCTATTCTATCTGTTTTATTTTTATTATATATATATATTTAAAAAAAAAAAAAAAAAACTGCTACGTATACTACATTAAGATAATCTGAGACTTGTCATAGCACTTCCATATCATTGCTCTTTTGTTGATTTTGATTGCTTCCATTGATCTCATTTGTAAGTTGCTTTGGATAAAAGCATCTGCAAATTGACTACATGTAATTTACATTCAACGTTGTGTCGAAATGAAGACACTAGGGGTCCCAGTGGAAAACGCCAGCAAATAGCGAACTGCGTCACGAGTGTACGGAGTGCAAATAATAACAGGTTAACGTGTTAGTTAAGTGCAGCTCACCTCTTTGTGACCTTCCAATGCCCAAGAGCCTTCAGCCAGCCTTTCCTCACCTTTGGCTGAGTATCTTAGAGGAACACTGGGACAGTGGCTATTCCCCGTCAGGGGGAACGGACACTACGGAGATCACACACTACCCAGAGGGAAGGTAACCGTGTGAAAAATACACCAAGGGACTCGCACTGGGGGAGTACTACGAAGGGAAGATTCTCAGACGGGCTCCGCATAAGGGGAGACTACCGGACTCAGAACCAGAGACAGGGTCTGTCTTGAGGGAAACACTGCATTTCTAGAGAATATAGGTGGGAATACACACATGGGGCCACATTAGGAGCCACTACATGTGGAGCACCAATCTAATATGAGAGCTCACATTGGATTCAGATAGCCAGTTCCTCCGCCGAACTTGGCTATGAGTACCGTGCTTAAGTGATGGAAGTAGGTCGTCCAGGGTTCACTCGAGGAAACTTACTGAGAAACGTGAGAGTTTGCTGGCCCAAATTCTAGGCACAAGTCATAGACGGAGAGGGTTTTGAGGGGAAGTTTCCCACTCTGTGAGCATAGTCAGGAAGGTCGTCTTCGTAGAGAGGGCACTGAGGTCGACTGATCCTCAGAGGATCTTGTCATAGGCCCTGGAGGACCACCGACAGATCCAGAAGGGGAAGAGGTGCGGGCTAAAAGGTTCAGCCCCCAGGCAACTCTGAGAATTCAGATAACCAAAACAAGCTTCTTCACCAATCTGCCCTTTACCAGGTCATGGTTAGCAGACATAGCCGCTACCTGAACCTTGGGAGAAAGGCAGAAAGGTTCCTGCCTGGGCCTCCTTGGAGGAAAAGTTAGCATTGAATTGATGCCCCATATTCGTGGGTTTTCCAGCTGGGAAGAACACCACACAACTTTTGCGCCAACTGGGGTCGAGCAGCCACCTAGTGGAGGGGGCTCTTGACCGAAAAAGGGTGTACCACGGTGGGTGGATGGTCTCGGAGAACCTCTTGGTCGCTTCCAGGGACCATGGATGGAAGTTTCTGAAACCTGGGTGCTGGTACCAGATTGTGCCCTTCCCCTTGAGAAAGGAAGTCCTTCCTTAGAGGAATGCGCCAGTCAGACTCACTGGTTTCGGAGATTTCATACTTGAGAGGCCCAGTGTATCTGTACAGAGAAAGGGGCCTCGGAGAGATCCCAAGAGGCCTTACTTAAGAGGCCCATGGGTCAGCTGTGTGCCAGTGTATCTGTACCGAGGGGGGGCTTGGACAGGTCGTATTACACATGGCAGTGAGATGATTTCGGCAAGGTAACAGGTTGTACCTGAGCCTGGCCAAATCAACTCCAAGCAGCTGGGCCGTCTGGGGGTGTAGTCTCCACTCACCCCGAAGTGAAGTCGATCGTGAAAGCGTACCGGCCACACGTTTGAGTTTGTGTGGAATGTAAGTAGAGACTTGAGTCTGTGTTAAATCCAGACTGGGAGATGGTGGGCCAGTTGCGACGTGCAAAGCGAGCAAACTCTGCCCTGGTGGTAGAAGAATTCTACAGTCGCTGTGTTGTCTTGACCGGGGCAACACATATGTTTGCCCTGAACCAGAGGTCGGAACCTCTTCAGGGCCTAGAGAAATGTCTACAACTCGAAGCAGTCTGAAGTGCCACTGCAACAGAGTGCCTGTGAAGACCCGAGGTAGCCTGCCCATTTGCATATCTCGCCACCGGCTGTCTTGGAGGTATCCGAAGAGACCAAGATGCGTCTGGACATTTGTTCTAGGGAAACCCCTCCCCGTAGAAACAATATCTTCCCAAGACTAAAGGTCCTGCGACCTACTGGGGTGGTGTTCACACAGAGTAAAAACTTGGCGCTATGCCTATCTCGGTACTCGGGTATGCATTCAGTGCCGTAGCGGTCTCATGTGCATCAGACTCAACGGCCTTAGGGTACAAATGAAACGGGCTGAAAACCCCTGCTTCATTTTGACTGAGGGGGTCTGGCTTCACCGCACCCATCACCAGAAGGGATGCGATTACTGTCCGAAGGGCTGCATCATTCGACCCAGAACCGAGAATGCCGCTGAACCCGGGCAGGCGCCTTGCAAATTGGATTGCGCAGCCGGTTTGGATGGTTCAGAGCAGCTGACGAGAGGATTACCAATCTTATAGACTCTGCAACAGACCTCGAGGAAACCATCTTGGCGTACCTGGAGTGGACATTGTGGCTGGTCAGAGAGAAAACACTGTGGCTGGAGATAAGAAGCTCCGAAGACCACCGAGTGTTTCGTCCGATGAATTCGTCAGATGGAACATGGCCAGAGGATCGCCTGAGCCCAGGTAATCGTCTGAATGACGATTCAGTGCCGCCAAATCTGTGGAGACACAGAGTATGTGTTCAACATATTTAAAATTGATAGAACAGTGTCGGCCGTCTCGTGGATGGCCAGGAAACTGTGATAATAACCACAGGTACTGTCACAGGGATGCGCCAAACCTGTTGTGGGCCCCTGTCACCCAGAGGACGGGTTGGTGATGCCACCATGAAAATGCAAAATACACGGGTCAGACTGTGGGACCGGCTTGCTGCGGGGCCATGACAGTCTTTGCAGGGGGCGTCTTTGGTGATGAGTAGGCGGAAGTGCTACCCCGCATGAGGAACACTGATGGCCTGCTCTTCACCATGGGGAGTTATAATAATCTTTCAGTGTCACCAAAAAGACCCATCTGGAAAAAATGGGGCATAGAGAAGCGAGCTTCCTGGCATGCCACATTTCAACCAGGTTAAGCCACTGGTGGCGCTCCTGGACCACCGTGGTCTACCCAGAGCCTGCATTGTGACATTTGATGCTCTGAAGCGTAGTGAGAAGTCAAGTTGAGTCTGACCCTTTTTTTAAGGCTCGTGACCCAGGGTTTGCGCTTTGCTGTAATCTAAAAATCTCAAATTATGTTTAAAGGCTTGTGTTGGGGGTAACGCATTACAAGTAGCACAGGTTACGTAATATTGCTTTTTTTTCAAGTAACTAGTAAAGTAACACATGACTTTTTAACTGACAAGAAAATATCCCCCCATTTATTAATTAAAAGCTCACAACACAACGACATTAAAAAAGCAAACATAATCTCACAACACAACGACATTAAAAAAGCAAACATTAGCTCACAACACAACGACATTAAGCTCACAACACAACGGAAATGGTCCCGACCACTAGGGGGCAGTTGGTCTGCAGAAACGGTGCGCATGTCACGAGTATTTGTGGCGCCGCCGGGCTACTTTGATCGTTTTTAAGATGCTTGGCTCTGATTAAAACTAAGAGTGGCTTGCTTTGAAATATGTTTGATGACTATGCCAACACCCGCTCCGTCTGCTGCATCTGGGATGCTGCCAATTCATACGCGAGAGCACGAGTGGAAAAAGGACTAATTATTATTGATTACTGATTTGAATCAGTTTATAATAACGAAAACAATACCTTACAAATAAAAAAGCAGGTTTTTAAGATAAGAAATTTCTTAAACCGATAAAACCCCTGTACACTTTTCTGTCAAAGGATCCAGTAAATGAATGAGTTCAAATATTAAGTTCAAAACGGCACTAACACAGAGAAAACTTGAACGCACAGAAACTGCAGAGAGTCACGTCGGGGATACCCACTTCTCCAGGCAAAAAGTGTAAGAACAAAGTAAGGAATGTATTAAAAAGTAAGTTATTTTCAGACTTAATAGGCTACACCTTCAAAAATAAAAAGGTTTTTAAAAATACATTTTGTAATTATCTTAAGTGGCCTATAATTCTACCTAAAATGAAGGATTGTTTAGAATAATTAACTGTCCGGATGCTGCAATTTTACAGAGAAGATTCCGTTTTGAGGTAGATCTTTTTTCTTGTCTAGTCACATTTTGGAAGGATATCTACAGTTGGGTAAATATTGATATTAGTACAGATGTTCCGTCATTTAATTTGTTTCAGGTGATGGTTTTTCGATAAAGATGTCTTTGATGGTGAACATCATTTGGAGTAAGCGGAATAACTGTAAACCTGCTATAAAAAGGAATGTAAAAAATACATAGAATCTTTAAAACACTTATTCCAAGATGAAGAACCCCTTGGTATTTGTATGAAACTATGAGTCTCTTTCCTTTTAAGAATGGTAATATTTTATAGCCTATATGTTTTATTTATTTATTTTCCTTGCAACCTCCAAAAATGTTATACAGATATTTTGTTTTGTTTGTTGTTATGTGTAGATTTATATACATGGGTATTTATATGTACTTGGAAATAAAATTATTGGGAAGTGTATGTTTTTCATATGCATATTTGTATTCCCCATTTGAGTGTGTAAATTGTTAATGTTCAATAATAAACAAATAATACAAATAAAAAATATGGAATTAAAACTATCACAGCAGTTCAGACCGTACAGACCGTCCGGCAGCGACCGCAAATACTAGTGACATACGCACAATTTCTGCAGACCAACTGCCCCCTAGTGGTCGGGAGCATTTCCGTTGTGTTGTGAGCTTAATGTCGTTGTGTTGTGAGCTAATGTTTGCTTTTGTTAATGTCGTTGTGTTGTGAGTTAATGTTTGCTTTTTTTAATGTCGTTGTGTTGTGAGTTAATGTTTGCTTTTTTTAATGTTGTTTGTGTTGTGAGCTTAATGTTGTTGTGTTGTGAGCTTATGTTTGCTTTTTTAATGTCATTGTGTTTGGCACTACTGGGCCACCGTACTAATCCCATTTTATTAACCACTGTCTTTGCTGCCGATCTTTGATGATCCAATTCATCCATACTAATAAGCAAAAATTACTCAAGTTAATCTAACATTTGTTTTCCTTTTTTATTGGTGAAGAGTTGACATTTTTTTCTTCTGTGTTCTACTGTTCAGATGTGAATTCACTTTTCTCTAAGCCTGAGGCTTTTTTGGTGTGAAAATGCTTTTACATTTGCCAAAAATAGAACTTTTTATATTTAAAACAAACAAGCAAGCCCTGCCCAGATTTAAAAAGTAACGCAAAAGTAATGTAAATCATTACTTTCCATAAAAAAGTAACTAAATAGCATAATTAATTACTTTTTTAGGGAGTAACTCAATATTGTAATGCATTACTTTTAAAGGTAACTTTCGCCAACACTGAAAAACTCCAACTACAACCACACGTGGGAGCTGGAGGATGGATATGAGCAGCATAAAGCCACCGCTCATACGGCAGTATAGCCGAAAGACTTTGCTGGAGATAAAGTAAAAAATGTTTCAAGAGATGATAGCAAGTCACTTTGAAAGTCTGACAGTGGAAAATATACCACAGGAAATTATTAGATCAAAATGTAAGAAATGAGGAAGGAGAGGCGGTATTCAGAATCTCTTCTGACGAAGATGTCATTGGCCACTTTTGCCATCCCTTATCTTCAGTAACCTGCACTCATTAAACAACAGGGTGGACATCATAAAATCTTTTACAAGGTACTGTAATAATTCCACAAGGCATCTTGGTTGTGCTTTACAGAAAGTTGGTTACAATCTACAATGCCCGACTCTCTTTTAAAAGTACCTTTCACCTTTGTGCAAACGGACAGGGATAAAGACAAAGGAGAAGGGGATGTGTGTGTACATAATTAATGGTGCCGAGCATACTCTGTCAAATGTAAAATCTGTGATCCAAATGCAGAAATTCTAGGCATGACTTTTAAGACCTTTTTATCTGCCAAGAGAATTTGGATGCATTCTATTGTTTGTAGTATACATCCCGTCTAGGCATGGTCCGGTAAGAGATTCAGACCGTGTGATAACATTAGATAAAAATATCACGGTTTTATGGTATAACAGTATTTAGATTATAACTCTAAAATGTTATTTTTAAATGTCTGGGTAAAAAAAAAAAAACAGCAAGTGAGCCTAAACCTGCAGCTCAATAATCAAAGACATAATTAAAACATCATTTCTGTAAATAAATTTTTAAAAATGCAGTCGTAAACCTGCAACTCGGCAAGGTCTTTGAAGACATGCTCACTTTTTACACATTCACCTTTCAGTCCAAATTTTGATGCAAGAATGTTCACCTTTCCTTGATTAAGTTTAGAGGGTGAGGTAAGAGAATTTGTGCACACAAGGAGAGAGAGCGCGAGTGGTACACGCACACACACAGTCTCTTCTCCATTCAACACTCAAAGAGTGGCAAAGACACCTGAGAGCCAGCAGTTTTAAACGTCGAGATTTTGAACAGATGCAATCATGTAAAAAATGGCAGGAGGCTTAAAATGTAGATGTGATACCAGCTAAATTTAATTATTGTACTAATTATTTAATTACTGTAAATCACAGAAACGTAGTACTTTAGTCTGCATGAGGGAGAAAACATCTCTAGGTTACGACTGTAACCATGGTTCCCTGAGAGTAGGGAATGAGACACTGCGTCCTCTAGAGGTCACTTTGGGGAATGACTCCTTCGTGACCCATGTCTGAAGCTTACATATAAAAACTACAACAGTACTGGCCGGCGACAGCCTATGACGCGACACACAGTATAAACGGATGCCGGGCAAACACATCATCCACTTCTTCTTAGAAGCGAACGACGAAGCATGGCTTAAAGTCCTAGAGGACGCAGTGTCTCGTTCCCTACTCTCAGGGAACCATGGTTACAGTCATAACCTAGAGACGTTCCCTTTCGAAGGGAACTCGAACTGCGTCGTCTAGAGGTCGCTTTGGGGAACGGGAATACCCACGCTGCCATGCTGAGGGGAGTGCAGTCTAACATGAGGCGAGCACTAAGTACCAGCTTCCCTCGAGGTGAGGGGAGCTGCCCCAATGATGTCCGTGGCTGTCAGTGACTTAATCCCAATGCCTGAGCCACATACCTGACTTACCTGAGGGTAAGGCTACTCGAAGCCTAACCAGAGGCAGGGCTGAAGCTTGGAATCAAAAAACAGACTCCTTTAGGGGATGAGTCAGACCCTAGGAAGTAACTAGGGTTGCCTAGAGACCGGCATGACCTCAGTGATTGGAGAGTGGAGAGTGGCCCAAGATCCCGGGGCCTAACATCTCAATAAGGGGTACGAAGCTGAGCGTGTGATCCCCACCATACAGGGTTTTAGAAAGAACACAGAAGGCTAGTGTGTGTTCTTACCACAATGTGGATTTAAGGTCATGCCCACGCATAGTGGACACTCAGCCGTTCAAAGAAGGAGAGGTGGTTGCTTAGAGAGACCCTCCGGAGAGGGGAGCACTATGATGCTCTGAGAGCACTGCCAGGGTGGATCACCCTGTGGGAGGAATTCTATCCTCAGACAGAATGCTCACCAGGGGACAACATGCTCATGAGAGGGACCCTAGACTACAACCTGGTAAATGACAGAGCCATAGGGCACGGAGAACCTTCCCTAATACTAGAGAGGTATCGTGCGGTCCTTCAGAGAGGGTGTGCTTAACGACCTTGCCTCGGCAAAGGAAGCACGACCAAAAGGGGCGAGGCGCTACCATGCTCGGCTAGGCACAAGGGCTTGAAGGGGGTCTTGTGACTGATGATAGCAAAAAACTCCCGAGGTAAGCCCAACACCCTAGCAGGGTGGGGCAACCTCTATATGTGCCATAGAGATGACAGGAAACCCATCGGGTGGCAGCAAGCGGCCAATGATCCGATGGGGTCCTAGGGGAGTGATCAGCAGTTGTGGGTAAGAGCCTGACCCTCCATGGAGGGGAGGATTACACATAAGCCCCAGAACGGCGTGCTACCAAAACCCCCACCTCAGCGAGGGGAGCACAGCTGGGTGTGGCGAGACAGAGGGGAAGCGCACTGTGGGCTACAGTAGAACTGAAGCAGCCCCTAACCAGCCCTTCGAAGAGGGGGGTCTAAGGGTAACCTGAGTTGTGCTAGATCCACAAACTCAACCAGAGCTACTGGCCCTCAGGTTAGAAAGGGAGGGTTCCCTCAGAAACACCTCTCACATAATGCTCTGGGAGGAAAGCGAAACACCATCCACTCCTCAGAAGGACAGATCGCTAAGTGGAAATAGCAAGCGGAGCTGTTCTGTGCCTCAGCAACAGAAGATAGGCCGCAGAGATAATAGCTTACAGAAAGCTAAAGAAAGACAACTGAAGGTTACCTGAACAGTAGATCTAAAACTGAGGGGTGTGACAGGGACACAGCAATCAAAAGAATAAACCTGCAGGCTGGTGAAAAAGGCAGGATAGCAGCTCGTCCGGACCAATGCCAGCCAGGGGTCCCATCAAACAGAGGGGTTCCAAACCTGAAACATAGGAAGAAAACAACACCCCAATTACTGTTAGAAAATATAATGAAACCATTGGAAGGATTCATACTCACCCAAAGTAATAATAGCATAATGCTAAAAGTTTAGTAGAAAACAGCCCAGAGGCTGATACTGGACCATCAGTTAGGTTTGCTCTAAGTAGAACAGGCAGAGCGTTGCAGAGCGTCTTTGTTTACTCTTTTTAGCAATCTATCTTACTACTACTACTAACTGTAGTTTAAGTGATAAAATATATTCTTGATTTCACCAAAATCTCAAACTTGAGGCGTCAAACTAATTGGACTGATCTGATTGTTTCACTGTTATACATTATACATACAGCAGCGCGTTAGCATTCCACTAGCCGCTTAGCTTGGCTCACTCTCTGTTTTGCGTTAATCTGTCCTTTTTACTTTATCGTTCGCGTTTATCATATAACCGCGAGTGCAGCGCGTTAGCATTTCCTAAACCGTTTCTCTGATTTTTCCACTGCTTTCCTTACACAAGTTCAGCAATCAACAGTGGTAAGTTAAGTTTGAATTGTTTTACATTCAGGTGAGTAACAATGGTATCTTCTCCTACTATTGTTGTGTGCACTGCATGTCACATGTACAGTTTATCTATCTCTGTCAGCAGTGAGGGATTCACATGTGATAAATGCAGGGAAATAGGCTGACAGAGAAGATTTCAGAACTAGAGACACGCATCCAAACTTTAACTGAGGATAGTAAGAATGTGAGGGCCTTAGATACAGTTTTGGATGCGACTAGCTTAGATCTTCCTGTACATTGTTCGGTTCCGGTAACTTCGCCCGTGCAGCAGGGCAACTGGGTGACAATGAGGCGGCATAGTCGCGGGTCAAAACACCGCTCTTCCGTTCCGATCCAAACGTCAAACAGGTTCTCCCCGCTTAGTGACGCACCCACTGAGAAACCTGATGAAAGTGCTCTAGTTATTGGCGATTCTATTGTACGGAATGTGAAAATAGAGACACCAGCCACCATAGTCCAATGTTTACCGGGAGCCAGAGCGCCTGACATCTTGGCAAATTTAAAAGTGCTGGCTAATGCTAAATGTAAATTCAGTAAGATTGTTATTCACGTCGGCACTAATGATGTTCGACTTCGCCAGTCGGAGATCACCAAAAATAATGTTAAAGAGGTGTGTGCACTTGCAAGTTCGATGTCAGACACTGTAATATGCTCTGGTCCCCTCCCTGCTTACCGTGGTGACGAGATACATATTGTGCAGATTGTCGTCACTCAGTGGCTGGATGTCTAAGTGGTGCCCGCAGAATAACAGGTTTCATAGACAATTGGACTAGTTTTTGGGGCAGACCTGACCTGTTAAAAAGAGACAGTCTCCATCCCTCCGGGGGAGGTGCCGCTCTTCTCTCTAGAAATATGGCATATAGTCTTAGAGTTTGGGGCCCAGGTCAGGAAGCAGACAGACTGGTTAAACCGAACGTCTGCTAGCTGCCTCACGTCACCAAAATCAGCTAATTTTCAGCACATAGAAAACCTCTTACCTAGATACCATACTATAGAGACTGTGTCTGTTCCCCGAACTAGAAAATCCAAAAAACGTCCAAACCAATCTAATAGTAACAATTTAATTGATGTTCAACAAATAAAACAATCACATAATACAGAGGAACAAATGATAAAACTTGCCTTATTAAATATCAGGTCCCTCTCTTCGAAAGCACTTTTTGTACATGACTTGATTATTGATCACAACCTAGATGTGCTCTGTTTGACAGAAACCTGGCTAAAACCAGATGATTATATTATTTTAAATGAGTCCACCCCCCAAGATTACTGTTATAAACATGAGCCGCGTCTAAAAGGTAAAGGGGGAGGTGTCTCCACTATTTATAGCAATAACTTTAGCGTTTCTCAGAGAACTGGCTTCAAGTATAACTCGTTTGAAATGATGGTGCTTCATACAACACTATCCAGAGAAAAGGGTCCAAAGGATAAATCCTCCGTGACGTTTGTACTTGCTACAGTATACAGGCCTCCAGGGCACCATCCAGACTTTATTAAAGAAGTTTCTATCAGAGTTAGTGATGTCTGCAGATAAAGTCTTAATAGTGGGTGATTTTAACATCCATGTTGATAATGAAAAAGATGCATTGGGATCAACATTTATAGACATTCTGAACTCTATTGGAGCTAGACAACATGTGTCAGGACGTACTCATTGTCGAAATCATACTCTAGATTTAATACTGTCGCACGGAATTGATGTTAATGTCGTTGAAATTCTGCAGCAAAGCAATGATATCTCGGATCATTATCTAGTCTCATGTATACTCCAGATAGCTAAAACTGTAAGTCCCACTCCTTACAAGTATGGTAGAACTATCACCTCATCCACCAAAGACAGCTTTATATGTGATCTTCCTGACTTATCTGAATTCCTTAGTATATCCAATAGCTCAGATAAACTTGATGATGTAACTGAAACTATTGACTTTCTCTTTTCTAGCACTTTAGATGCGGTTGCTCCTTTACGCTTAAGGAAGATTAAGGAAAACAGTCCGACACCGTGGCATAACGAGTACACTCGCACTCTTAAGAGAGCAGCACGGAAAATGGAGTGCAGCTGGAGGAAAACAAAACTAGAGGTCTTTCGTTCCGGCTGGCGTGAATCTACTGTATCCTATAGAAAAGCATTAAAAACTGCTAGAACCGATTACTTCTCATCTCTTTTAGAAGAAAACAAACATAACCCTAGGTATTTATTCAATACAGTGGCAAAATTAACCAAAAATAAAGCACCAACAGATTTTTCCAAACAGCACAGTAGTAATGACTTTATGAATTACAAACATCAATACTGTTAGAAATAAAATTGTAACCATGCAGCCGTCAGGAACAGTAGCAGATCAAATAGTGTGCTATAGATCTCCTAAGGAACTATTCCACTCATTCTCTACTATAGGAGAGGAAGAATTTTATAAACTTGTTAAATCATCGAAACCAACAACATGTATGTTAGACCCTATCCCATCTAAACTACTAAAAGAGGTGCTTCCAGATATCCTAGATCCTCTTCTGAATATTATAAACTTATCACTGTCATTAGGATATGTCCCCAAAACCTTCAAACAGGCTGTTATTAAGCCTCTCATTAAAAAAACACAACTTGACCCTAATCAATTGATTAATTACAGACCGATCTCAAATCTCCCTTTTCTATCAAAAATACTAGAGAAGGTAGTATCCTCACAATTATGTTCCTTTTTAGAGAAAAATAATATCTGTGAGGATTTCCAGTCAGGATTTCGACCTTATCACAGTACTGAAACTGCTCTCATTAGAGTAACAAATGACCTGCTCTTATCATCCGACTGTGGTTGTATCTCTCTTTTAGTGCTACTGGATCTTAGTGCTGCGTTTGATACTATTGACCACAACATTCTTTTGAATAGACTCGAAAATTATGTTGGCATTAGCGGTAATGCATTAGAATGGTTTAAATCGTACTTACTGACCGCTATCATTTTGTAGCAATAAAAGAAGAGGTATCGTATCGATCGCAAGTTCAGTATGGAGTACCTCAAGGCTCAGTACTAGGACCATTACTTTTTACGCTTTATATGTTACCCTTAGGAGATATCATCAGGAAACATGGTGTTAGCTTTCACTGTTATGCTGATGATACTCAGCTCTATATTTCTTCAAGGCCTGGCGAAACATACAAAGTTGAAAAACTAATGGAATGCATAGCTGATATTAAAAACTGAATGACAAGTAATTTCTTATTGCTTAATTCTGAAAAAACAGAGGTGTTAATTATTGGGCCAAAAACCTCAGTAAGTAATAACTTAAAACACAGCATAATACTTAATGGCTGCTCTATAAATTCATCATCATCAGTTAGGAACCTAGGTGTGTTATTTGATAGCAATCTTTCCTTCGAACACCACATTTCTAGTATTTGTAAAACAGCATTTTTCCATCTTAAAAACATAGCAAAATTACGACCTATGCTCTCAAAGTCAACTGCAGAAATATTAATTCATGCCTTCATGACCTCCAGGATAGATTATTGTAATGCTTTATTGGGTGGTTGTTCTGCACGCTTCATAAACAAACTCCAGCTGGTCCAAAATGCAGCAGCTAGAGTTCTTACTAGAACCAAAAAGTATGAGCATATTAGCCCGGTTCTGTCAACACTGCACTGGCTTCCTATTAAATATCGTATTGATTTTAAAATCTTGCTAATTACTTATAAAGCCCTCAATGGTTTAGCTCTTCAGTACTTGAGGGAGCTCTTATCACATTATAGTCCCTCACGCCCACTGCGTTCTCAAAACTCTGGCAATCTGATAATACCCAGAATATCAAAATCAACTGCGGGTGGCAAATCATTTTCTTACTTAGCACCGAAACTATGGAACAATCTACCTAATTCTGTTCGGGAGGCAGACACACTCAGTCAGTTTAAATCTAGACTAAAGACTAAAGTCAGCTTTATTTATATAGCGCTTTTTACAATACAAATTGTGTCAAAGCAACTTTACAGTATCAAATGGGAAAGTAATATATCAATAATTCAAAAGAAACTTTAAACAATTTTAGTTTAAGGAAATTAATCAATAGTTCCAAATTAATAAATTGTTTGTCCCCAATTTAGTTTCCCCCAATTTAGTTGTTGTCCCCAACTGAGCAAGCCATAGGCGACAGTGGCAAGGAACCAAAACTCCATCTGTGACACTGATGGAGAAAAAAAAACCTTGGGAGAAAACAGGCTCAGTCGGGGGGTCAGTTCTCCTCTGACCAATAAACAAGTAGTTTATACTCCCATACAGACCTGTAGAGGTGGTCTATATGTACTGACCCACCATCTGGATATAAACTGGATCAAGGAAAACTGCAGTGGCCAACTGTTCAGGATTCATACTGGATCTGACCTCGGAATAAGCAGGAGACAGACAATATTAGCATAGATTCCATTTTTCTTGCATCAGGTGTTATGGGAAGTGTTCCCGGTTCCGGTTGACCTAATTAATGCAGCCTAACAATCCTTTAACGGATTTGAATATTAGAAATATTTAAATGTGTTAAGTGTATGCCAGGTTAAAGAGATGGGTCTTTAGTCTAGATTTAAACTGACTGAGTGTGTCTGCCTCCCGAACAGAATTAGGTAGATTGTTCCATAGTTTCGGTGCTAAGTAAGAAAATGATCTGCCACCCGCAGTTGATTTAGATATTCTGGGTATTATCAGATTGCCAGAGTTTTGAGAATGCAGCAGGTGTGAGGGACTATAATGTGATAAGAGCTCCCTCAAGTACTGAGGGAGCTAAACCATTGAGGGCTTTATAAGTAATTAGCATGATTTTAAAATCAATACGATGTTTAATAGGAAGCCAGTGCAGTGTTGACAGAACCGGGCTAATATGCTCATACTTTTTGGTTCTAGTAAGAACTCTAGCTGCTGCATTTTGGACCAGCTGGAGTTTGTTTATGAAGCGTGCAGAACAACCACCCAATAAAGCATTACAATAATCTATCCTGGAGGTCATGAAGGCATGAATTAATATTTCTGCATTTGACTTTAAAGGCATAGGTCATAATTTTGCTATGTTTTTAAGATGGAAAAATGCTGTTTTACAAATGCTAGAAATGTGGTGTTCGAAGGAAAGATTGCTATCAAATAACACACCTAGGTTCCTAACTGATGATGATGAATTTACAGAGCAGCCATCAAGTATTATGCTGTGTTTTAAGTTATTACTTACTGAGGTTTTTGGCCCAATAATTAACACCTCTGTTTTTTCAGAATTTAGCAATAAGAAATTACTTGTCATCCAGTTTTTAATATCAACTATGCATTCCATTAGTTTTTCAACTTTGTATGTTTCGCCAGTCCCTGAAGAAATATAGAGCTGAGTATCATCAGCGTAACAGTGAAAGCTAACACCATGTTTCCTGATGATATCTCCTAAGGGTAACATATAAAGCGTAAAAAGTAATGGTCCTAGTACTGAGCCTTGAGGTACTCCATACTGATCGATCGATACGATACCTCTTCATTTATTGCTACAAAATGATAGCGGTCAGATAAGTATAATTTAAACCATTCTAATGCATTACCGCTAATGCCAACATAATTTTCTAGTATATGCAAAAGAATGTTGTGGTCAATAGTATCAAACGCAGCACTAAGTTCCAGTAGCACTAAAAGAGAGATACAACCACGGTCGGATGATAAGAGCAGGTCATTTGTTACTCTGAGAGCAGTTTCAGTACTGTGATAAGGTCGAAATCCTGACTGGAAATCCTCACAGATATTATTTTTCTCTAAAAAGGAACATAATTGTGAGGATACTACCTTCTCTAGTATTTTTGATAGAAAAGGGAGATTTGAGATCGGTCTGTAATTAATCAATTGATTAGGGTCAAGTTGTGTTTTTTTAATGAGAGGCTTAATAACAGCCTGTTTGAAGGTTTTGGGGACATATCCTAATGACAGTGATGAGTTTATAATATTCAGAAGAGGATCTAGGATATCTGGAAGCACCTCTTTTAGTAGTTTAGATGGGATAGGGTCTAACATACATGTTGTTGGTTTCGATGATTTAACAAGTTTATAAAATTCTTCCTTTCCTATAGTAGAGAATGAGTGGAATAGTTCCTTAGGAGATCTATAGCACACTATTTGATCTGCTACTGTTCCTGACGGCTGCATGGTTACAATTTTATTTCTAATAGTATCGATCTTTGTTGTAAAATAATTCATAAAGTCATTACTACGGGTGCTGTTTGGAAAAATCTGTTGGTGCTTTATTTTTGATTAATTTTGCCACTGTATTGAATAAATACCTAGGGTTATGTTTGTTTTCTTCTAAAAGAGATGAGAAGTAATCGGTTCTAGCAGTTTTTAATGCTTTTCTATAGGATACAGTAGATTCACGCCAGCCGGAACGAAAGACCTCTAGTTTTGTTTTCCTCCAGCTGCGCTCCATTTTCCGTGCTGCTCTCTTAAGGGTGTGAGTGTGCTCGTTATGCCACGGTGTCGGACTGTTTTCCTTAATCTTCCTTAAGCGTAAAGGAGCAACCGCATCTAAAGTGCTAGAAAAGAGAAAGTCAATGGTTTCAGTTACATCATCAAGTTTATCTGAGCTATTGGATATACTAAGGAATTCAGATAAGTCAGGTAGATCACATATAAAGCTGTCTTTGGTGGATGAGGTGATAGTTCTACCATACTTGTAGCAAGGAGTAGGACAGTTTTAGCTATCTGGAGTATACATGAGACTAGATAATGATCCGAGATATCATTGCTTTGCTGCAGAATTTTAACATTAACATCAATTCCGTGCGACAGTATTAAATCTAGAGTATGATTTCGACAATGAGTAGGTCCTGACACATGTTGTCTAACTCCAATAGAGTTCAGAATGTCTATAAATGCTGATCCCAATGCGTCTTTTTCATTATCAACATGGATGTTAAAATCACCCACTATTAAGACTTTATCTGCAGACATCACTAACTCTGATAGAAACTCCGAAAATTCTTTAATAAAGTCTGGATGGTGCCCTGGAGGCCTGTATACTGTAGCAAGTACAAACGTCACGGGGGATTTATCCTTTGGACCCTTTTTTCTGGATAGTGTTGTATGAAGCACCATCATTTCAAACGAGTTATACTTGAAGCCAGTTCTCTGAGAAACGCTAAAGTTATTGCTATAAATAGTAGAGACACCTCCCCCTTTACCTTTTAGACGCGGCTCATGTTTATAACAGTAATCTTGGGGGGTGAACTCATTTAAAATAATATAATCATCTGGTTTTAGCCAGGTTTCTGTCAAACAGAGCACATCTAGGTTGTGATCAATAATCAAGTCATGTACAAAAAGTGCTTTCGAAGAGAGGGACCTGATATTTAATAAGGCAAGCTTTATCCTTTGTTCCTCTGTATTATGTGATTGTTTTATTTGTTGAACATCAATTAAATTGTTACTATTAGATTGGTTTGGACGTTTTTTGGATTTTCTAGTTCGGGGAACAGACACAGTCTCTATAGTATGGTATCTAGGTAAGAGGTTTTCTATGTGCTGAAAATTAGCTGATTTTGGTGACGTGAGGCAGCTAGCAGACGTTCGGTTTAACCAGTCTGTCTGCTTCCTGACCTGGGCCCCAGTTAGTCAAGTGCAAACTCTAAGACTATATGCCATATTTCTAGAGAGAAGAGTGGCACCTCCCCCAGAGGGATGGAGACCGTCTCTTTTTAACAGGTCAGGTCTGCCCCAAAAACTTGTCCAATTGTCTATGAAACCTATGTTATTCTGCGGGCACCACTTAGACATCCAGCCATTGAGTGACGACAATCTGCTATGTATCTCGTCACCACTGTAAGCAGGGAGGGGACCAGAGCATATTACAGTGTCTGACATCGAACTTGCAAGTGCACACACCTCTTTAACATTATTTTTGGTGATCTCCGACTGGCGAAGTCTAACATCATTAGTGCCGACGTGAATAACAATCTTACTGAATTTACGTTTAGCATTAGCCAGCACTTTTAAATTTGCCAAGATGTCAGGCGCACTGGCCCCCTGTAAACATTGGACTATGGTGGCTGGTGTCTCTATTTTCACATTCTGTACAATAGAATCGCCAATAACTAGAGCACTTTCATCAGGCAGTGGGTGCTTCACTAAGCAGGGAGAACCTGTTTGATGTTTGGATCGGAACGGAAGAGCGGTGTTTTGACCCGCGACTATGCCACCTCATCGTCACCCAGTTGCCCTGCTGCACGGGCGAAGTTACCGGAACCAAACAATGTACAGGAAGATCTAAGCTAGTCGCATCCAAAACTGTATCTAAGGCCCTCACATTCTTACTATCCTCAGTTAAAGTTTGGATGCGTGTCTCTAGTTCTGAAATCTTCTCTGTCAGCCTAACTATTTCCCTGCATTTATCACATGTGAATCCCTCACTGCTGACATGTAAACTGTACATGTGACATACAGTGCACACAACAATAGTAGGAGAAAATGCCATTGTTACTCACCTGAATGTAAAACAATTCAAAGCACGAGGGAATTCAGAGGAGGGAGGAAGGGACAGCTGTTAAACCCAGGGGAGGAGAGTAGATGTTATTATTTACTCTGATCCGGACAAGGACGTAAGGAACGCTTCGTCTGAATAACCTCCCTTATGTCCTGATGACCTCCTCTAGCCTTGCACCCTCTCTTCGAGCCACCCACAGATGGGGGAGGAGCACGGGTCGCAACGCTAGTCTTCTGAGCCCGTCTCCGGTCCTCGGACTGGGACTACCCATGATCTGCCCATGGCAGAGGCGGCCTGCTTGGTGGCGCGGAGAGCCAGATCTGTGGTGCAGCGGAGCTCTGCCACATCATCAGGTGAAAGACCCAGGCCTTTATCCAGGTCCTTCAGCAGATCAGCCTGATAGGCCTGGAGCACCGCCATAGTGTGCAAAGAGGCCACAGCCTGACCCGCTGCTGCATATGCCCTACTATTGAGGGAAGATGTACGTTGAAGGGCCTCAGATGGTAGGGAAGGAGTCTTAAGAGAGGATGTTTCACCTAAAGAGAGATAGCATGCTAGCGTCTCTTCAATAGGTGGCATCTTCTCATAACCATTATCGCGCATTCCTTTGATGTTGGCATAACTAGTATGCTGGAATCTGTGAATGCGGGCCGAAAATGGTTTATTCCAAGTCTTCGCGACCTCCGTATGAAGATCGGAAAGAAATGGAAGACTCACTGGAGCTGAAGGCTTATGGTCAGACAGATAGCGCTCATCGAGGCGCCCCCGCGGCGGTACCTCTCTGGTTCGCTGCCAAGGGAGATCTAGTCTCGCCGTGGCTCGCTCCATAACCTCTAACAGCTCTGCATATGCAGGGAAGGAGGTGATTCAGACTCGACTTCATCAACCACATCAAACCCCTGCTCTTCTTGAGAAGAGCACAGCAGAGCACTGGCCGCAGGATCTGTTGATGTGAGAGAAAGCACATCAACGTCATCCATTAGCACGTTCTCATCCTCGACCGACAAGCAGGACAGGGAAAGACCCTTATCCAGTTTATCAGTGAGATCCACCTGGGATCCCCATGAGCTCAGACCCCTCCTTGCCTCGGCAGCGGCGGGACCCAAACCGCGAGGTACAGATGGTCGCCCCTCTTTGCAAGCCAAACGAGAACGGAGGTTTTTCATGGGAAAAAGCTCACAGTGTTCAAACGCTGTCCCCTCGAGGACAGCGTGCGCGTGCTCCTCGCCCAAACATATAACACAAAGCTCATGTGTATCATCTGGTACCAAATATTGTGGGCACGGATGAACACAGCGCTTAAATGCTTTGCTAGTGCTGGCCATAATGAAGGAAAAACCTTACCGTTAGAATGCAGCTTCAAACAAAAACGATCACTGAAGAAGAAGAGGATGATGTGTTTGCCTGGCATCCGTTCATACTGTGTGTCGCACCAACAATAACACACCGGCAGCGACGAGTCACGCCGGCAGTGACGTCATAGGCTGTCGCCGGCCAGTACTGTTGTAGATTTTGTATGTAAGCTTCAGACACGTGTCACGAAGGAGTCATTCCCCAAAGCGACCTCTAGAGGATGCAGTTCGAGTTCCCTCCGAAAGGGAACTAGTTTACGTTAGCTAGTTAATTAGCCATGTTATTTGTCTCGGTAGCAAGCCAAATAGTTATTATTTCAACACTGAAACAAACGGTGGTGGGTCTCTGTCTTGACCGGGGGTGAAAGAGGGAGAAATGAAGATGACACATATGTTATATATGACCTAGAAGTATTTATTCAATGATCTGCTCTAAAACGTCATCTGTTCGGAGCATTATTGTGTACGGAACATGATTAGTCTACGTTAATGTAAAAAATCCCATATAGCAGACTTCGTCTTTTTCTATGGGAGAAAAAGTGCCAGGAATTCACCTTTTTCGGCCATCCTACAAACAGGTGACTCTCACTGACTGCTTGGACCAACCGGAGGGGAGGGGTTGTGACTCATCACGCTCTTCGCTGCGCACAACTAAGGGGTTCGTCACTTTCCACCTTTGATGACGCATAAAAAAAAAACTGCATACCGCATGAACGGTATGATGAAAAATTTTAGTGGTTTCGAAACCGTGATTTTTTTTTTCACACCGTGGTTTACCTTGAAACCGGTTATCATCTCATGTCTAGTGGCAAACCAACACAAGTGGCCAACCTGATTGCTGAACAGGTTCATTACACAGATGCACCTGTGATAGTACTTGGAGACTTAAATCATTGTAACCTGGAATCTGTGTTACCGGGATTTGAACATTATGTAAAGGAAAAAAAACAACAACAACAACAACAAAAAAAACAAACAAACAATATATATATATATATATATATATATATATATATATATCCTTGACAAATGCTTTGTGAATTTTAAGGATGCTTATGTGTCTAGGTGTAGACCACCGATACTGAACTCTGATCATAATGTGATCCATATGATTCCAGTCTATAAGACTTAACTTAAAAGAGGTAAACCAGAAAAAAAAAGTGATTAGGTTGTGGTTGAATAAAACTAGAGAGTAATTGAGAGCTTGCCTTAAATGGACAGACTGGGAAATCTGGGAAATGAAGGTTCGCCAGGTTTGGTGACTGTAGCTTAAACCCTAACAACCACTTAGCAACAATTTAGTAACCCTTGCAGCCACACAGAAAGCCCTAGCAACCACATTGTAGCGTAAAAATAATTAGTTGTTTTTATCTTGTTGTTTACTGTACTTACTTGCTTGATCAGTGTCATTGTAGGTTTTGTATCTTCTGCTGTCATTTGTATGTCTGTCTGCCTGCCTGCCTGCCTGCCTGCCTGCCTGTCTTTAAAGACTGCATGAAATTAAAATCTTTACGTTTTTATAACTAATAATATAAATGTCAAGCTTCTAAAACTTTTATACATATATATATATATATATATATATATATATATACATTAAATGATATATTTTATGTTATAATAATTCATTCTATTGTCCTGTAAAAATATAAAAAAGCATCTTGTTTAATCTTCTTTAATCAGTTTGTCTAATTTGCCTTTCACAGTACGGATTTAGCTTTTGACCTCCACGGATATGTGTTCATTACACTAAACAACATTCTGACTGCTGCTAATGGGGCTTATATGAAACAAAAACTGGACTCCAAGGTAATTTAACTCATAAGCCTGGTTTATGTTTGACGCATCCAAACAAGTGCAAGAGGGTGTGCACCAAAAGTCTTGATGTCTATACTTTGCATGCCCTCAAATGTGCTACTTTTCATCAGCATGCAAAGTTTTACACACAAGCCTTCAAATCTAAAAGCTTCATAGTTGTTCCTTCTTAGAAAACTTATTTGTCCACTGCCTTTTTGTATAAAATATTTACCTATGATACACAAGTGTTTCATTAATAATAATAATAAAAAAGGTTTCTGTACATTTTGTAGGGCTGGGCGATATGGCCATATCTCAGTATTTTTTGGCAGAATTGCGATATATAGTGCATTCAGAAAGTATTCAGACCCCCATTCACTTTTTTTCAGTTTTATTATGTTGCAGCCTGATACTACAATTGTTTATTTATTTTTTTATTTTTTTGCCATTAATCCACACTCCATACCTCATAATGACAAAGTGAAAACAGAATCTGAGAAATGTTTGTAAATGTATTAAAAAAAAAAAAAAAAAAACTGAAAAATTACATTTACATAAGTATTCAGACTCTTTAGCTACGTCTACATTAATCCAGATATATTTGAAAATGGAGTTTTCATTTTAAAACGCTCTCCAGCCACGTTTTCTAAAAGTTTCTCATCCACACCGATACGCAGGAAACCGTTAAATTCGCCTTACTGCGCATGCATAGAGCCTCCAAAACTCAACGAGATTATACAGACGGAATGGACATAATACATTTTCACGCAGTTCTTCTGGCAGGTCATTTTATTCACGGAAATATCTCATCATTTACTGACCATGTCGCGCTCACTCATATTTGGTCTAAAAAGCTGCTGCCGTCATGTTTTGCCGCAGGAGTCAGGACAGCAACTGTAAGTAAATTTTCTGTGATCATTTTAGGACTGTAATATGAAGACTGTACAAGGTAAATCCCTTTAGCAGCAGTATGACAGTGAATAGCAGATAACAAGCACAATTACGGGTATAAACCTGGATATCTATTGGTACAGTATGCCTAAATATGACTAAATATGCGTCATCGTTTTCAAAAGCCTCCGTTTTCACAGTCCACACTACAACGTGAAAACGGCATTTTTAAATTTATCCACTTTGGAGAGCGTTTTCAAAACGCTTCATTTTCCTTGACAAAAAAACACTGGCTCAGTGTGGACGGAAGGCCAAAACGGAGAGAAAAATATGTTTTTTGTTTAGTTTTTTTCAGCGGCAGGGACTGAGGGACTCGTCAGAGTAGAAGGAAATGCTCAATGCACCAAAATATTGAGCCTTAATAAAAACCTAGTCCAGCGCATTCAGAACCTCACACTGGGCCAAAGGTTCACCTTTCAACATGACAGTGAGCCTAAGCACAAAGCCTAGGCAACACAGGAGTGGCTCAGGGACAACTCTGTGAATGTCCGAGAGTGGCCCAACCAGAGCCTTGACTTGGACCCTATCAAACATCTCTGGAGAGAATGAAAAATGGCTGTCCACCGACAGTCTCCATCCAACCAGACCGAGCATGAGAGGATTTGCCAAGAAGAATGGCAGAAAATCACCCAATCCAGGTGTGCAAAGCTTGTTGCATCATACCCCAGAAGACGTGAAGCTGTAACTGCTGCCAGAGGTGCTTCAACTAAGTACTGAGTAAAGGGTCTGAATACTTATGTAAATGCAATATTTCAGAGTTTTCTTTTAATAAATTTACAGACATGTAACATTCTGTTTTCACACTGTCATTATGAGGTACAGAGTGTAGATTAATGAGAAAAAAAAATAATGTAAACAATTTTAGTATCTGGCTGCAACAGCAAAATTTCAGGCTCCCAGGTGTCTTTTATATAGGTAACGAGCTGAGATTAGGAGCACTCTCTTAGGCCGCATTTACACTGCATGGTTCAAGTGGCCCAATTCCAGATTTTAACATAAAATATCTTTAATGTTGTGTTTCTCGCAAAGTGTCTGTCAAACGAACTAAGCGCAATTATGGCTTTATCCCCTCATCAAGTCTGTTTGCGCTGCTTGTTTCAAAGTGAAGCGTGCACTTCATTCAGGCAATCAGCTTGTGATCTGCTGTTTGCCGCATCTTAATGTCAGAGCGGCTCAGAGTTTAGTGCGCGTTTGGGAATGCAGCGACCACCAGTTACGCTTTTTCTAGTTTTCACATTAGCATAATTTTCACAATTTTAATGGCCAGATGTTTACAGTATTTCATTAGATTTGTAATTAGATGCGTTTGTAAACCGTTTTCAACTGAAGCTGGAGTTTTCCGCCAAAATAAAAGCTCAATTGCAGTTTCCATCATGGATTTAAATCTTGCAAGCAAGAACTAAAATTAGCAGACACAAACAAAGGAAATGCTGTACAGTCAGAGCAAGCTCACTGTTTATTGGAAGAACTGACTTCAGAGAAGTTTCGATTGCATTTTTTCCCTTGGTTCCATAAGCACCACCTGCTGTCAGAGAGTCTGTCAGAGAGTTTTATGAATGTTTTAGTATTATTTCACAAAGCTAACGTCAAGTCAGACCTTCTGTTTTTGATTCAGATGTTGAAATGATACAATCAAATTGAAATGGAAAAAAACTGCTCATGCTACATGAGTTTCATTTTTATTTGTATCATGATTAAAATGCAGTGATTGGTTCTTGGCCCATTATTAATTATGTTTGTAGTAGCAGCAATGCAAAAACAGTTTCACGGCCAGGAAAAAATATTTATGGTTGGTAAATTTTCTCAAGTCACCAACCATTGGTAGATGTGGCAAAAAGTTAGTTTTAGGCCCTGCTTGCAAGTATATAAATTTTATTTAATTTATTTGACTAATTACTCATTTATTTACTCTACTCTTTTGTTTGTTTGTTTGTTTGTTTGTTTGTTTGTGTGTTTTCTTTTGTTTTGTTTTTTTTGTTTTTTTTACAGTGAAATTGTTTTACAATATATGGTTATTGCTGTCATAGGAATAATAATAGAAAATGATTATTATTATATTCTAATTAGTTTGGCTTCCAAATTCACCAGTGTGTGTGTAATTTTTGACTGAGACACTATATTACAACTAAAAAGAAGACAGAGCATGCCCCCAGACCCCCCTAGAGGGGCCGAGGTCCACCCACCACAGTCTCACAAATTCCTGTGGGAAACACTGCTCATGGATTCCGATATTCTCTGATTGGTTTCAGGCCTCATTCATATGTGGAAATAAATCAGATACGAATCAGATATGTGCATGTGTACCTTTTGTGTATCCGGACAGATCGGATATTCCCCTGTAAATGTGACTCATACGTCACTGAAAAGTGAGGTTTTTATATCTGTAACAAATAAAACATCTCTAGTTGAATAGCAGAGTATTAATTTTGTTCATCTGTGCTAAATAAAAGGCGATCTGATGCTGAAATGTGTTGCTTTTGAAATCACGTGTGTTCGTTGCTGCTGTTGTCAATGAAGGCGGCTCATGCACACGCACAGATATGATATACAATAATGTCCCTGCTCATGATATAGTTTTAATGAGTAAAAACACCCAGAAGATGTGATATGCTTAACAAATATCTACCACCTGATTCTTCCACTCGCAAGCTTTCAGCGGAGCTGCATTCATAATCACTGCATTAAAAATGTTTCTATGTAAATTCCATGTCAATAAAATACATATTGAAATTGATTGATGTCATATATACTATCTTTGGTTTGTTTCACCAAGTGCAGTGTAAAATGCACACATCGGACACGGGTCACTTTTAAAAGAAATGTAAGCACGTCATCTAAAAAAATCGGATATAGTCACAAAATCTGAATTGGACATCAAGACCTGTAGTGTAAATACGGCCTTAAAGGGAGTGCTCCTTATCTCAGCTTGTTACCTGTATAAAACACCTGTCCACAGAAGCAATTAATCAATTACATTCCAAACTCTTGTCAGGGACTAGATTGTAGACCTACACAAGGCTAGAATGGGCTACAAGACCATCGCCAAGCAGCTTGTTAAGAAGGTGACAACAGTTGGTGCGATTATTTGCAAATGGAAGAAACATAAAATACAGGTCCTTCTCAAAAAATTAGCATATTGTGATAAAGTTCATTATTTTCTGTAATGTACTGATAAACATTAGACTTTCATATATTTTAGATTCATTACACACAACTGAAGTAGTTCAAGCCTTTTATTGTTTTAATATTGATGATTTTGGCATACAGCTCATGAAAACCCAAAATTCCTATCTCAAAAAATTAGCATATTTCATCCGACCAATAAAAGAAAAGTGTTTTTAATACAAAAAGAGTCAACCTTCAAATAATTATGTTCAGTTATGCACTCAATACTTGGTCGGGAATCCTTTTGCAGAAATGACTGCTTCAATGCGGCGTGGCATGGAGGCAATCAGCCTGTGGCACTGCTGAGGTGTTATGGAGGCCCAGGATGCTTCGATAGCGGCCTTAAGCTCATCCAGAGTGTTGGGTCTTGCGTCTCTCAACTTTCTCTTCACAATATCCCACAGATTCTCTATGGGGTTCAGGTCAGGAGAGTTGGCAGGCCAATTGAGCACAGTAATACCATGGTCAGTAAACCATTTACCAGTGGTTTTGGCACTGTGAGCAGGTGCCAGGTCGTGCTGAAAAATGAAATCTTCATCTCCATAAAGCTTTTCAGCAGATGGAAGCATGAAGTGCTCCAAAATCTCCTGATAGCTAGCTGCATTGACCCTGCCCTTGATAAAACACAGTGGACCAACACCAGCAGCTGACATGGCACCCCAGACCATCACTGACTGTGGGTACTTGACACTGGACTTCAGGCATTTTGGCATTTCCCTCTCCCCAGTCTTCCTCCAGACTCTGGCACCTTGATTTCCGAATGACATGCAAAATTTGCTTTCATCCGAAAAAAGTACTTTGGACCACTGAGCAACAGTCCAGTGCTGCTTCTCTGTAGCCCAGGTCAGGCGCTTCTGCCGCTGTTTCTGGTTCAAAAGTGGCTTGAGCTGGGGAATGCGGCACCTGTAGCCCATTTCCTGCACACGCCTGTACACGGTGGCTCTGGATGTTTCTACTCCAGACTCAGTCCACTGCTTCCGCAGGTCCCCCAAGGTCTGGAATCGGTCCTTCTCCACAATCTTCCTCAGGGTCCGGTCACCTCTTCTCGTTGTGCAGCGTTTTCTGCCACACTTTTTCCTTCCCACAGACTTCCCACTGAGGTGCCTTGATACAGCACTCTGGGAACAGCCTATTCGTTCAGAAATTTCTTTCTGTGTCTTACCCTCTTGCTTGAGGGTGTCAATGATGGCCTTCTGGACAGCAGTCAGGTCGGCAGTCTTACCCATGATTGCGGTTTTGAGTAATGAACCAGGCTGGGAGTTTTTAAAAGCCTCAGGAATCTTTTGCAGGTGTTTAGAGTTAATTAGTTGATTCAGATGATTAGGTTAATAGCTCGTTTAGAGAACCTTTTCATGATATGCTAATTTTTTGAGATAGGAATTTTGGGTTTTCATGAGCTGTATGCCAAAATCATCAATATTAAAACAATAAAAGGCTTGAACTACTTCAGTTGTGTGTAATGAATCTAAAATATATGAAAGTCTAATGTTTGTCAGTACATTACAGAAAATAATAAACTTTATCACAATATGCTAATTTTTTTCTCCCTCGGTAAGATCTCACCTTGTGGAGTTTCAGTGATCATGCACTCTAAAAAAAACGCTGGGTTATGCCTGTTGGGTCATTATGTTGGATTATTTTTTCAGTATTGGGTAGTTTTTTGTATAACCCAGCTGTTGGGTTAATGGCTGGATCAATTTCACTGATCACTGAAACTATACACCCCTCCCTCCGATGAAATAAGCCAGCGCGGGCACTTTAACCCAGCTGTTGGGTTACAGTCGGAGCGCGGGCTGCTGATTTAGTGGACTTCTTAGGTGAAATTAAGGTTTGTGTATGTTTTATTCTATCTATAAGGTCTTTATTGTGCTGTAATGATTTTATTTTACGCAATGCAACATACAGACGAGACGTCAGTCTGCTAAAGGCATCATGCAAGTTAAAAACTATGCTGCATAATTCAATTTTGTCATATTTTTGTCCATGGGTGTTTTCAGTTATTAATAAATGTTCAATTATGTGTCTGCTTTTTAATTTCCAACTTATTTTTGGTTCATTTTAAGCCAGCAATAGTAATTTTTATTCAGTATTTGAATACATGCTGTGTTTGTCCATATTTGACTCAGCGTTGGGTTACCAAAATAACCCAAATTGGGTTGTTTTAACCCAGCATTTTTTTAGAGTGTGAGAACAGTGAGGAATCAGCCCAGATCTACACTGCAGAATCTTGTCAGTGATCTCAAGGCAGCTGAGACCATAGTCACCAAGAAAACAATTGGTAACACACTACGCCGTGAATGTAACACACAGCGCCCACAATGTCCCTCTGCTCAAAAAGCGCATGTACAGGCCCATCTGAAGTTTACCAATGAACATCTGAGAGAAGAGAACTGGGTGAGAGTGTTGTCATCATATTAGACTAAATTCAAGCTCTTTGGCATCAGCACAACTCGCCGTGTTTGGTGGAGGAGGAATGCTGCTTTTGACCCCAAGAATACCATCCCCACCATCAAACATGGAGGTGGAAACATAATGCTTTAGGGGTGTTTTTTCTGCTAAGGGGACAGGACAACTGCACTGTATCAAAAGGACGATGGATGGGGGCCATGTACAGTCATGGCCAAAAGTTTTGGCAGTGACATAAATTGTGTTTTTTGCAAAGATTACTGCTTCAGCATTTGTAGATTATTTCCCACGTTTCTATGGTATACTGAAAAACAATGATAAGCATATTAAGTTTTAAAGGATTTTATTGGAAAAAAAATATGAGATTTACAGTGTTGACCCTTGTTCTTCATAACCATGACCATAATTTGTGGGCTTCTGCTTGTCCACTCGCCTTTTGAGGACTGACCACAGGTTCTCAATGGGGTTAAGATCCAGGGAGTTGCCTGGCCAAGGATCCAAAATTTCAATGTCATGATCTTCAAGCCACTTCTTTATCACTCTTGCTTTGTGACATGGTGCTCCATCATGCTGAAAAATGCACGGATCATTACGAAATTTCTCAAGGATCGTTGGAAGAAGTTGCTCTTGCAGGACGTTTTGATATCATTCTTTATTCATGGCAGTGTTTTTTGGCGGAATTATGAGAGAGCCCACTCCCTTGGTTGAAAAGCAATCCCACACATGGATGGTCTCAGGATGTTTCACTGCTGGCACAACGCAGGACTCATGGTAGCGTTCACCTTTTCTTCTCCGGACAATCGATTTTCCAGATGTCCCAAACAGTCGGAAGGGAGCTTCATTAGAGAAAATAACTTTGCGCCAGTCTTCTGCTGTCCAAGCCTTGTACTTCCTGCAGAATTTTAGTCTGTCCTTGATGTTTTTCTTGGAGAGAAGTGGTTTCTTTGCTGCCCTTCTTGACACCAGTCCATTGTCCAAAAGTCTTCGCCTCACTGTGCGTGCAGATGCTCTCAAACCCACCTGTTGCCATTCTTGAGCAAGCTCTGCACTGGATGTGGCACGATTCCGTAACTGACTCCTCAGGAGGAGACAGTCCTGGTGCGTGCTGGACACTCTGGGACATCCTGAAGGCTTCTTCACTGCAGTTGAACCTCTTTCCTTTAAAGTTTTTGATGATCCAGTAAATGGTTCTTTCTTTTGTGCAAAGTTAATTTTTTTGACCAATGAAGCTTTTAGCAATTATATAAATGCGTCTGATCACTCTACACAATAATCTGGAAACAATGTGAATGAACACCACAACAGCCTAAGCAGCAAACCTTCAAAACACAAAATGTATGTCACTGCCAAAACTTTTGGCCATGACTGTACCGTCAAATCTTGGGTGAGAACCTCCTTCCCTCAGCCAGGGAAGCCAGGGCTTTTAAAATGGGTCGTGGATGAGTATCCCAGCGTGATAGTAACCCAAAACACACAGCCAAGACAACAAAGAAGCACATTAAGGTCCTGGAGTGGCCTAGCCAGTCTCCAGACCTTAATCCCATAGAAAATCTGTGGAGGGTGCTGAAGGTTAGAGGTACCAAAAGTCAGCCTCAAAGCCTCAAATGACTTGGAAAGGATCTTGAAAGAGGAGAGGGACAAAAATCCCTCCCTAGATATGTGCAAACCTGATGGCCAACTACAAGAAAAGTCTGACCTCTGTGATTGCCAACAAGGGTTTTCCACCAAAAACTAAGTCATATTTATGGTTATGGCTGTACTACTGTGGATTCTACTAGTACCGTCATTGCTAATGATTTACATTTAATAGCAAATTATGTAGATCAAATGGCTACCTTCTGTTTTGTTTGGAATGTGCAGTCAATGATTTAGTTCAGCTCAGTGCTGATATGGATATAGACCTTGATCCAGCTGTGTTAGCTGGCATAACGGTTTAACTAGTGGCTGTGTTATCTGGTGACCAAGTTCCTGGTTCAGGTCCTCCGCTCCAGATGTGACTGAATTTGCCGATTCTGAAAGCAAAAACTGACGTGATATTAAGCTTTCTAATAAAGGCAGATGTGCTCATTACAAGATTCTGGTATTCTTGTGAAGATTTGACTTCAACCCAAATATCTGCAGCTTAATACGTGCGGTTTGATTGCTCAGTGCGTTCATTACTGGTGTTTCACGGAGCGTTTTTTTTTAGCGCGTGTACGAAACCCGTGCCAAACAGACTTTTTATTTTTGTTATTTTCCATACGTAAGCTGCTATGGGCGATCATACCAATAATTTGTAATCTTTACCAAATCTTGTAATGAGCAAATCTGCCTTTATTAGAAAGCTTAATATCACGTCAGTTTTTGCTTTCAAAATCGGCAAATTCAATTCAAGTTCAGCTGGGTCAAGGTCTACATGTATTTCAGCACTGAGCTGAACTAAATCATCGACTGCACGTTCCAAACAAAACAGAAGGTAGTCGCTTGGTGCATGATCTATATAATTTGCTATTAAATGCAAATCATTAGCAATGATGGCGCTAGTAGTATCCACAGTTGTACAGCCATAACGATAGCGATCCTGTTTAACCAATTCTGCATTGAGAGCGGTTAGGACTGCCTACCCTACCTTATTAACATACGGACGCAGAAATACAAAAATAAATAAATGTAGAAATTCAGAAATAAATGTAAAAATAAATAAATGTAGAAATAAATGTAGTATAACACAAATGATACAAAAATGGCACAATTAAAAATGACACTTGACAAAATGTATTTATTCATTTATGTATTTCTAAATTTATTTCATCATTTATTTATTTTTTTTTGCATTCATTTGTTTATTCATTTATTTATGTATGCATTTCTACATTTATTTCTTCATTCATTCATTCATTTATGTATTTTTACATTTATTTTTGCATTTATGTATTTATTTATTTATTTCTCGTCCTCAATACAGCTCTAGTTGGTCATTTATCTACATGTAATGTAAACAAATGTCAGTCCACTGAGTAAAACAACACATCTCAAATGCATTAAACAGCGCAAGTAGCTTTTTGCAGCACACGCAACCTTTCTGTCAGAGCATCTGATGGTGCAAGCTGGTTTAAACTATACGTTTTTAACTATATCTTAAGATATAATCATTTTAAATCTCCTAATGTAAAGCATGTTTCATGTTTCGGTCAAACTGGATTATGCACTTTCCTGCAGCAGCTCACTCCATGTACTCTGCTATTTTTCAGATGCACTGGCCTTGCATCAGATCACTCTATATAGATACAAATTATACATATTTACAAAAATATATCGATATATCCTAAGACACCGCCCAGCCCTAACATTTTGTCACCTTAAGTTTTTACTTATATGCTGCTGCTTAACAGCTTCACTTGGTGTTTAGGCTCCTGTATAAGTTGAGCTGCAAGAGTACAATGGAGAGTAATAGAAACCTGCTAACCAGACCTGCTTGTTTTAACCCATATTTAGTTTGAAGAATTTTTCTTTTCTCCCTGCATTTCAGGAACTGGGAAAATACGGGCTGCTGTATTACAATGCTTTATTCATGATTATTCCCACTATGATTTTAGCATACTTAACTGGAGACATTAAGAAAGTAAGTATGTTAATTGAGAACAGATTGAAAATTATATCTGAATTTTGATTGACTTTATATACATGAAAGTGTACATTTGGTAAAATAATACATGTGCATGTGATAACAAATTCTTGTGTGAATTTTTAGGCTTTGGAGTATGATGGTTGGGCTGACATTTTCTTTGTGATTCAGTTTGTGTTGTCATGTGTCATGGGGTGAGCCTGATATTTCCAGTCTTTTTCTTCATCTTAAGTTTTTAAAGACTACTTAAAGGTGAATTGTGTAATCAGTGTAATTTATATTCTTTTCTCTCTTGTTCCCATGATTATTATATCATTGGTTATTTTGGCAGGTTTATACTCATGTACTCAATTATGTTATGCACCCATTATAACTCTGCTTTGACAACAACCATTGTTGGCTGTATCAAGGTTAGTAATGAATGTTAAATCAAATTCAATAAAATAAAATCAGTTAAGATTTCACTTTGTTTCCTTTAACCAACCCAACAGAATATCTTAGTCACATACATCGGGATGGTGTTTGGTGGAGATTACATCTTTACTTGGGTGAATTTTATCGGCCTAAACATCAGGTAAAATTATAAAAATGACACTGAAGATAGCCCACATTCTTAGTAAAAGACTAGTAAAAGAAACCATAAAATGTGATGTCATTTCATGATTATGTCAGAATGAACCAAGGTGCAGGAACAAAGACAAATGTCTGATTTTTTTTTTTAGAAGGTATAACATAAAGTACTGAAATGTAAATCAAATCAAAATGTTCGTAGAATTAAAAATATTTCTTATATTTCCTTCAGTTGTTCTGTAAATTTAGTTTTTCTTACCTTTTTCCCTTACAGCATTTCTGGCAGTCTTGTGTATTCACACATCATTTTCACTAAGGAACAAAAGAGTAAGTGCAATACAAAAATGTGGATTATGAGCATCAAAACCTTAATGTCATGGATTCATTTTCTTTAATTTCCTTTCTTTTGTTGAATAAGATGAAGTGCATTGTAGATAACATGAAATCTTGTGTCTTTTAACAGAAAAATGTTGATGGAACAAGTTTAAACTGGCACAACAAAGTCAGTAATATCTATGACAGTCAAGAGCCCAGTCAGCAGGCTGTGCAGAAAGTCTCATTTCATAACACTTTGAGCGCAACAGTAACTAGCAACTTGACGTCCTGAACTACCATTCTGCTATTTTATTTTTACTTTGAACAATGTTAACCCTAATGTTTTTGTTAAACAAGATATGATTACATTTAATTTAATTTTGGATAGATGAGACATTATTTCCTTTGCTATGGTATAAAATCAGTATTATCCTTTTGTCTTTATAAATTTCTCAACATTAGTAGTTCAAGATGAACTGTTCAATTTCCATAAAATTACATTTTTAATGTAATTATTTTGTATTATTTTTGTGTTAAATAACATTGATACAAATCATGTGAAACAAAAATTATTAAACATATGATGCTTTTTAACCTGGAATAAAGTGTATGAACAAGCTAAATAACTGAATATCTATATGCAAATAATAAAAAAAAAAATTGATCAAATTGTAGTTGGAACCAAACAGAATTAAATATTTTGCATAGAAGCACAAACTAAAGATGCAGGAAAACGGTGACCCTCCTGAAATCATCTGGAGTTATTGAAGAGGCCCTTACATACTGTGGCAGAAATTCCAGTTCTGTGAGTAAATTCACAATAACATTTATTAGATATATGGCAGTGGATCAACTTAAGTATATTCATGATTTTATAGAAATATCTCTTTTTTTTTTTTTTTTGGCAATGGACCAGTGTGGATTTTAAAGTCTCTATTGGATTTTAAGTCTGCTATTTAAAATGTATGTAATGGATAAATCCCACTCTAGACCATTTAAAATAAGCGTAATACTACAGTTACATGATGTTAACAAAACCGATGACAGACAACTGGCAAGCAACAAAAAATATAATATATGAAGATAACCATTCAGAGCAAACCATAGCACCATGATTTCTTAAAAGTGTAAATGCACAATTAATGAATCTTTTGCAGGATGAGGGGGAAAGTGACTTCAAGTTTTTGTTTATAAAGCTCTATGGAAGAATAGCCTGTCAAAAGAATTTAAAGGACATATCTGACCATAATATCTTTCCCATATTTTGTTTAAAATAAAAATCTAATAAACATGACTGTAGGAAAGTACAGATTTTAAAACACAACTCATCATGTTTAAACAACTTAAAAGAAAAAAAAAAAGGAAAATAATATGAAAAGATGAAAGACATTCAGTATACTCCTCTAGACTATTTTATACATGAAGACAAAAATCTGCATTAATTTGGATCATATCGCTCAATGTTGCCTGTATTTAAAACTCTTGACTGAAATATGTTACTTTAAGTTACTGTGAGTGGTGATTGTTTTCAGCTATAAACCTTACAGACGTAGTTTTGTTATTTGGATGAATTTGTTTTCTCAAAAACAGCTTGTGAACTTCATGTACAAAAACTCGAAAAGGAAAACCTAAAGATATAGTTGCAGTGTGAATAACAAAAAAAATAAATAAAATAAATGTAGGAATGCAGGGAATCTGTGCAAACCTTACAAATCATGACACAATCTTCTTGTTAATGTTGTGTTAACATTCCCTCAAGTAATTTTTAATTTTCAAAAGAAATTATATTTAATAATTGTGCACAATTTTTCTCCATAATACAGTAATACAAAAATAAATACATAGTAAAGTTTTTCTATATAATGGTATTTGTAGTCTGTGTCTTTATTTATTGCTGTTGTAATTTTAAATCAACCACTGTGTCCATACTGGGTGATATTAATATATTTTAGTAATCTATGAGAAGTGAATGAGAATCATGAGAACTAAAACTAAAAAACACATCAAATATAAAATATAAGATGCCTTACAGTATAATGCTCCCAAAAATAGGCTTAATTTTCTTTAAAAAAAATTATATGTGTATATATATATATATATATATATATATAGGTGCAATATGACCTGGACGTTTCTGCAATGAGATTCACACAGTTAATATAAACACAGCTAGCAAACCAATTTTCCGGACACTTTACAAAAACAAATCTTTGAAGGGGTGAGTCCATTGCCTTATTTATTTTTACTACATCTGTCAGGAACTTGCAGTATGCCTCCAACACAAACGAGCTGAGCACTGAACCATTAGTATATAATATAAATTCAAACACAACACAACAAGATGTGCCTGGAGACACAGTCACCCACATTTATCCTCATGTATTATGTATAATGGCTTAAACAGCATTTTCATCCATTGTCAAAATGTTTCAATAAAAAATATAAATATCTTGTTGGTAAAAAAATAGCAGACAAATTCCATTACATATAGAATATACATTTCTCTGTAAAATGGTTTTATGAAAAAGGCGCATTAATCAGCTGTAGTTAGGTTTGGAGGGTGGTATTTTTGGAGCAGCTCAGCTTTGGATTTAGGGTGGATGAGGTGAGAGGTGTCACAGCGCTGTCCCATCGCCCCGGTTTCTTATTTTAGCCTGACTTTTGTTCTTGTTCAGTCTTCTTTGACCCTGGAAGGGTCTATCTCAACCTGGGCCAGTGAGTCTGATTCTGTCCGGCACTTTTTTGTTGGCCTGTCGAGACCCTGGCAGTCCTGCTGATGCTTTACCGAGCCATTTCTGTCTGTGTTGTGGGTGTCTGTAAGTTTACAGCCGTTGAAGTCTGGATGATCTGTAAGTAGACTGTGTTTAGATGCTCCATTCGCCTGGACAGATTCACTTTTAACCTTGTTCACACTGCTTAACATCTGTGTGGCATCTGCACTGGAGCTGTGACTGGTAAGTCCTAAATTGGGAACCAGAGAGATAAACTATATTACACAGCTATAATAAATGTTTCAAACATACGGCATACATGATTTTCTATAAAGTATCCTGAAATATGCAGCAAAGCATTTCAATCTAACTGTGGAAAATAAAAACACTAAGTACTTTACCGTTGTGACTGCAAGTCTCCTCTCGCTGTGACTGGCTAGTACTGCTGCAACAGACGGCAGGAAGTGGCGTGGCTGCTCGACTGGAAGCAGTGCTTTCAGTTTCATCAAGAAGTCTGTCCATGTAATCCCTACACAAATAAAAAAAAAAAAAAAATGAGCACACACCTTCAGGGATTGAAATTAACTTTTTTACTCACCAGCCAATTTGGCCAATTTTTAAGTTACTGGCCATTCATAACTTCTACTAGCCAAAAAAAAAAAAAAAACCGACCATAGCAAATCATTCAAAAATACTTTAAAAGTCAAATTAAAACTACCAGTAGGTGGCTGCAAGTCACTGTTAATAAGTGAGTCATTGCGATTCAACCAAATTATTTGGTTGTTTCATTCAGGAACAAATAACACAGTCATGTTGTTCAGAGACACAAAACTTTGCTGTGGCTGTGTTTGGAAATAGAGCAAAAATGGCCAATATGGTGTCTAAAATGTAAGTCTCTGTTTTGATATTAACTTACTGTTTATTAAACTGTTGTATAAAAATCAACACATTTGTAGCCATGCTGATTTTTAAGGAAAAAAAAAACGGCACTCTTCGTGTGATAGTAATTAACTATATGAAATCATATAAATATATTAATTTTCTGCCCCCATATCTTGAATTATGTGATCATTCTTAATGCATATTAATAGACTGAATCATCCAGTAAAAGAACGCACTCTAAATGCGTGCACGCAGTAAATTAGTCTAACCAGACCTCACATAGTCGCGGATACGTCCACTCTGTAGGTGTGTCTTGTTTGTTTTTTGCAATATACTTGATAACGTCATGTCTCACGAGTTCAGTATTTGCGAAAAGTAACCCGCCAGATTGGCTAGTGATCTGACAGCATTACCCACCCCAGCTGATTTTTTACCTGCATTTGGTGGCTGGGCGGGTGTTCATTTCAAACCCTGCACACCTTACACTGAGAAAAAGCAGGACCTCAGGAAATATTAGGAACAAATAATCACTATGACTCAAATTCTCCAGTGCTACTAGAGACAGTACACTTTCCACATCTTTTCCTGTGACAAATTATGACTAATTTTCCTGTGTAATTTTGATCTACCTTATTCATACATACAATAATAAAACTGGATGATACAGACAATAATAGAGTGATGAGCTAAACAAAACTGGTCCCCTTTACCCCTGCCATAAACATGACTTGTGAACAGTATTTGAATATTGTTAGCTGGACTGCATTTAGATCTTCATTCCAATGGATCTCAAGTGTAGTCAGATAGAAGAGGGTTTTGTTATGCGTCAGTTTGCCTGAATAAGTTGTACATTTTCCTTCATGTTCTATTTTCAGGCATTAAGAGAACAACATAATGCTTGGTATTCTGATGTGACATGGTATAAAAAAAATATCCATGTAAGAGCACTTTTCAATCCGCTGCATTCTTTACCTTCCGATTATTTCCTTTTTTCCTTCAAAAAAACAACATATACTATGCATTTGTGGTTTGCTCTCCCTGTTTAATTTACAATGAGTAATTCAGCAGAATGCACAAAAAAAAATCTCATTTTGCTCCCCAAACCCTCATGTCTCTTTCCAGGTTTGTTTTTACACAGATGCTTTAAAATATAATTGTCCTCTTTTGTCTTCTACATTAGCAGTGTTTGCTAGAATGCTTCTAAAAAAGGTAAATACATTCTTTGTTGTCTGCCCAAATTATAAAAATTAATTTTAAATATCATATTCCAGTTAATGAACATTGTTATGTAAGGCAATGTATGTAACATAATACAGTACTTGTCAAAAGTCAAAGGTACTTGTGAAAAATACAGTGAAATATTATTACTATAATTATATGAAACTATTTAAAATTAAAAATAAAAAAAAATAAAAAAAAATAACTTTTAACAATTAATTCCTTTCAGCATAATAAAACATTTTCAGAGGTAAATCAACAATCATTTTAACAATATTTTAACAATATTTCAAGTGTGATTTGTAAGATTTGTTGTATTTTGAAACCAGTTTTTCTTTGTAAGAGGCAAAAAGTCACCATACTGATTTCAAACTTAAGGATTCATTAGGTTAAATATATAATGAACCAAACATGTATTATAGCATTTCAGTTGATAATTCAGTATACTATCCCATGTTTCAGTAGTGACAGTCTTGTTTTGGTAGCGACCACATCACATTACAGAATTTTAACTCGCACTACACTACTAAAACATTCTAAAATACAAAAAAAACGTGCATAACTGTATTAAAATGTTGTTTATTTCCCCCAAATAAAGAATTATGTGTTCCCTTTGTCACTACTGAAACAATGATGACATGTTTTGGTTGTGACTGTTTTTTTGGGTGTTATTCCCTAAAATTGTCACTACTGAAACAAAGATGTCACTACCGAAATGTCGCCAAATGTTTCGGTCATGGCTGTTTCAGTTAGTGACAATTTTATATACTTGTGAACCTAGCTCAAAGATGCTAATCAGTACATGGTTAGCTAGCACAGTTCTGAACAGTTGTACAAATATAAAAACTAAATTACAGAATAACTTCTAAAAACAATTTACCTCAAAATGAAATGATGGGACCCATCTACTTATACCTTGTAGCTATGAGAGAGAGGGACACGGGAATATTCGTGATCATAAATTTAGGGGTGTAGTTAAAATCAGTCTCAGCCAATGGACTAAAACCGGGTGTGCCTCACACATCCTGAAAAGTGAAGCTGCGGGCTCTTTGATCGTCCCCTGGTGGCTGGCTGCAGTATAGGTCATAAACCCTGCCCTCTCCATGTAATCTAATGGGACATGAGGCAAACTAAATAATAACCAAAGATGGTTTCCATCATTTGAGGTAGTTCTTATAATGCTGATTTATGTTCAAGTGTTTGTTTTTGCTTTTAGGTAGTTATTTGATGCTATTTGATGCAATTTTGCTATTAGGTAGTTATTTGATGCTATAAAAATGGGGTTGTCAGTCGATTAAAATGTTGGTAACACTTTATTTTATGGTTTCTTAACTAGTTGCTTATTAGCATGCATATTACTAGAATATTAGACATTTATTAGTACTAATTAAGCACATATTAATGCCTTATTCTACATGACTATGCTATGGCTTCAAAGGTAATGTTCTCTGCAAAATTAAGCAAAAACATAATATAATGTTTAAAATATAACACAATATCAGCTTCTTATTTACTGAACTGTTCTATAAAATCACATTTAAGCTTGTGATAGATCGGGACAAAACCAGCAATGCTCTCATTTTTTGCACCAATATCTTGAATTTTAGGGCATAACTGCATTTATGGAGTTGTTGCCCTGCGTCATATTTATGAACAGTCAACTGTATGAAATATAAAAGTATGCTATTTTTTCATAACTAATTCATTAACGCGTCAACTGACAGCCCTTAATATATATATATATATATTAGGCCTATGTGATGTGATGGTAGTTTTCTCAAATGAAATGGTGAAATGCTAACGAAAAATCGTTTTTATTGCCGAGCCCTAATACATACTATATAAGCCATAAAAGCCTGATGCATTAAATATGTTAAGTATTAAAGTGAACACTGTAACCAACAGGGCACTTCTGGGAAATGCGTGTGCATTGGGAATCAAATAAAAAAAAAAAAAAAAAAAAAAAAAACAAGGTAACACTCATTTTACATACAGCGCACAGTGAAAATGACATGAGTATGGCAGTGGGCAAATGGATAAAGCGCAGCATAGTTTGAAATCACGAGTTTAAAAGTTTGTTGATTGCACATTTCCACTGAAGCTGAACTCTCCCGTCTGTATTCAACTTGCACGTACCGACCGTCATACAGAGCATATACAATCATGCAGAATATAAATCAGGCAAGTGATCAGCTAGAGACAAAAAAGAAGGAAAATCTGACCACGCCCCCACACTTATTTTATGTGTGTGTGTGTGTGTGTGTGTGTGTGTGTGTGTATGTATGCATGCATGTGTGTATATATATATATATATATATATATATATATATATATATATATATATATATATATATATATATACAGGGGTTGGACAATGAAACTGAAACACTTGGTTTTAGACCACAATTAGTGCGGTGTTGGGCCTCCTTTTGTGGCCAATACAGCATCATTTCATTTTGGGATTGACAAATACATGTCATGCACAGTAGCCAGAGGGATTTTGAGCCATTCCTTTTATAGAACAGTGGCCAGGTCACTAAGTGATTCTGGTGCAGGAAAACATTTCCTGACTCGCTCCTCCAAAACATCCCAAAGTGCCTCAATTTTTAGATCTGGTGACTGTACAGGCGATGGGAGATGTTCAACTTTACTTTCATGTTCATCAAACCTCTCTGTCACCAGTCTTGCTGTGTGTATTAGTGCATTATCATCCTTATACATGGTACCACCTTTAGGGTACAATGTCTGAACCATTGGGTGCACATAGTCAACCTTCACACTTTGCTTTTACTGGTGGAATGTGCAATAAGTGAAAATTGGCCACCAGGCAGCGCAAATATAGCCATGAAACCTCCAAAACTATACTGGCCAGTTTTTCAGTTTCAGTCATTTGAGTTTCATTGACCAACCCCTGTATATATATATATATATATATATATATATATATATATATACACATATATATATATATATATATATATATATATATATATACACATATATATATATATATATATATATATATATATATATATAAAGTCACATTAAATATCTTATATTACAATATATACTATTGTCCTGTAAAAATATAAAAAGCCACATTTACTAATCATGATGACAATATAATATAAAAGGAAAAAGGAAACATTGTAAGTATCAATGATTTTGAAATAAATATTTTCTATATCTATAAATATCTGCTCATCAAGGCTGAATTTATTTGATCAAAATAAAGTAAAAAAACATATTGTGAAATATTATTACAAATTTTTAAAAAAAGTTTTCAATTTTAATATATTATAAAATGTATTGTTATTCCTGTGATACAAATCAGAATTTTCTTCATTACTTCAGTTATCAGTGTCACATGATCTTTTAGAAATCATTACAATTTATTTGACTCAAGAAACATTTTGGATTATTATCATTGTCCAAAACAATTTTGCTGCATCATATTTTGTGTGGAAATGGTGATACACTTTATTTTTCAGGATATTTTGAGAAATATAAAGTTAATGAACAACATTTATTTGCATTAATCAAATATATTAATTAAATGTGTTAATGCATTTATCAAATAGAAATTATTTTAAATGTCTTCACTCACTTTTTAATCAATTATGATGATTTTTTTTTTTTTTTTTTTTTTTCTTAAATTTGTCTGTTTTTTTAAATCTTATACAAATGTTTGAGTGGTAGCTATCATTGTTTCCACAAATAAAAATTAAGCAGCAAAACAGTTTTTAACATTGATAATAATGAGAAATGTTTCTTGAGCAGCAAATCAGCATATTGAAATAATTTGTGAAGGATTATGTGACACTGAAACTTCTCTTTGTAAACAACAGATTTATAAACCTTTCTAATGATGAATGTTACATTCCCAAATGCAAATTAAAGCGGCTCAAACCAGTGATAGACCAGTGAATTGAAACTAAAAACAGTACTACTACAGTCTATTATATAATTACATCACAACCATTGCGATTTTTATGACAGCACTAAGCAATTTCAAATTCTCACCGTCATTCATAAAAATGTTACCCGGTGGAGTAACACCTTTCAGTGCTGTTTCTACTGGCATTTGGCGCTTTGAATCATTTAAACGCTTTTAATGTTAACTGTCCTGCAGATGGCGCTGCAAGCTTTACCAGTGCTCTCTGGACCACTCTGTTCATGACCTTCATTTAATTAATTGCTTAAGGCCTTTTGCCCAATTTCATGATCAATGAACAAAAGCTACATTTGCTACAGAAGTTATTAATCTTTGTTAAAAAATAACTTTTAGTTCATGTTAGCTTGGGTTTATTAAAAATAATAAACTTTTGATTTTAACAATGTGTTATTATTATGATTATTATGATTATTATTATATTGGAATTATCTAAGATTAATGAATGTTTACATTTTCATTGGGAGTTTATGTTAACTAATGAAGCCTAAAGTAAAATGTGACCAATCAAAAAAGAATCAATATACTTTCAAACAATATTTAGGGCGTGTTGTAGTCCCAGGCATGTGATCAGCTAGAGACAAAAAAGAAGGAAAATCTGACCACGCCCACAGACCACACCCCTGGCATCATTTAATAATCATGATAACAATATAATACAATATAATGAAGTACTAAAATATATTAAAGTATACAGAATTGTTATTATCATTAAAGTACCTGCCAAAAGAAAAAATTACAATTATCAATGATTTTGAAATAAATATCTTGCATATCTATAAATATCTGAGAAATTATTTGATCAAAATAAAGAAAAAAAAAAAAACAGCAATATTGTGAAATATTATTACAAATAAAAAAACGTTTTCAATTTTAATATATTATAAAATAATGTTATTCCTGTGACGCAAAGCAGACTTTTCTTCATCATTACTCCAGTTTTCAGTGTCACATGATCTTTTAGAAATCATCATGTGATGCACTTTATTTTTCAGGATGTTCTGATAAATATAAAATTAATGAGCAACATTTATTTGCATTTATCAAATATACAAATTAAATGTGTTAATGCATTTATTAAATTGAATTAAATGTCTGTCACTCACTTTTTATCACTTTCATGCATGATGAATACAATTATTAATTCTCTCTCTTTTTTTAAATCTTACACAAATGTTTGAGTGGTAGCTATATTGTTTACAAAAAAACATTAAGCAGCAAAACTGTTTTTAACATTGATAATAATGAGAAATGTTTCTTGAGCAGCAAATCAGCATATTAGAATGATTTCTGAAGGATTATGTAACATTGAAACTTCTCTTTGTAAAAAAACAGATTCATAACCGTTTCTAATGACGAATGTTGCATTCCCAAATTCAAATTAAGCTTAAACCAAGCGCTGCACTAACAGTGAATCTAAACTAAAACAGTACTGTAACAGCAGACATGTATCGCGTCAGACTACAGTCTATTATATAATTACATCACATCCGTTGTGATTTTTATGACAGCACTAAGCAATCTCAAATTCTCACCGTCATTCATAAAAAGTTACCGGGCGGAACAGCGCTGATTCTACATTTGGCGCTTTAAATCATTTGAACGCTTTAACGTTAACTTTCCTGCAGGTGGCGCCACGAGCTCCGACAGCGCTCTCAGCCAGGACCACTCCGTCCATGAGGTTTTAGAAAGCAGTCTTTTCTCAGTTTATTTACGGTAATTAATTGCTTAAGGCCATTTGTGCAATTTCAATTTAAAAAAATCTGAATGGCTATTTAAATACGTTTATAAAGTAGCGCAGCTGCTTTGTTTCTGAGTTAACGTTGCATTTGCGGTTTAGCACCATCTGCTGTCAGAGAGTGAATGACACTTTAAATTTCATTCAGAGCGTCTCTCATGTGTTCCGCCATGTGCCTATTAAAACATCACGTGTCTTCGACGCAGTTTACAGCAGTGTTGTGCATTTAACCAGTTAATGGGAAAAGTATTCTTAAAATGCATTCAAATTTCTGAATGATTTTTAATAAATAATTATTTTCGGTATTTTGAAATGCCCACGATAACAATATCGTGCATATTCATTCTTGTGATATATCGCATTACCGAATACCGGCACAAGTCTACTGGAATTCCATACAAAAAGTGTGCAGAACACATCTCAGATTGCTAAAGCTCACAAAAACTCCCACTATAATCACAGAAGCTATCTTTCCATGACAGACAAGTTAAGCTCAACTGTGCTCAGATTCACTAAGCTCCCTGTCTTTTTCTCACATTTAGTGTTGGTGTAGTTATTGTGATTTGGTTTTGTAGAATTATAACTATATAGTATTTTGGTCATCCATTTTTGTGATGTATATATCTAGCCTACTAAAATGTTAATAAACAATACTGTGTTAAAGACAGGGAAAATGTGTTGGCACTAGGGCTGCACGATTTGGGAAAATTTTCATATTGCGATTATTTAGGTCAATATTGCGATATGCGATTGCGATTACGATTATAATAAATGGCATTGGGGGCACAAAACCTATTATAGCTTACATGCTAATAACAGCCTAGATATGTCATGTAGCCTAATTTGCGCGCATTGAGGAGACTCCTGAGGAGGAGTTGCGTGTCTTACTTTCGGTTTCATTTTAACTGTCGCGGGAAATGCTCGGCGGTGCTGAGCGTGCATTCTACAATACAAGACATTAATTTAAGAGTGGACATTAATTTAAGAAATCATCCACCCGTCCCCAATGGATGATTTCTTTATGTCTAAACGAATACTTATAATATGGCGTGAGGCTCACGAACACATCTGTATTTATGCTTTGTTTTGTTTTGATATAAATTTGTTGTATTGCCACGTGATGTAGCAACTTTAATTTTGCGAAACTTGCACAATACATGTCTCTGCTCAGTGTCAGTAATCTCAAATCCAAAATATCGTCATATAGAGATAGAGTTTTTTTGCAGATCAGTCTCCTCGGCACTCATCTTCGTTCTGGCCTCTCACCGCTGCGCACACAAGTGAACGTGCATGCACGCACGCCACACGTGCACTGCCTATACTGAGAGACTGTCAGATCTTTTTATTTTTATTTATTTATTTATTTAATCTTTTGTTCTGTTTTGTTTGCAGCACGGAAAATAGGCAAACTGTTCTCAGAAAGCATGTGCTCTCAAGTGCACGCAATCAACCTAATATAATATAATAGCAACAATTTCCCGTCATATAATCGCACAGGCTGACATCGCGATTGCGATTGCGATTGCGATACGATTAATCATGCAGCACTAGTTGGCACAGATACTTACGTTACTCCTGGGTGAAGGTTGTATTTTCTTTTTCCAAGTCTAGTTTGTTGCGCAAAGAAATCATACCGCTCAGACTTTTTCCACATGTAATAAAAAGCCACACAATCTCCGACAGACCGTGTTCTAACCTGAAATTGGAAATGAAAATAACAGTTTATTTTATTTTTCTAGTAATTACATTCAGGGTTCCCACTCAAAGCCAAATGTCAAATTCCCTGACTTTCACTGACTAAAAAGCTGAAAACAGTTCCATGAGCTATAAATGAACAGATCCATCCATTTTCAAGCTTTATTTACTTGTTTACAGACGTTTTTAGCACAAAACTATGAAGCCCATTTCTGACTAAATAAAAAAAAATATATATATATATATATATATATATATATATTTTATAGATATATTTTAAGATAAAACTCGCAATTCAGATTTTTTTCTTGCAATTGCAAGTTTGTATCTTGCAATTCAGATTTTTTTTTCTCAGAATTGTGAGATATAAACTCATTTCTGAGAGAAAAAATACTGTTCACAGAATTGCGAGCTTATATCACACAATTCTGACTTAACTCTCAATTGCGAGTTTGTATCATGCAATTCTGACTTTATTTCTCAGAATTGCGAGTTTATCTCGCAATTATGACTTTATAACTCGCAATTGCGAGTTTATATCTCACAAAAAGTCAGAATTGTGAGTTTGTATCATGCAATTGTGAGAAAATAAGTCATAATAACCTTTTATTTTTTATTTAGGGGCAGAAACTTTTTTTCTGTATTATTTCTACAGAAATAAAAAAAACTCTAAAAGATTTTCTGTTTGTAATTAAGTTCATCATTCATTTTTTTTCATTTTTTATTTCTTTACATTTAGTTTTTTCTTTTCACACCCAGTCAAGGCTCTTGAAATGTACATTTTCCTGGCATGTTTGCCTTAGTTATCAGGTACAGCCTGGTGATGGCATTTGACTTAAGTGATTGCCAGTTGATGAGTGGGAAGAGAATAAAATGGTGCTGAAAAACAGCCTAACCACAAAAATAGGCAAAATGCGTGAAACAATGCGATTAAAAATAAAAAATACAAAAAATAAAAAACTTATAGAAAAATTACATTTTGATACATGGAAACTAAAATTTAAAGCAACAAACAAAAATCCCTGATATTCCATGACTTAGACCAAAAAATAGGTTACACTTTATTTTGATAGTCCACTTTAGACATTCTACTAACTGTAAGTAACTTTGTAGCTACATGTCAACTACTTGTCAACTACATATCAACTAAATCTCATTATTTGCAACTACATGTCCACTAACTCTCAGAGTAGACTTTAGGGTTAGTTTAGGGTAGGTTTAGGGTTAGTTGAATAAGTTGACAAAGAAAGTGTTAGAAGATATTAAGCAGACTGTCCACTAATACTCTACTTACTGCTAGTTGACATTTTGTTGCAAAGTTAATTACTGTTAGTAGAATATCTAAAGTGGACTATCAAAATAAAGTGTTACCAAAAAATATAAAATTCCCTGACTTTCAATGTCTGGAATAGGCCTTTTAAAATTCCATGATATTCCAGAAATTCCATGACCCGTGGGAACCCTGTACATTTGCAATTGTTAAAATGTCAGTACAAGAATGTGAAGGGGCGTATACGGATTGACATTCATCATGAGACTTTTTGCAAATGAAGTGAGCTACCTAATGAATTATATCTATTGTGATGAATGCCATAAAATGAGCACTACCTTGTTGGCCTGGATAAAATGAAAGTCTTTTCCGTAAGCCTTTAAACCTTGTTCAAAATTCCTACATTCTTCCTCTGTCCAGACAGAAAGTTCCTCTGTATAAAAGAGAAAAAAAAAGTACATGTAAGATTAGGGTTGTCAATAAGTAATACATTTATGACATAAATTATATGTCATGAATGTTGTATATGTCAAATTTCTGACAAATTATAATTGTGTTTACTGTTCCTCATTTTTGTCATTTGAGAAATTTCTAAATTATTGCAACTTCATCTATAAGCACAAAAACATTGTCAACCAATACACATGGTTATTTTATCTCATATACAGGTCCTTCTCAAAAAATTAGCATATTGTGATAAAGTTAATTATTTTCTGTAATGTACTGATAAACATTAGACTTTCATATATTTTAGATTCATTACACACAACTCGAAGTAGTTCAAGCCTTTTTTTGTTTTAATATTGATGATTTTGGCATACAGCTCATGAAAACCCAAAATTCCTATCTCAAAAAATTAGCATATCATGAAAAGGTTCTCTAAACGAGCTATTAACCTAATCATCTGAATCAACTAATTAACTCTAAACACCTGCAAAAGATTCCAGAGGCTTTTAAAAACTCCCAGCCTGGTTCATTACTCAAAACCGCAATCATGGGTAAGACTGCCGACCTGACTGCTGTCCAGAAGGCCATCATTGACACCCTCAAGCAAGAGGTCTGTGGGAAGGAAAAAGTGTGGCAGAAAACTCTGCACAACGAGAAGAGGTGACGGGACCCTGAGGAAGATTGTGGAGAAGGACCGATTCCAGACCTTGGGGGACCTGCGGAAGCAGTGGACTGAGTCTGGAGTAGAAACATCCAGAGCCACCGTGTACAGGCGTGTGCAGGAAATGGGCTACAGGTGCCGCATTCCCCAGGTCAAGCCACTTTTGAACCAGAAACAGCGGCAGAAACGCCTGACCTGGGCTACAGAGAAGCAGCACTGGACTGTTGCTCAGTGGTCCAAAGTACTTTTTTCGGATGAAAGCAAATTTTGCATGTCATTCGGAAATCAAGGTGCCAGAGTCTGGAGGAAGACTGGGGAGAGGGAAATGCCAAAATGCCTGAAGTCCAGTGTCAAGTACCCACAGTCAGTGATGGTCTGGGGTGCCATGTCAGCTGCTGGTGTTGGTCCACTGTGTTTTATCAAGGGCAGGGTCAATGCAGCTAGCTATCAGGAGATTTTGGAGCACTTCATGCTTCCATCTGCTGAAAAGCTTTATGGAGATGAAGATTTCATTTTTCAGCACGACCTGGCACCTGCTCACAGTGCCAAAACCACTGGTAAATGGTTTACTGACCATGGTATTACTGTGCTCAATTGGCCTGCCAACTCTCCTGACCTGAACCCCATAGAGAATCTGTGGGATATTGTGAAGAGAAAGTTGAGAGACGCAAGACCCAACACTCTGGATGAGCTTAAGGCCGCTATCGAAGCATCCTGGGCCTCCATAACACCTCAGCAGTGCCACAGGCTGATTGCCTCCATGCCACGCCGCATTGAAGCAGTCATTTCTGCAAAAGGATTCCCGACCAAGTATTGAGTGCATAACTGAACATAATTATTTGAAGGTTGACTTTTTTTGTATTAAAAACACTTTTCTTTTATTGGTCGGATGAAATATGCAAATTTTTTGAGATAGGAATTTTGGGTTTTCATGAGCTGTATGCCAAAATCATCAATATTAAAACAATAAAAGGCTTGAACTACTTCGAGTTGTGTGTAATGAATCTAAAATATATGAAAGTCTAATGTTTATCAGTACATTACAGAAAATAATGAACTTTATCACAATATGCTAATTTTTTGAGAAGGACCTGTAGTTACCTGATTTATCATTTAAATGGCCATACTGTCATTATTACGATTATTTTTATATTTTTATTATTATTATTATTAAGGTTTTTTTTTTACCTCAAGTAAGCTCTGATTCATGATCTTCCTCTCAGTGATCTTGTCCTGTCTTTCTATATTCACAAGTATTTTATAAATATACATTGATAAAAAGTCCTACTACGACCCTGGACGCAAGCGCACTGGTCGTTCGTATTACACCAACTACATACGCGGTAGTATGTTTTTAATGAGAAAGTATTAACGGGGGAAACAGAGGAACAGAGATGGAACAGAGGTTGTGTAAGTGCACTTATTCAGCAAACACTGGGATGTGACGAGATCTTATGCGTCTCGCGAGGTCCGACTAGTCTCGTGAGAACGTTACCATATCCTTGCAAAACATTTTGAAGGGTTACATTAGAGCTGCAAGATTAATCCTAAAAAGATTGCGATCTCTATTCACACCTAAGGGATCTTATTCCTGAATGACAACGATTCAGCAGTGTCTATTACGACTGTTTAACACTGGCGCTGCTCATGCTATTTATACGAAGTAAAACAGGTGTTAAAGACATTCAAATCTGCATTCATGCTGCTGCTGATCCAGAAAGCATTACAAACAGTCTTTTCAACCACATAATGATCATCATTTCTGTGATACAGACATTTAAATAACAGCAATGCTGAGATAAAAGTTTATAGTTTGGGTATAAACACTTATTGCCTACTGTAGCAATCAAAACGAAAGTATCTAACACTTATCCTCTTCTGCTAGAAGGTGGTGACAACTGCACGTTTAAAAGCATATTTATCGTTGAATCATTCATTCGGGAGGTTTCAATAGTGAAACAAGTCTTTATTATTTGAGACACTGACTTAATTTCTTCGAAATTTTGATCAAATATATATTTTAAAAGACTTAAGCAATGAACAATGTGTCAGAACCACTAGTAAATTACATTATTTTGTTTAGATTTCTAATCTTTTTTTTCTTCAGAATCGTGATCTCCTATTTATTAAAAAAAAATGTGATTTTCAATTTATCCAGAATCATGCAGCTTTAGTTTACATGTTTATTACTGCATATAATTCATTAAAATAAAAGTTTAATTTATAAAGTACAAGTTCACATCAAAATGCACCTATATTTGTTTGCATTTTGTGTTTTTCAGTTGAATAAAATGCTATTTTCCCCTATATATTACATAATTGAGTATTTCTTTAAAAAAAAGTTTAAAAACCCAGTCTTGTGTCTCGTCTCATCTCGTGGGATAAGTGTCTTGTCATACCCCTAGCAAACACATCCATGTTAAGATTTATTAAAGTTTGCCACTGAGAAGGACTGACAGGAGATTTGCAGAGCAAAGAGTGCAAACAGAAAAGTGAAGGAACACAGACTGTCTAATTGCTAAACTTGAACAGCTCATCAACTACTCATTTCTACTGCCTCAAACATTATGATGAAAGACAAAGAAAAATGGCATTAAACAACTTTGTAAGGCTCACCTCGGGCTGCTTTAACGTTAAATCTTAATCTTCGTAAAGCTTCAGCAGTATCAAAATTACACTTCACCAACTCATATAATGCCTGAGGGAAGTAAATAATTTATATTGTGTATTAAGTCACAGTTCAGTATTTGATTACAAATAAGATGACTCAATAATAATAACAATAACAATAACAATAACAATAATAATAATAATTATTATTATTATTATTATTATTAATATTAATCTTAGAGGCAGTTCTTTAGTACCTGCTCATTGTCTTTAATGTGGGATCCTTCTGGAATAGCATCTACTCCAGTCTCCTCTCCTGTCCGTCGACATGCTTCTGTTAGAAACTCAACCACAGTGTTTTCAGTAAGAATTTCAGGATTCCACAGCAGCTGGTCATCATTTTCATACACTGTGAATGATGGAGTCACAGATTCAAATCATATCACAAGAGTGTAATGTACCGACACCTCCAAAAAAGTAAACCATTTACATATGTAAAATCAAGAACATTAACTGAAAAAAATGACATCAAAATTGACATTATGCTATAACTGAAGTAGTTCTAATTTTATTAGTGCCAGCAAAAACTTTCAGGTTTAAATATTTTATAGTCAGTGTTTCCTAAAGGATTCAATAAATGGTCCCAATTGTTTCTGTAACCCAATGTAATACCACAAAAATTGTGTTTGCAAAATTAATGTAACTGAACATTGTCAGATGGACAACAATTTTATTTTCATTTATTTTCCTGTGGCGCATTTTAATTCTATATGATCATTCTAACTGATATTTTAATTGATCAACATGGGTCAAATTTACCTTTCTCATTGTCTTTGTATTTGCACAGTCCTGATGGTGTTTCAGCCTGATACATGGAGCCAACCATGATTTCCTGTTAAGAACATACACGTCAAACATTTCATGGGACATTCAGACAAAAAGCATGAAGAAAATGCTGATGAAAGAGTGTTTACTTTTTTCCAGTCTTCAGAGGGAATATAGTCATCATCCTCCTCTGACTCTTCATCTACTTCATTATCTAAAAATTAAAAGTTAAAACAGTGTTTAAGCTATTTTTATGGGGGGTGATGAATAAAAATTGATTGTAAATAAAAAGTGACTGAATAAAATGCAGTGAGCTGAACAAGTGGAGCTTATTTGTCTCTTACTCTGAAAGTATGCATGGTTCTGTGAATGTATGAGTTCAGCTGTGTTACAGGCTGCCACTGCACAAACTGGACTGTCAGGGGAGTAGCTCTCATTTACCATTCCAGTAGATACCTTTGATTCATCCTCCTGAAAAAAAAATTTCAAACAGTTCTAAATGTTTTACATAATTTTGACAGCTATAAAAAAAGGTCTATTTAGTAAGTTTGCCATACTAGTCACTGTTATCTGTGTTGGACCATGTTCACCCATTTACCCATTACATTATCTATGTATTAATGTTTCTAGCCCAAAAATTCTAGCGAAATCACCATTAAATAAACACCAAACAAGCGGACCAAGACCACTAAAAAAATGGGTCTTGGTCTGCTTCCAAACGAGCTCTGATATGGTTAGAATGAAGTATGAACGCAACATGGACCAAATACTTCTAAACAAAACAAAAACAGGAAGTAATGACAAGATGGGACACTATGCGACATGATTTCACGAAGGGAACAAGCAGTGTATCCAACACAAAATGAACAGAGGGAAAACATGGAGCAACAAGGAGGTGAAGTGCCTTTTATGAGCTCTTTGCAGATCATGAAAATATAATAATATACACGCAACAATGAGCGTGCTTAGACCAGCAGACAGCATTAGGTGTATTTAACTTAAAGAGGCACTGAGCTGACCAATCCGTGAATGGGTACTTTGATGTCATACACCCACAGCGCTGCTTTAATTCGAACGCACCTTTTTGTTTTGTTTGTGAGTGTTCGGTAAGTTCCGACAAAATATCATTCAACCCGACTTATCTGGTAATGAACGTATCACTATGCCTGTAGGGGTGTGCGATATGGCGATTTTTGATCGTGGACGATTAAAATGTCTCCACAATCTGCTTTTGAAAAAATATTGTAGTATCATGCTACAGTGTGCCTCCGTCTTGATATACTGCACAACACAACATGCATTCACTCATGGGACACTGCACTTAATCGCAATCAAAAAAGTATATTATTTGCATGTGCTCCAAAGCCTTGCTGGTTACATTAAATAAAGTTATTTTGTTTGCGCGCTGTTCTGGCATGCGCTTCACGAGAGCATACACCTGAAGCGCGTGTGCACGCTAAAAGCCTGTCTAACAGCGCCTGATTACTGGACAAAGCTATCTCTACAGGCATGTGATCAGCTAGAGACAAAAAAGAAGGAAAAATCTGACCACGCCCCAAGCCATGCCCACAAGCCACATGCCCAGCACTATATATATATATATATATATATATAGATAGATAGATAGATAGAGATATATAAATAAGCACATTAAATTATATATCTTATGTTATAATAATACATACTATTGTCCTCTAAAAATATAAAAAGCAGCTTTCAATAATCATGATAACAATATAATACAATACATTATAATAAAGTTCTATAATATATTATAGTAAAGTATATGGAATTGTTATTATTATTAAAGTACCTGCCAAAAGGAAACATTACAATTATCAATGATTTTGAAATAAATATCTTCCATCTATAAATATCTGCTCATCAAGGCTGAATTTATTTGATCAAAATAAGGTTAAAAAAAAAAAAACAGCAATATTGTGAAATATTATTACAAATAAAAAAAATGTTTTAAATTTTAATATATTATAAAATGTAATGTTATTCCTGTGATGCAAAGCAGAATTTTCTTCATCATTACTCCAGTTTTCAGTGTCGCATGATCTTTTAAAAATCTTCTTCTTTTTTTTTTTTTGACTCTCAAGAAACATTTCTGATTATTAACAATGTTGAGAATTATTTTGCTGCATCATATTTTGTGTGGAAATGGTGATACACTTTATTTTTCAAGAATTTTTTTTTTTTTTTGATAAATATAAAATTAATGAACAACATTTATTTGCATTTATCAAATATATTAATGAAATTTGATAATGAAATTATTTTAAATGTCTTCATTCAAAAAAAAATTTAAATCACTTTAAAAAAAAATTGTATTAATTTCTCTCTCATTTTTACATCTTATACAAAGGTTTGAGTGGTAGCTATCATTGTTTTCACAAAAATATTAGGATTATATAAGGATTTTGTAACACTGAAACTTCTCTTTGTAAACAACAGATTTATAAACATTTCTAATGACGAATGTTGCATTCCCAAATGCAAATTAAAGCGGTTTGAACCAGTGATTGGAAACTAAAAAGAGTTCTGTAACAGCATGTATCGTGTCAGACTACAGTTTATATAATGTATACAATTATATAATTACATCACAACCGTTGCCATTTTAATGACAGCACTATGCAATGTCAAATTCTCACCACCATTCATAAAAATTTACTGCGTTTTAGTGCGGATTCTACTCGCATTTGGCGCTTTGAATCATTTAAACGCTTTTAACAGTAACTGTCTTGCAGATGGCGCCACGAGCTCGTAGAGTGCTCTCAGGACCCCAGAAAAATCACTAACTGCTCTTGACTGAAGAACTTCAATACAGTTGCTTTAATAAGAGTCAATGTTATATAGTGTATATAGTGTATATAGTGTTTTATTTTTATATTTGTTAATTCAATTTCTTGAATGCTACTGCTAAATACACCTACTATACCTGAAAATTAAAGCACTGTTTCTTTTGTTTATATATTATGTGTATTTGTAACATGTAGCCTATCTTTGTTCCTGTTTTTTAATAACAAAGATAAAACACTAACAAAGATTTTCATCTTCGCCCACTTTAGCCTAAACATCTGCCATTCTTTATATTTTGTTACCTTCTGAGGCTTTGGTTTTAAAATTAGTTTGGCTGTACTGCTCAGACATCTTGCAAAATTGTAAAACCAACATGACAAAGAATCGTGATAAAATTGTGAATCGAGATATTTCTGAAAAAAAAAAAAAATGTGATGTGATATTTTTGCCATATCGCCCACCACTAGTTCGCTGGCAAAAATGCAGATGTGAATGCTAACCCTTAGATTCATCCACATCAAGTAAAAATGTTATTGACTTTTGAAATTTTATTGCAATCTTGATATGATATTGTTTATCACCCAGCCCTGGCTGTTTCAAATGTGCTAAATAAATAAAGGTTGACTTCACTTTTACAATTATTAATAATAACCTTTTTTGCCCAAATTTACAACTGAGCATAACTAGATAATTGTATGTAGACTATAAAAATTTGTATTCATTCTTTATCTTATTCAATTCAGGCCTGGAAATCACACTTTTGAAATCACCTGCTATTTCCAAATTTTCCAGGACTGTGGGAACCCAGTTACATTGAAATTACGGTTGTTTTTGCTGTGTATGCATCCTGTGTGCTCAACAACATTATTCTATTACTAAATACTGTAATTTACATGATATGTAATGTGGGACACAGGTTCTTATGAGACAGACCTTGCTCTTCTTCAGTTCTCCAGTGCTTCTGCTGCTTTCATCATTATCCATATCCTCTCCTTCATCCTCCTCCTCCTCCTCTTCCTCCTCCTCCTCTCCATCCACATCCTCTTCATCATCTTCCTCCTCATCCTCTTCCTCAGGAGATCCACTGCCTCCATAACCGTAGAGACTCAAGAGCTCCTGAATGGGCATTTCTTGCTCCTGCAAGAAATCAAGTTACTATTTGATTATTTGTGTTTGAATAAGACAAACCAAGCAAAACACCATGTAGAACCAACTGCCTAAAGTAACAAATGTTGAGTTATAAACGCAACACTTTTGTTTTTGCCCCCATTTTTCATGAGCTGACCTCAAAAATATAAGACTTTTATGTACACCAAAGCCCTATTTCTCTCAAATATTGTTTATAAATCTGTGTTAGGAGCACTTATACTTTGCTGAGATAATCCATTATGCCAAACCTGTGAGGTGGTTGGATTATCTCGGCAAAGGAGAAGTGCTCACTAACACAGATTTAGACAGATTTGTGACCAATATTTGAGAGAAATAGGCCTTTTTTGTACATAGAAAAAGTCTTAGATCTTTAAGGTCAGCTCATGAAAAATGGGGGCAAAAACAAAAGTGTTTCATAGGGCCGTGATGATATGGGATTTTTTCTTACCGTGATGAAGATGCAACAAATCAAGCGGTTTGGCGGTTAATCGCACTCCCCCATCCCAACTCTTTTTAACTTTGAGCATGGCTTGCATGCCAATGGTGCGCTCCGCTGTGCGTGTGCTTTGAAATAATGGCATTCCGCGTCTTGTGTGAAAGGTCCATTATGATCAACAACACGTGCAGCTTGTAAATGAGCATGGAAATGAATAATAATAACGCAGTCTTCTTTATTATTAAAACAGCAAATTATATTAACAATAATAACATAAAATGATATTTATTTTGATGACTTTGTTGTTGTTTTTATATCTTTTGATTTTAATAGGAATTAATTAATTATTAATTTTGCCATCTTTTGTAACCCATTCTTTGTCCAATAAATTATTAAAATAACCTAAGAAAGCAGCAGAAACAACAAGCCAAGCACAACATGCCCCAACATTGCTTAGTTCTGGGAGTTGTGCTAACCTTTGATTCCTATTTCTTTAGACATTGTTTTTCGGGTAACACACAACTTGTTGAAACTTTAAATAATTTATTGTACAAAAAATGAGTTTCAAACGATGGCAAAAACTGTTCCATAATTTCTATTAAATGCAAAAGATACTAAAAAAAACATCAAAGTTGTAGAAATAAATATTATTTCATGTTATTTTTGTCAGGGGCACGCAGGGCTTGCAGTTTATTTTGGTTCATTTTCACAAATGTAGCATCCGGTGTACACACAGTGAGTGAAGATAGAGAGCGAGATAGCCCTATGCCTCCTCATATTTTCTGCATTTGGCTTTTGAATGACTAGCACCTGCCTGGATCTGTGCGACTTAATTTATGCCTTTTCTCTTCCCTTTCACATACCGATCCATCTCCCATTCTAAGTTACGTCCTTTGGCTGTTTACCATTTTATTTCTTTTATTTTTCTGCTGATGTCCCTTCCAACCCCCCAAACCGAATCATGGAATTAGTAAACCCTACTGTTATGACGAGTAACTTTGTAGCCTTAACAATGATGAATCTAGATTTAATTCACACAGTGGAGTACAGATGCAACAATCAACATATTTCAACCGATTGCCAGGCTTGTACACAAACTGCATGCAATAATTTTTCAAAATGTCATGTGTGTGCGATATTACAAACTCTTTGAACATCTGTTAACACAGGTCAGAGACGCTGAAGACAAACGCAAAGAGGAAAAAATACTGTAGCAGGCAGAGCAAGATCACATCGGTTCACAATGCACAAAATATTGGAAATATTATCCTAAATATTGAAATGGGGGTTTATATGAATTTATCTCCCTCTGTTCATTTCCCTCTGTATAATGTATGTAAAGTATTGTCCATAAGTACACCGCTGCTATGTTTACAGCGATAACCAAGGAAACGCTGTACCAGGGCCAGTAAATTTTGACTGGGCAAGTTAAAATTTGAACCACTGGCCCAACTGGGCCATTAGAAAAAATTCTTAGCATTAAGCCCTGTAAACAATGCTAATTTAGTTACTTTTGAAGTGTTTTAAGGTCTTATGAAAAAGACGGTCTTTTGTTTCAGATGTGAAAACTTTGGTAGAGGAAGAAAAGAAACAAATAGCTACTTTGGATTCAGTAGTATCAATGGCCTGCTGACTTGTGATGTTAAACAAAAAAAATGGTGATACATATTGAGAATCAGGATAAGATCAAACCTTTGCAAGTTCTTCAATCTCACTGCCAAAATTAGCTTCTCCCTCTGGAACCTCCTCGTCTTCAGGGGTTTGTTCATCATCATAATCTGGCAACAGCATCTCTGTTGCCACGTCAAAATCAACATTGTCAGAATCAACTGAAATATTGGATAAAAATGTTTTACCATGATAGGAAAACTTTTGTCTTACCTGGGCTTGAACTCCCCAAGGAGGGCTAAAAACAAGATATTGGTTTAATTAATTAATTGGTAATAATTAAAAATAACTAAAAAAAACAAAAAAACAATTTTGTTAAACAACATAAAGAAAATTATAATTAATTATTAAATTATCAATAACTTTAAACAAAAACTGTTACTATAACAGTTGGATGAACAATTACAAAAACAAACATTTCTATGTGGACTAATATTAGATGTGATTTTGAGGACAATTTTGGAACTGTGTTGGGTTGGATGTCTGCTATAAATACTAGGTCCTGATGTAATGTCAGTTGTGAACCAATGGATAAAAATGACACTTGTTTACAGTGTACAGCTTTTTACCCAGATTGTGGATATATCAGCTGTATAAATTACTCCATTCGCATGTGTATTTTTCACACATTCAAGCAGACCTAAATCAGGAAAATTATGCACTAAAAGAGCTTTCCAGTCCTCCACGTTATTTAGATTTCTTTTAGTATAGACTAACAAAAACTTGCAGCAGGCCAGTGTTAAAACGTCCATGATAAAGAATCAGTGATGCAGTGTGTATGTTGGCGTTTGTGTGTGTGTTTGAGTGTGAGTGTGTGTGTGAGAGAGAGAGGGAGAGAGAGAGAGAGAGAGAGAGAGAGAGAGAGAGAGAGAGAGACTTTGGAAGTTGAGGCTGATATACAGCTAATACTTTGCCTAGCATTGATTAGAAACACTCTTTTAAGTACAAATCGAGATTTAAAAAAAAAAAATCCATAAATTTAAGATTTAGCATAAATAATCGATACAGTCGTCGGTGTTGGTGTAAATACATTTGAGATAATTAATGTATGGTAATGCATTTAAGTATGGTTATAATAGAGTAGCAGGCTAACTGGAGAGGAGCTAACTGCTATTAACTTTGCAGAAATAAAATTTCAAAGAATTCAACGCGTCTTTCGATCTAAAACACCCCACAACTTAATAAGAATTTTATACGACACACTGTAATTTTTGAATACATTATCAACTATATTTTTCAATTAATTGTAAATAAACGGTGATTCATTTCTGGAAAATAATCAGAATTTCCTTCTTACCTCCGCCATATTTACAGAGCTGCTGCGGGGATGTGGGCGGAGTCAAATGAAGTCCCCGGATGTTATCTCTCTCTCTTCTCTCTCTCTCTCTCTCTCTCTCTCTTAATTCAGTTTTTGAGTTTTGCGTGATTTGTTGACGTAATTAAATAAGAAAGAAAGGAAGAAACAAAATAAAGAAATTTAACCCTTATATTATGATTTTGGAGTTGTCAGAAATAGTGTTTTTTTTGTTGTTGTTGTTTTTTTATGTATTTTGTTATACATTAATCAGAACATACAGAGAACATACAGGGAGAAAGGTGGTGATGCAATTCTCACAAGTGCATAGAATTGAAGGACTCCTGGTAAAATCTGTCCCCATGAAATTAAATTTGACGTTTTTTGTCTTTTAGTATGAATATAAATTTTTAAGGTTATCTATAAGCTAGTGTTTCAAAACAATGACAAAATTCCCATTTTCAAGATATAAGCATTTAAAACGTACAATCTCTCACTTACGCCAATTTGGATCACCAATTTTGATTATCACCCTGCACTTAAGCTTCTCATCAAACTTTCTGTCCAGTCAAATGCTCCCTAGAATCTAAGGCTTCACACGATATTTTCTGTGTGTTGAATGGCATTTAGTGCACTATATTGAAGATAGGGAATGATTCAGACAGTGTAAATATGCTTTCCATTGGGGCAAAGGAAGTCTGGTTTTGAGCTGTTTTACATGATCCGCCACAGCATGCACAGTCGCTCCAGTCTAGACATGATAGCATGGAGCGGATCATATGATAGCATACGAGTCGGCGCAGACCACAGAACGTATTGGAACCATTTGAATTTTATACAGAATGGTATATTTTATCATATCAAATGCGGCTTTACTGAGCTCAGCGGCTCTAGCCCAAGCTGTGATATGTGATATGTGTAACGTGAATTTGTACATGTGATAATGTAAGCATCATTAATGACACCTTGTGATTGAACTCTTGTGCTCCTAATTAAATACATTTAGGAGAACCTACTGATCAATGACAAAAATGTACCTTTTTTAATGAAAACAATAGATTAAATGAGAATAATAGGACAAAATCAAGAAGAATAAGTTACTAATCAAATGAAATTAGTATCAACAAAATGTATATTTTTTTCAACTGGGGGGCACACGGGGGGCCACAATAAGTACAGAGGGGCCAATATTATGTTGTGTATTCATATGTGTAGTTGACAAGGCAGTACATCTTTTTTTTTTTTTTTTTTTTTTAATAATAATTTTTTAAGAAAAAATGCATACATTTATGCATTTTCGTGGTGTAATTTGAAATTGTAGTTTTGATAGCACTTATTAAAATTAGACTAGTAAGCCGTCGGCGAAACCAAGCTGTTGTTATTGTTATTGCTGCCTTCCTGCAAGCACTTAAGTGTCTCGGTTTAGTTTCTATTTGAGCCATTTGCCTTGCTTTCGGGTGAATTAAGCAGTAGGCGTGACGGCTTTTTCCCCCTAATTATCGTTCGATTGAGTATTTATTTGACATCTGAAAGCTGACGCGGAAGCGTTCAGCCTCCTCGCGTGAAGACCGACGAACGTAAAGACCTGCGACTTTTCCTGCGCGACTTCAACCGAGCAACGACACCGACAACGCACATAGCACATTCTTTCATTTTCTCTCTCCTCTCTTTTGCCTGCCAATTCTATCATGTGTTTTCAATATATTCCGGTTGTCACTCAACCACGCACTAACTCCTCACGCAAACGGCATCGCAATCTAGCTAACCTACGTCCTATCGCTACATCCTCTACTCCACCTCTTGCTTTTTCTGTTGGCCTCTGGAACTGTCAGTCCGCAGTTAACAAAGCAGACTTAATTTCTGCTTATTCCATACAACCTGATCTTAGCATCTTGGGCTTGACTGAGACCTGGATTCGTCCAGAAGACTCAGCAACCCCCGCTGCTCTCTCTAAGAATTTTACTTTTTCTCACACTCCGCGTCAGACTGGGCGGGGTGGGGGCACTGGTCTGCTCATTTCTGGCAATTGGAAATACACTACACATTCACCCATATGCAATCATAGCTCATTTGAATGTCATGCAATAACAGTCACAGCTCCTGTAAAACTCCAGGTTGTGGTCATTTACCGCCCTCCAGGCCAAATTCTAAACACCTTTCTAGAAGAATTGGATGGACTGCTATCCTCTTTTCCAGAAGATGGCAGTCCACTTTTGGTCTTTGGTGATTTTAACATTCATCTTAACAAGCCTTATGCTACAGATTTCCATTCACTTCTTGCCTCATTTGATCTCAAACGCCTTACCACTACGAGCACTCACAAATCTGGCAACCAACTTGACTTAATTTACACTCGCAATTGTATCCCTGACAACATCCTGGTCAAACCCCTACACGTCTCTGACCATTTCCTTATTACATTTAATATTCATCTTTCAACCTATGCATCACCAACCCCTCTACCGGTTACTTTTAGACGAAACCTACGCTCCCTCTCACCCTCACACTTTTCCTCTGTACTTTCCTCCTCTCTTCCCTCACCTATCCATTTCTCATCTCTGGATGTGGATGCAGCCACTGACACCTTATGCAACACCTTAAAGTCTTGTCTTGACGATATCTGTCCTCTTTCCACCAGGCCAGCACGGGCTACCCCCTCTAACCCCTGGCTGACTGATGTTCTTCGTGAACATCGGTCCAAACTCAGGCGAGCAGAAAGAAAATGGCGCAAATCTAAACACCCGTCTGACCTGAGTATGTACCAATCGTTGCTTTCTGCTTTTTCTACTCAACTCCACACTGCCAAATCCTCATATTATCATAACAAGATCAATAGTGCTTCTGACATGCGCAATCTTTTCAAAACATTTAACTCTCTCCTCTGTCCCCCTCCACCACCACCCACCACTACACTAACAGCTAATGATTTCGCACAATTCTTCACAGACAAAACTTGAACAATCAGCAAACAATTCTTAGCCCCTCATACACATGACTTACAACCCACCACACCCACTTCGAACACTCTCACTTTCTCCTTCTGTCCCCTCACTGAGACAGAAGTATCAAAACTTCTCCTCTCCAGCCACCCTACAACATGCCCACTTGATCCCATCCCCTCACACATTCTTCAAGCAATCTCTCCTACTGTCTTACCGGCACTCACACACATCATAAATACATCGCTCCTCACAGGCACTTTTCCAACTTCTTTTAAGCAGGCTCGGGTAACCCCACTGCTTAAGAAACCAACACTGAACACCTCACTTCTTGACAGCTACAGACCGGTCTCTCTGCTTCCATTCATACCAAAAACCCTCGAACGAGTTGTTTTCAACCAGGTATCATTGTTCTTTTCACAGAACAACTTACTGGATCCTAACCAGTCAGGTTTCAAGAGTGGCCATTCAACTGAGACTGCGCTACTGTCAGTTACTGAAGCTTTGCGGACAGCAAAAGCTGATTCTAAATCATCAGTTCTAATTCTGCTTGATTTATCTGCTGCTTTTGACACCGTCAACCATCAGATCCTCCTGTCCACCCTCTCATCGCTGGGCATCACAGGAACTCCGCTTCGCTGGTTTGAATCCTATCTCACCGGTAGGTCATTCACGGTAACCTGGGGAGGAGAGGTATCCAAAACACATCAACTGATCACTGGGGTTCCTCAGGGATCAGTTCTTGGTCCTCTCCTCTTCTCCATATACACAACATCACTGGGTCCCATCATAGAGTCACATGGCTTCTCCTACCATTGCTATGCTGATGACACACAACTCCATCTTTCATTTCAACCAGATGATCCAACAGTACCTGCACGGATCTCAGGCTGCTTGGCGGACATCTCAACGTGGATGAAAGAACATCACCAGCTTAACTTGGCAAAAACTGAGCTTCTTGTTTTTCCTTGCACTCCAAACTTACAGCATGGGTTCACCATCCAGCTGGGCTCTTCCACAATCACTTCTTCAAACTCAATCAAGAATCTGGGTGTCATCTTTGATGACCAGTTGTCTTTCAAAGATCATATTGCAAAGACTACTCGATCTTGCAGGTTTGCTTTGCACAACATCAGAAAGATCAGGCCCTTTCTAACAGTGCAGGTTACACAACTTCTTGTCCAGGCCCTTGTCATCTCCAGACTGGACTACTGCAATGCTCTTTTGACTGGTCTTCCATCATGCACAATCAAACCTCTACAAATGATTCAGAATGCAACAGCACGGCTGGTCTTCAATGAGCCCAAAAGAGCCCATGTTACACCTCTCTTTATCTCCTTGCACTGGCTCCCATTTGCGGCTCGTATCAAGTTCAAGACTCTGATGCTTGCATATAGGACAACCACAGCTACTGCACCTGCTTATCTGCACTCGCTATTGCAAATCTACACCCCCTCCAGAACTCTGAGATCTGCTAGTGAGCGACGCCTTGTGGTACCATCACAGAGAGGTGCTAAATCACTATCCAGAACATTCTCTTTTACTGTTCCTGGCTGGTGGAACGATCTTCCTACCCCTATCCGGAATGCTGATTCCCTGACAAGCTTCAAGCGACAACTTAAAACTCATCTCTTTCAACTCTATTTGCTGTTACCATAAAAAAATAAAAATAAAAAAAAAATAATCTCTTTATTCCTTCCCTTTCTAGCTTGTACTTGTCTGAAGCACCACTTGAAATCTGGTATTATAGCACTGCCTGTGTCTGTTTGTCTCCTTAAGAAGAATCGCTCTATGTTCTCCCAACTGTATGTCGCTTTGGACAAAAGCGTCTGCCAAATGCCTAAATGTAAATGTAAATGTAATGTAGTGTAAAGTCTGATCTTTGAGAAAATGTATGTTTTCTCTTTCTATTCTTACAAAAGTTTAATTCTCTATTCTTTTATAACTTATGTTCTATGTTTTCTTTTTATTTATTAGACAATTAACAGAAAGCAAAATAAATAAATAAATAAAATAAATTCAAGACAAATTTCGACAACAAGACAAACTTTGCTATCGTCTGTTCATAACTGCTGAAAGTTATACCATTTTAAGATGAGTGATATTTATATCTTCCCTATAGAGAATATGAAGCTGACGTCACGCTGCATTGAGTTCTGGGAAACTGCTTTGTGTTTCCACCATACTGGGAGGATCGCCCTGCCATTGCTATTGAGTTTAGGACAGTATTTTGATTTTCTGTCTCAGATCATCGTTATGAGAGAAAAATAGAAAATGCAGTATCATTTTTGCCTTTTCTAGGTGTAAAAACGCCAAGGGCATCAGTTCGCGGAGATGACGAGAAGACGATAATTAATTAAGGTCACAGATTAAACCCAATGCCTGTCACTCAATAAAAGGATCACACTGCTGCGTGTTTTTGATAGTTTTGGTATTGTTTGGTTTAATAATTAACAACACCTTTGCTAGTAGGACTCTCTAGACTTGTGAATGAGCAGAACTTGAACAGGGACTTTCTAAAATGCTGAACAGAAAAACTTCATGTGGCTTAATGCCCCAAGACAGTGATAAAGACAAAATTGCAAGGCATACTATGTGCAGATACTCATGTGAGCCCAAAATATGAACGCAACACATTTATTTACATGTTAAATGCGATATTTAAAGAGCACATTATGCACACACCTTACTAATAAAGCATACGCTGTGCAGAAAACAACAGATGAGCCCAACATAGATTCACATAGATTTGTGACATTGATTCACATTCTCTATTGCAATGCTCAACTGATTTTTTTTAAAGATATTTTGAGATAAAAACATGAAATGCAGGGCAACAGCTCTGCAAATGCAGTTATGACCTAAAATATCAAAATATTGTGTAATATTCACGTAAGCACTGAATATTTGCGACACTAATTTGCGACTACGGCAAGAGATTGGCAGTGTTTTGGTAACCTGAAATACGGCTGCAGGTGGATTAAAAAGCTTTCAGTTGTTTGGTACTCCCTGTTCGTCTCCTTATTTAAGACTGCACACCCTGTGCAGCACATGCAATATAACACAGAATAAGACATGGTGTCAGAGGAAAAGTAAATAAAAAATGGATTCTGCAATGGATCGTCTAACTTACCGGACACATGGTGTAAGTTCAGACAGCATGCAGAGCTCATGTTTGCGGGCCCATTGAAAAAAAGAGGTGAAGACGAAAAGTGCAGTTATTTGCTCCTGTGTATAGGAGAAAAAGGAAGAGATATATTCAACACCTGGGCACTGACGACAGATGAAGCAAAGGTACTGCAAATGTACTACGACAAGTATGAGGCCCAAAACGAACAAAATTTTCACCAGATATAAATTTCATGAGCGAGTACAAGGAGTAAACGAAAGTTTGGAGCAATTTGTGACTGAGCTAAGACTATTAGTGAAAGATTTTGCAGACAGCGAGGAAACTGTTAGAGGTTGCATCGTATTTTGTATTCACTCTCCGTGAGTGTGGGAGAAGCTGCTGAGCATCGGCTCAGAGTTAAAGCTAGACAAGGCAATGGATATAGCCAGACCGCACAAAGTTGCACAACCTCAGCTCTAAATGTTTGCATACAGCCACCACCCCACAACCACTGGCCTTTTACAGGCCCACTTAGGGCTAGCCTAAGGGCCCCCAGTGGGCTGCCAGGGCAGGGACCCTGAGAATGCATGGGCAGACCTCACTTAGCCCCCTGGAAGCCCTCACTAGGCCCACACAGGGCCTGCACTATTAATCTACAACAACACTAATTTTGTTTCACTTTAAATACTTTTCAGCTACTATATATTAGTTTTTGAAAAAAACTGTTAATATACATCTGAAATGTATTGTCAAAAATGTACAGTAGTCAAAGGGATTTCAAATCTATGGATTTATTAAATACAAAATCAAAAACATTCAATTCAGGTTAATACAGCTGTAGGCAAAAATGTAAATACACAAAAGTAAAAAAAAAAAAGAAAGAAAGAAATGTACGATTGTAGGACAGGGGTGCCCAACCCTGTCCCTGGAGATCTACCTTCCTGCAGAGTTTATTGCCAACCCTGATCAAACACATTTAAGGAAGAAATCTGCCCACAAAATTCTTATTAACAGGCTTATATCTGTTACATCTCAAATATGGCTTGTGAGATCAAACTCACCCACCTGTGATTTTCTAATGCTCAGGTGTGTATGATTAAGGTTAGAGCTGAACTCTGCAGGAAAGTGGATCTTGTGAGCCTGATTTGAGCATACCTGGCCTATATGAAACAGCAGGTTCTGAAAAGGTCTCTTTTGTTTTGAGCCTAGTTGCATTACAGGGCTGCCTACACAAAACCTGCATGGGCCCAAAAGATACAAAAGTTGCTCTGGGCCCAAACGGGCTGGCCCACACTGGGCCATCATGGGATTAATGTGGACAGCCCACTAGTGTGGGCTGCTCACAGAGAGCCTACGGTGGGCCCAAAGCGGTGGGCCTCTCCTGGGCAAGCCCACACTGGGCCTGTTTAGGTTTGGTGTGGGCTGGCCCTAGCCCACTGTGCCTGCAAAAAACCAGCATGGGCTCTGCAAGGACATGTTTGCAGGGTACTGCTTAGAGTAGAAGAAACTGAGGTTAGTTTCAAGTTTGACACCGGAGCACAGGTATATGTCATTCCACTGCACACATAATGACACTTGATAAACTATAAACTCAGTGGATTTAATTAAGCTAGTGCTCTCAGTAAATGCACTTAAAGAGGACAAGTCCATCATGGAAGAATTTGCTGATGTATTCAATGGCATCAGATTATTTCCAGGGGAGTGCACAATCCATCTTTAACCCGATGCAACTCCAGTTGTTTATCCTCCAAGAAGGGTACCTCTCTCCTTACGTGGCAGACTGAAAGAAGAGCTGCAAAATATAGAGAAACAAGGAGTCATAGCAAGGGTAACAAAGCCTACCGACTGGGTAAATGCATTGTAGTTGTGGAAAAACCGAGAACCCGCAAGCTCAGAATATGCTTAGATCCCCGCGACCTCAATAAACGATCAAGCGTCCACTCTACCCTTTACCAATGATAGAAGACATCACACCCAAGCTAATGTGTGTGAAGTACTTCAGTGTTTTAGATGCCCGTTCAGGGTACTGGGCAATAAAACTAACAGAGGAATCGTCCAAGCTGAGGACATTTAACACTATATTTGGACAATACAGATTTCGCTGTCTCCCATTTGGCATCATTTTAGCTGAGGATGAATTTCATTGCAAAATCGACGAGACGTATGAAGGTCTAGAAGGTGTCGTTGCAGTCGTCGATGATATTTTGGTTTACGGACGAACCAAAAAGGAGCATGATGACAACTTGCACGCAATGTTGCAAAGGTCTTGTAAAAAGGTGTGAAACTCAACCCTGAGAAAAGTATTGTGAGTGCCACTGAAGTTCGCTACTTTGGTCACTGCTTATCCGCTAAAGGAATCAAGCCAGACCCTGAAAAGGTCTCAGCGATCAAAAACATGAAACCACCAAAGAGCAAAGCTGAGCTTGAAACAGTCCTGGGAATGGTAAATTATCTGTCCAAGTTTGCACCCTGCTTATCAGACATTAATGCAACTTCGTCAGCTGCTTAAACAGTCCAGCAAATTTATATGGGATTCCCAGCACAATGCCGCATTCCAAAAAATGAAAGACCTCATAACTAAGCAACCTGGACCAGTACTTGTGTACTATGACCAACAGAAAGAGCTGCACCTCCAAGTGGATGTATCGAAGTATGGCCTTGGTGCATCAAGGTCACTGACTGAATGTGAAGTTAGCTACGCTCAAATAGAAAAGCAGCTCTACGCAGTCTTATCTGGCTGCAAGCGCTTTCATCAATATGTATACGGCCGAGAAGTCATAGTGATCTGATCACAAGCCGCTTGAATCAGTGATGAAAAAATCTCTAGCCGCAGCTCTGCCGCGACTCAAAAGAATGATTATACGACTCCAGAAATATGACATCACCATCATACACCAGCCAGGAAAGGAGATTCCAGTGGCAGACACCCTCTCTAGAAAGCCAATAGAAACAGAGCGCGACAATCTCAGCGAAGGAATGGACATGCAGGTTCACATAGTATACAGAAGCTTACCAGTTAGTGATGCAAAGCTGCAACAGATTCGTGCAGAGACTGAATCAGACAGCCAGCTCGTTCAGCTTAGGTAGGTGATTCTGGATGGATGGCCTGGAGAGAGGAAGAAATGCCTGGCAGACATCAGTGACTTCTGGAACTTCTGAGACGAACTCTCCTTGACCAATGGAATCATTCTCAAAGGTGAGAAAATAGTCATACCTACCTCATTCAGAAAAGAGATGCTCATACGCATTCACGGTGGCCACATGGACATGAGAATTTGAAGCAAAGAGCATGAGTGTTATTCTGGACAGGAATGAGTAAACAAATAGAAAGCATGGTCGAAAGATGTGATACTTGCCTGGAGCAACGTTGTTCAAAAAGGAGCCCATGATTCCTTATGAGATACCAACCAGACCATGGCAGGTAATAGCTTCAGACCTCTTCACCTAGAACCATGAATAATACATGGTCACAGTAGACTACTATAGCCACTTCTTTGAATTGGGCAAACTCAGCACCACCACGGCTGCCACTGTCATCAGCAAACTTAAAGTAATTTTTAGCAAGACATGGCATCCCAGAGAAATTTATCCCAGACAATGATTCACAATATCGAGGCAATTGTTTGAAGACTTTGCAAAGAAATGGGATTTCGCGCACACCACCACTAGCCCCCATTACCCCCAGAGTAACGGTTTGGCTGAGAAGACTGTGCAGATAATAAAATCGATTTTGACAAAAGCCAAGATGGACAGGAAAGATCCCTATCTCAGTTTTCTTAGAGAATGTGAAGGTAACACTTTATTTTGATAGTCCACTTTAGAAATGCTACTAACAGTAATTAACTTTGCAACTACATGTCAACTTGCAGTTAGTAGAGTATTAGTAGACTGTCTGCTTAATATCTTCTAACACTTTCTTTGTCAACTTATTCAACTAACCCTAAACCTACCCTAAACTAACCCTAAAGTCTACTCTGAGAGTTAGTGGACATGTAGTTGCAAATAATGAGATTTAGTTGATATGTAGTCGACAAGTAGTTGACATGTAGCTACAAAGTTACTTACAGTTAGTAGAATGTCTAAAGTGGACTATCAAAATAAAGTGTAACCAATGTGAATACATCTGTTGACAACTTCAAGTCACCTGCCCAGCTCCTCATGAGTCGCAGACTGCGATCCATACTGCCAACCACTAACAAGCAGCTCCTACCTGAAATTGTCTGTTTCACAGAGGCACGCTCCAAAAGGGTAAAGCAGCAGCAGCATCAGAAAAAGTATTGTGATCGCTCAGCTCGTCCATTGTCACAGCTTTACACTGGACAACCCGTTCGCATACAGGAACAAGGCCTCTGGAAGCCTGCTGTTGTTGTTCATCCTGCCAACACAGAAAGATCATGTTTGCACTTCAGATGGTTGGATGTACCACAGAAATCGGCGTCACCTTTTCAGCACAAAAGAGGAGCCCGTAGAGCCCTGCGTTTCTACAAACATTGAGGAAGAACAAAACAACAATGCCTCGCCAATGCTTCAGGTACATGCTGAAGTACCAGCCCAGCCTGTAAAAGACAGAGAGATCTGGCCGTACAATACCATACCAGATTTGGTCGAGCAGTGCGACCAAGAGAAATCCTTGATTTGTGATTTGTAATTCATCTGGGGTGTAGGCGGATTGCTGCCCCTGTGAGAGAATGGAATCTAAAATCTGGTATGGGCTGTCTGAGAAGAATGGACACTTTGTTCCTAAATGTTGTTGCATAGTGTGTTAAGTATCATATATGTTGATATGTCTTAAGATCCAGCACCCTCTGTGTTTATGCTATGACAATGTTCCAATGGTAGAAGTATTTGTACACTGCAGTGACTTAAAGCGGTTGTCTTCTTTTTTGTTGTTCTCTCCCTGTTTCCAATGCAAGTGATCGCACTGGTGCCTCCATGTCATGTAAAGCGCGTTTCAGCTTCCACTCTCTGCTCAAACGTTTGGATATGTGTCTAGTTAAGTGATTAAACTAACATTGTGATATGCTTAAGCTGTTTTATATTTAGGCCTATAGATTTTATTTTAGGCAAGTTGTGATGATTTGAGAAGGCTAAATGGATCAGACATAGGCTATGATCAGCTCACTGTCTGCTGCTGGCCGCTTAGTCGTTACTTAAAAAAAAAAAAAACTCCAAACGTTTTTTCAATTAACTTAAAAATAACAAAATATATATTTACTTATAAAATAATTAAACTAAATATAGGGACTTTCAAGCACAACTTGTTTACGCTGTGTTCCAAATTATTATGCAAGTAACATAACAGTAGAATTTCATTAAAATAAATGTTCAGATTTTAGTTTTTTCCTAAGAAAGTGTTTGTTTCTTTTATTTCTCATGTTTTAAAATCAATCTTAGACAGGTTAGTTAAATAGTTTGCCAGGTCATCTTAGTTAAACCTACTTAAAGAGGTTGTTCCACGTTATTAAGCAAGTCACAGTTCTCATGCAATATGAGGAGGAAAAAATATCTTTCTAAAGTTGAAAAGCGTGAAATAGTGCAAAAGGCATGAAAACAATTGATATATCACAGAAACTGAAAAGAGATCATCGAACTGTCAAAAGATTTGCGAGTGATTCACAGCACAGAAGAATTTGATCAGATAAAGGCTTATTATGAAAGGTTTCTGTCAAAAAAAACCATCATGTTATTAAAAGAGCAGCTATAAAGAAGCCACTGTGAGCAGCAAACAGGTATTTGAAGCTGCCAGTGTCTCTGGAGTCCCAAGAATCTCTTGATGCAGGATCCTTCAGAGGATGGCAGTTGTGCATAAAGCCGCATTTCGACCACCCCTAACCAAAAGTCACAAAGAGAAACGTTTGCAATGGGCTCAGAATTACATGAAGACTAATTTTCAAAACGTTTTATTCACTCACGAATGGTGCGCTACACTTAATGGTCCAGATAGATAGAGTTCTGGATGGTTGGTGAATGGCCACTCTGTTCCAACAAGACTAGGAGGTGGAGGAGTGATGATTTGGGCTGGAATATTGGGAAGTGAGATGGTAGGTCCCTTTAGGCTCCCTGACAGTGTCAAAATGACCTCTGCAAGATAAGTAGATGTTCCTAACAGACCATTTTCTACTATGGTTTAGAAATAAGAATCGTGCCTTCCAAAATAAAATGACTTACATGCAGGATAATGCACCATTCCATGCTGCAAAAAACACCATTGATTCCTTGTTTGGTATGGGCATAAAAAGAGAAAAAAATCATGGTGTGATCACCATTATTCCCTGAAATTAATCCTATTGAGAACCTGTGGAGCATCCTTAAAATGAAGATCTATGAGGGTGAGCAGCAGTATACCTCCAAACAACAGCTCTGGGAGGCAATACTGGCATCCTCAAATTAAATACTGCCAGAAACTATACATGGACTTATAAGTTCAATGGATGAGAGAATTGTTAAAGTCATCACCAAGAAGGGTGCATATATCAATATGTAACTTAAACTGTAAATAGGTTTTTTGTTTTAAATTGTGTTTATTTTTGGAAAAATGGTCTGTCCATGCATCACATTTGACAAATGTCTGTTTTGAGTTAATGTTAATCCATTGAATGTTTTCAAATGGCATTCTGCATAATTATTTGGAACAACATATTTTGTGTTTTTTTTTTTTTTTTTTTCAAAATATCAGTAAAACTCTTGACATTATCAGTTCTTTCACATGTAATAACATTCTCATTGTAAAATAATAGTTGACGATAAAATGAATCCTTAATCATACTGACTGATTTGGAAAAACAAACAAAAATGGCATGTGCATAATAATTTGGAACACAGTGTAATTATGGAGTAAAAAGGCTTACTGCTTAATTTTGCCCTATAATATTTGTATACGTTTTCCATCTAATCAATCTCAGCGTGCCTTAATTTTGTGTCGATAGAGGTTTCGTCATCTTACATTAAAATGTCTTTGATCTCTGCTTTGGAAGTGTTCTGTTACTACTGCTAAACTTCCACCAAGATAACAGCAATAAGCTTTATGCTTTTGGTGCTTTTAATATAAAACAAAGTCTTTAGTCTTTAGTTTAATCTTTAAACTAAACTATAAAAACTAAATAGGCTAGAAAACTATAATTAACCAAATTTTTAACAAAACTAATAAAAACCAAGCTGAATTTTACTGAAACCAGCCCTGCATATATACTTCATATTTAACATATTTTAGTATTTTTATTGCATTTCGTGTATTATTCTAATAGATAAAACATTTGCAATTGGTTTGTAAAAGCGGTTTATGCATGAGTTCTAGTCGCATTTACACACGCACAATAATGTGCATTTTTGACAGATTATTGTCCTATTTAATACTGTAAAGTTGCCTTGACACAACTTGTATTGTTAAAAGTGCTGTATAAATAAACTGTACTTCACTTTTGACCAACAGGTGTCACAAGCATGTGGTGTTTTGAGCGCTTTGAAACAGTGAATCGAAAAGGTTCAAAGCTTCGAAAAGTTTTTTTTTTCTTATTGAACAGTGGCAAAACATTGAATACAATTCAATTTCCACAAATACAAAAGAATTTCTAAACAGGCTTTGAAAAGGTTTGCTTCTCCCATCACTAACTACAAGGTCATGATGTGACGTATCGATCTGCTGTTGGTCACACGTTTCACGTGATGTAAATTCGCCGGTCAGAGTTCTCCAACAGACTTTCGGAAAAAAACAGACATTTCGCACGTGCTTGCTTTTCTGAATGGAAGTAAATGCAATGAAAAGTGTGGGAGAATCTCCTCTCCACCGCACACTACACAGTGATTACTGTCGTAAGGTGAGTGAGAAACTGTAAACAACAACAACAGCATCAAAAGTAGTAGTAATAGTAGTGATGGCAGTAATTTAGTGTATAATAAGTGTATAATGAAGTGTATAATAAGAAGTTAAGATGATCCATAAAATAATACCAAGCACTCTTACCATAGCGAGACGCTGCTATAGATTTTCGCACTGACAGTGAGAGACCAATAGTGAGGCATCGCTCGGTGGGTGATGGATGATGTCAAAGACAGCTTCTTACAAGATTGTTAATTACAAAAAATAATACAAATATATTTGCAAGTAAGCAGCTAAGCGATGTGACGACTACCAATCAGGGTGCAGAAGATGATCTATACATGATTGAATACCACAGAAGATAGAAGAAAAATTACAAACAAATGTTGATGAATACTTCTGACAATTTGCAAAGAAAAAAACTAGTAATATGCAAACAAACAAAAAATGTAATGTTTTACAGTGAACAAGAAAATAAAATAAATGTTCTTAAAGCACACTTCTCACTCTCAGTAATTTAATTTGTATACTAACAATGTCCAACACTAGACATCACAAGATATGCATCTGAATATAATTATGTGAAACGTATATAGGTCATAATAGCATATTTGATAAATATGTTATAAACAGTGTGGCATATATTTCTAAAATTCTAAATAGATTTAATTTCAAAGTAATATTTTAAAGTATATTTTACAGTAACCTACATTTAGGCTAAATACAAATGTAGATGAGAATGATTTAATAATTGTTTTTTTTTGTTTGTTTTTTTATTGTAACGGTCTTGTTTTTGTAACATTGCAAATTGTTCTTATTTTTTTTTAATTCAAATGTTCGAATGTTATTGAAAAAAATTGTTTATGAATGTGTGTTTTTTTTTTTTTTTTTATTTAAAAATAGTGGACCCTGGACCACTAAACCAGTCATAAGGGTCAGGTTTTTTTTGTTTTGTTTCTTAATTGAGATATACAAAGCTGAATAAACACTTTCTATTGATGTGTGGTGTGTTAGGATATGACAATATTTGGCCAAGACACAACTATTTGAAAATCTGCAATCTGAGGGCAAAAAATCAAAATACTGAGAAAATCTCAAAGTTTTTAGCAATGCGTATTACTAATCAAAAAAATAAGTTTTGATATATTTACAGAAGGAAATGTACAAACTATCTTCATGGAACATGATCTTTACTTAATATCCTAATGATTTTTGGCATAAAAGACCCATAGAATATATTTTTGACTATTGCTACAAATATACCCATGCTACTCAAGACTGGTTTTGTGGTCCAGGGTCACATATATGAAAGGCGAAACATTTTTTGTGTGAATATACACTGCCGTTCAACAGTTTGGGATCAGAAAGATTTGTAATGTTTTTTAAAGAATTCTCTAATGCTCATCAAGGCTGCATTTACTTGATCAAAAATATAGGGGAATAAATGGTAATTGTAACGAACGGGGCTGAGACGTGTTGATCCATACGCAGCTTTATTAAGGGATGGTCAGACATACAAGGGTCAATAGCCAGCATCAACAATGTAAGAGGCAAGACAGTACCGTAAACAGAGTCAGGCAGAGTTCGGGGCAGGCTGATAACAATCACAATCCGGTAAACAATCCAAGTCGGGGGGCACAGAGAGGAATCACAGGTCAGAATAAAGTCCAGGTCACAACGGGAAAAAAAAAAAAAAAAAAAAAAAAAACATACACACAACAACAACAACAACAACAACAACAACAACAACAACAACAACGCTCAGAATTGTCAGCCGGGGCAAGATCAAGACTTTGCGAAAGTCTGAGTGTGAGCATGGCTTTTAAACAGTGTGCAATGAGTGTAATGATTAGCAGGTGTGTGTAGGCAAGATGGCTGACGGGTGAGCGGTGAGAGGACACAGGAAGTTCATTGAGATGGGGTTATGGGAAATGGAGTTCATGAACCAGTTCTGTGTGTGAGAGAATGCTCCCTCTGATGGTGAGAGGAGGGAGCAGCAGCGGCACAATTCGTGACAGAGCCCCCCCCTTAGAAGCGGCTTCCAGACGCTCAGCACAGTCCAATAACTCCAAGAGGAGGGGGGGTGGGAGAGAGTACAGAGGGGAGGACCAGGTCCATGTGGGCTGATAGAGTTCAGAAGGGCGTGTAGTCCAGGAAGTGCCGAAACTGCAGCAGAGCAACTGAGCTGCCCAAGATGCTCAGGAGACAACCGGAATGGGACAGACATTCTTTTGAGCAGAGCCAGCAGAGCGGACAGCTCCCAGGGCGAGTCAGACGGACTCCAGGGCGGATCAGGCGAGTCAGACGGACTCCAGGGCGGATCAGGCGAGTCAGACGGACTCCAGGGCGGATCAGGCGAGTCAGACGGACTCCAGGGCGGATCAGGCGAGTCAGACGCCCTCCAGGGCGGATCAGGCGAGTCAGACGCCCACCAGGGCGGATCAGGCGAGTCAGACGCCCACCAGGGCGGCACGGAAGCCCCCCAGGGCGGAGCAGACAGGACAGGAGCCTTCCAGGGCGGCACGGAAGCCCCCCAGGGCGGAGCAGACAGGACAAGTGCCCTCCAGGGCGGAGCAGACAGGACAGGAGCCCTCCAGGGCAGCACGGAAGCCCCCCAGGGCGGAGCAGGCAGGACAAGAGCCCTCCAGGGCAGCACGGAAGCCCCCCAGGGCGGAACCCACTGGTCTGCAACATAGAGCACAGACAGACATTCACACACAGAGAGAGAAGGCTCGGAGCCCAAGCTCCTGGCCAGGTTGGGCTGGATACCCAGCATAAAGAGGGCCTCAGCGGCCAAATTGGGACTGGGCGAGTGCTCAGAGTGGTGTGGGTTGTTGGGCGCTACCACCGTGCAGGGAGCAGGTGCGACCTCCCCCTCGGCTTGAGGATCCGTGGCCTCGGCCACCTCCTCGGGGAAGGCCACCCTCAGAGGTCCTGCGGGCTGAGCCGCCACCTCTGAGGACTCAGTGGTGGTGTACGCGGCCCAGACAACCCAGAGAGCAGTTCTCAGGAGGAGCAAGGCCTCAACGAAGGTTAATTCCGGAGCAGCGGCAGTGGTTTTGCTTGATTCAGGGGTGATATTGGTAACCCTTAGAGCAACTGAGGGGGTGTGTCTTGGTGCAGGATGGACAGCTGCGTAGAAGCTTGACTTGGGAGGAACAGCTGCAACAGGGCTTGACTCAGGCGGAACAGCGACGACGATGCTTGACTCTAAGGGAGGAGCTGCGGTAACGACTCTTGACTTGGAGGGAGGAGCAGTTGCGACGACATGGCTTGGCTTGATGGGAGGAGCAGCTGTGACGAAGATGCTTGGCTCAGAGGGAGAGGCAGCTGTGGCAACGACGCTTGGCTCAGAGGGAGGAGCAGCTGCGGCGACGCTTGGCTCAGAGGGAGGAGCAGCTGCGAAGACGCTTGACTCAGGAGGCGGAGCAGCTGCGACATCACTAGGCCTTTGGGGAACAGCTGTAACTTGACTTGACTCTGGAGGAAAAGCTGTGTCTCGACATAGCGCCAGAAGAATAACTGTGATGACACTTGACTGCAGGGGTGGAGCAGCTGCGACGGAGTTTGGTTCTGAAGCGACATCACTTGACTCTGGAGCGGCAGCTGTGACATCATCTGACTCTGGAGTGACAGTCGTGACATCACTTAACTCTGGAGCGACATCACTTGACTCTGAAGAAGCGACTGCGACGATTTGGCTTGACTCTGAAGGAACCGCAGTGACTTGACTTGGCTCTGGAGGAACAGCTGTGACTTGACTTGGCTCTGAGGAGACTGCTGTGACTACACTTGACTCTGGGGGGAACTGCGGTGACTTGACTTGGCTCTGAGGGAACTGCGGTGACTTGACTTGGCTCTGAGGAGACTGCTGTGACTACACTTGACTTGTGAACAACCATGATGCGGCTTGGCTTGGGAGCAACTGCAGAGAGGTGACTTGGCATGAGAGCAGCTGCAGAGATGTGACTTGGTTCAGGAACTGCAGCTGTGGCTTGACGGGGCTTGAGTGCTGCTGTGTCATGATCTGTCTCAGAAGGAGTTGCAGCAGCGACGTGAGAGAGTTCAGGAGCAGTAGCTGCAACGTGGCAGGGTTCAGGGGGAGCAGCAGCGATGTGACCTGACTCTGGAAGGGCGGCCATGACAGGTGCTGACTCTGGAAGGGCGGCCATGACAGGTGCTGACTCTGGAAGGGCGGCCATCTTGTCATGTGCTGGGTCTGGCACGGCGGCCATCTTGTCATGTGCAGGCTCTGGCGCGGCGGCCATCTTGTCATGTGCAGGCTCTGGCGCGGCGGCCATCTTGTCATGTGCAGGCTCTGGCGCGGCGGCCATCTTGTCATGTGCAGGCTGTGGTTTGGTGGCCCTCTTGTCCTTGGATGGCTGGGATGATTTGGCAGGCTTGAGTTTAGCGGAAGTGGATTTGGGGTTTGTGGGTCTTGAGCTGGTAGACGTGACACTGGTGAGCGCAGGCCTGGTGAAACCTGCCGCATAAACAGATAGCAGTGGTGGGTCATACAGCTTGGATACAAGTCTGTGGTCGGTGTCAGAGGTGGGGGAAAGGGAAGCCGCCATTTTGTGACCATGCGCCGGTGCGACCGTCATTTCTGTGGTGTCACGATCTTCATCAGCTGCACCCACAGTAAAAGGCGAGCCCTCGCACAACAAAGCATAATCCATAAAGTCACTCAGACTGACCTTAACTTCCCCTCTGGGCAACAATGATTTGGTTGGCTCATTAAGTCCCAAACGAAATAAGTCCTTAAGGAAAGTTTCATCATAGAAGGGTACCTTATAGGACAGTTCACAGAACAGATGAGTATATTCCTCAATCGATAGCCTTCCCTGACGTAGACTAAGTAGCTGATCGACGGGGTCCATTATCAAGCTGGGTTGTTGACGGAAGCCGCTGGATCGATTTGTGGCGAAGTCTTCTGTAACGAACGGGGCTGAGACGTGTTGATCCATACGCAGCTTTATTAAGGGATGGTCAGACATACAAGGGTCAATAGCCAGCATCAACAATGTAAGAGGCAAGACAGTACCGTAAACAGAGTCAGGCAGAGTTCGGGGCAGGCTGATAACAATCACAATCCGGTAAACAATCCAAGTCGGGGGGCACAGAGAGGAATCACAGGTCAGAATAAAGTCCAGGTCACAACAGGAAAACAACAACAGGAGAAACGCTCAGAATTGTCAGCCAGGGCAAGATCAAGACTTCGCGAAAGTCTGAGCGTGAGCATGGCTTTTAAACAGTGTGCAATGAGTGTAATGATTAGCAGGTGTGTGTAGGCAAGATGGCTGACAGGGGTGAGAGGTGAGAGGACACAGGAAGTTCATTGAGATGGGGTTATGGGAAATGGAGTTCATGAACCAGTTCTGTGTGTGAGAGAATGCTCCCTCTGATGGTGAGAGGAGGGAGCAGCAGCGGCACAATTTGTGACAGTAATATTGTGAAATAAATATTATTACAGTTTAAAATAATAGTTTTCTATTTTAATATATTTTAAAATATTGATTTTGTTCTAGTGATGCAAAGCTTTTGTCAGTCATTACTCCAGTCTTCATTGTCACATGATCCTTTAGAAATCATTTTACTATGCTGATTTATTACTTGTATTAACATGTTGGAAACAGTTGTGCTACCAACTTTTTTTTTTGGAACCTGTGATGCATTTTTCCAGGATTCTTTGATCAATAAAATGTTACAAAGAACAGTATTTATTCAAAATATACATATTTTGACCCCAAACCTTTGAACAGTAGTGTATATTGTTAGAAAACCTTTCTATTTTAAATAAATGTTCTTTTTAACCTTTTATTGATCAAAGAATCCTGGAAAAATGTATCACAGGTTCCAAAAAAATATTATGCAGCACAACTGTTTCCAGCACTGATAATAAATAAGCATATTAGAGTGATTTCTGAAGGATCATGTGACAGTAAATACTGCAGTAATGATGCGGAAAAAGTCAGATTTGATTTCAGAAATAAATTAGGTTTTGATGAGCCTTGATGAGCATTAAACTCATTTAAAATGTATTAACAATCATACTGATCCCAAACGTTTGACCAGCAGTGTATGTATGTGTGTGTGTGTGTGTGTGTGTATATATATATATATATATATGGTTTTTCAGCTTTGCCTTTTTGTCTCTGCAGGCCCCCAGAGATTTCTGATAGGGATGCACGATATTGGATTTTTGCCAGTATCCGATATGCCCATATTTTTCAACTCATTTTGGCCGATTTTGGCCAATGCCAATACACATCCTTTTGTTTGGAAACGACACCAATTCTCTCCTGTGCGGAAATTATAAGCAAATTCTTTGTTTTGTTTTGTTTTGTTTTGTTTTGTATAATTATTTTAGAATGACAGTAGAAGGCTGCCGCTACTGCCACTGCACGTGCTATTACTGTTTACTCTGTCGCACACCGAACACAGCATTCTGTATGTGTTGTAGTTTGGAGAAAAATGATAAGACGGAAAACCTTTCAGCCTGAGGGAACTTTACTGAACTGATTTGTATTCGTGGGCTTGATGGAAGAAGAAGAGCCAACCGCTCGTTGTGAGGTGAGTGAGAAACTGTAAACAACAACAGCAGCAAAAGTAGTCATAATAGTAGTGATAGCAGTGATTTAGGCCTTCAGGTTAAGCCAGGATTTGGTCATACCTCAATTAGGACATATCATTTACAAAACAAAGATATGCCAATGCACATTTCAGTTAAAACAGCATAGACTTTTTTTAATGCCTTGTCTGTGAATCCGAGGGATAGGGTAGCAAACTTAAAAATTAAGATATGAATCTAAAATTATGACAGCAATACAATTTATTAATATTAAATGTATAATAAAATAAATACACAATAAAATAATTAGCTAAGATGGGCCATTAAATAATACCAATGATATAATACTAAAAATAAAAACATGAAAATGACTGTGATTATAATATTATACAATAAATACAATATGAATTAACACAAAATAATAAACGAATAACCACAATAGAATATATATTTCTATTGTTTTACCGTGCTCAATTTCCTACACCTTTACCTTATTTACGTAAGAAAGTCAAGTCTGTCCTATCTCATAAGCATTTGAATTTTCATACTCACAAAATAGACCTCAGAAGACTTCTCCATGGTGTGTTCTGCTCAAGTCTATAAATCAGAGTCTTTTGGCAGGCAGGCTTCTTGGTTGTAAATAGGTATAGTTTTATTAGCTATAGGTTAAATACTTTACATACAAATACATATATAATATAAAATATATATAAAATATAAAAATAAAAGAAAATACAAACAAAATAATTTGCTAGCTTTGTGGGTCGAAGGCAGCAATAGCAGGTCATCTGGCCCCAGAGAGGCTGTTGCAGTGAACCAGCATCTGATGTCCACATCACACTTTAGTCTTTTCACGAGTTCACACTTACATATAATTAGCTGGAGTATAGTAGTGCATATTTGGCGTGCTGTCCAGGGAAGGGCTCCGAGCTCGGGAACGGCCCGAACCCAGAGTTCCCCCTCTCCCCGTATAGGTGTAGTAAGAACTCGTAGTGAGGAGATGGGGTGGTGGAGGGATGCTGATAAACGGTCGAATGGGTAGAGGTAAGTCAGCTGTATTTAAACCTGTTGGCATTGATTAACTTGATCGTGCTCCTCTTGTGTTAATTAGGCTAAGATCTGGCAGGGCCTGTTGTTAGAGAGGTCACCTGGTTGGTAGACTCTACCGGCCGCTGGTATAGATAACAAGGTCAAACTGTTACTCAATAGGAGCTGGCAGTGTTTGGAATGGGTGAGCCCTACCAGCTGATGGAGGAGGAGCGTAGTAGTTTGGGGCCTGACCAGGAGGGTCCAAGTTGCCTAAACCGGAGCTCACGGTGTCGGCATATGAGCCCTACTGGCCGATCAGCCCCTGTTGGTTAGAGGCAGGCTGCTGACGGAGAGGGCCCATGAAGCCTCCGACGGGAGATCAAGGCTCAGAACGTCAGATGAGTGGGTCCTCTCCGTCTGGTAGATAAAAAGAGTTTGGGACGCCCGGCAAGGGGGACTCTCACAACATCCGACGGGAGACCAAGGCTCACGGCATCAGATGGAAAAGTCTCTCTTGCAGGTGGCAAGTGTAGGAACCCGACCGGGAGAACTCTCGCCGATGTCTGACAGGAGACCAAGGCTCGTGGTATCGGGCAGGTAAGCCTCGCCGGCCAGGGAGAGGACAAAGAAAACCCGACTGGGAGGGCTCTCACCGACATCCGAGGGGAGATCAGGACTCAGGGCCTAGAATGGGTAAGCTTTGCCAGAAGGGGGGAAAAGATGTGGGGTTTGACCTTAAGGGCTTGGAAGGTGTTTGGCCGACCATCGGACGGAGGGAAAAATGGTGGGGTCGGAAGGCTTTCACGGCATCTGATGGGAGACCAAGGCTCGCGGCATCGGACGGGTATGCCTCGTCGACTGCAGGGGGAAAGGTGAGGTTGACAGGCCAGGGGGTCCCTGCGGCATCCGACAGGAGACTAATGCTCATGGCATCAGACAGGTCGGCTCCGCCGACTGAGGTGTCGAAAAAGCACGATTGCCTGACCGGGGGGCCCCTGCTGCATCAGATGGGAGACCAAGGCTCATGGCATCGGATGGGTAGGCCCCGCAGGATGTAGGCGAAAGGGTAAAGTTGTGTGGTCGGGAGGCTCCTGGGGTGTCTGATGGGAGACCAAGGCTCACGACATCGGACGGAGATGCCTTGCCGGCCGTAAGATGGAAAAGGTACGAGATGGGGAGATCGTAGAATGGAAATTTTTTATTTATTTATTTTTTACAAATATTTTTTTTGTTTGTTTTTCCCGATTGGGAGGCATGTGATGGGAGTTCAATACTTGCAGCGTTGGATGGTTTTTAGGCATGGGTTTGTGGTGTGGGTATAGGATACTACTGCAGGGAGATTTGTTGGCCGATGAGGGTTTCGTGGGCTTCTTTGATGTGAAACTGGTTGGTTCTGAAGTAGCTTTGGAAGGCTTCTGAAAACTATCTTCATAGAGTTTGGATCTGCTGCTTGGAAAGGCCTTTTTGGGCTGCTGAAGTTGCTGCCCCAATGCGGAAAGAGTGGCTAGATTTGTTTTTTTTTTTGTTTGTTTTTGTTTTTTGTTTTTTTTTGGTGGAATGCCTGATGATTGCAGGATGGATCTGAGATGTTTTTAGAACCAGAAGCAAGTGGCTGTTTTTTTGGATGGAATAGTGGTTTGTGGGGGGATTTAGCCTGGGAATTTCTAACTCGAGGATGGAATGGTATTGTTGGATTGGAGAAAAGAGGCTGAGGGTGTAGATAAGATTATCTTTTTTGTCTTGGCCTATCTTGCTTTGTTTGATGAAGAAGGAAATTGTTTCACTGTTGAGTACTGTTAAGTGTGAGATAGTAGGGTTGGTATTTGGGTCGGATTTAGAAGAGATGGTGAGTTCCGCACATCTGAGAGGCTGATAATCTGTGCAGAGGGTGTGGATACATTTAGAATGTCTAACTTTATGGGTTGATGAGGATCGGGACAGATGAGTTAGGATTGTTGGATTTCTTTGATCAGAAGGGAGGATTGTAAGTTACTTATTTCGGTGGGCGTGTGCCGATTTTCAGCTTATGGAAGAATTGTATGCCGCTCAGTTAGCCTTTTTGGAAAGATAAAATTTGTCTGACCACAGGCCCAAACATATTTGCTCCCTTGGGAGCACTCTTGTAGCATCTGACAGGGAGTTCAGTACTCAGAACAATATGATTGATTAACTTGATTGTGCTCCTCGTGTTAATTAGGCTAAGTATCTGATGCGCTCCTCCCGAACTTTGTTATTAAAACATCATTTATGGACAGCAGGTGCATTCCAATGTCCTGATTTCTTGAGTTCTGAACATACCCTAATGGAAACCCTAAGAAGACCCTATATATATTTCAGACCTCGTATTTTAACAAACTCCTCCTACTGTTTTATCGGATCATCTTGAATTTTTGTTGAAGGGCGTGTCCCTGGCGGGCCGACAAATTTTGATGTTTCGCCATGAAACAGGAACAAGTAGTAAATCAATAGTGCCACCTGCTGGCAACAGGAAGTGACATGTTGAACACTGTGATGAACTATTAAAAGCACAGCTAAATATTTTTTTGTGCAAACGTGCTAGAAACAGGCTCAAACATGATAGCAAAACTTAGTACTAAAAACATGTTGTTAAAGCCATGAAACAGGAAGTTGTTCATGCAAACAATATCCAATCTGCCCCAAACTTCACTTGTTCGATAAGAGCCCTGACCTGAACACATCTAAAGGCCAATAATCTGTTACAATCATAGTGCCACTTGTTGGCAACAGGAAATGGCTTTTTTGGACTAACTTAAACATGCAATGTCTGATATGCCCCAAACACATATTTGGTAAGAGTCCTGGCCTAAAGACACCTAAAAGCCAATATTCAGATATAATCATGGTGCCACCTGTTGCCAGCAGGATATGACATGTCTTACACTAACTCAAGCAAGTTTGGCAATAAATGACTTTGATATATTCTTCCTATATTTACAATATTAAAAGAATACTGCCCAGCATTTGCTGTTTTCCTAAAGCCACCGGTCGGTGGTGAGCCCGGGTGCGAGGGCCCTTTCATCACTGCTTGCAGCTTTAATTATTAGGAGCCCAAAGGGGCGAAGGCCCTATTGTTCTTCTAAGGATTATTAGGGCCCGAGCACAAAGGGGCGAAGGCCCTCTTGTTTTTCTAAGGATTCTTATTTATGACCAGAGCCCAAAGGGGCGATATGAAACTCGGTACACATATAGATCTCATTGAGATCTATATGACATGTTACAACTTTTCTACATGACAGCCAAACAACTTTCGAACTCTATGTCATGGGCTCCGCCCAACAGGAAGTGAGTTATTCAGGGCTGTTTAAAAAATGCATGCTCTGTAATTTGATATACTCGTCTGAGGCCTTTCCACCGATTGCCACCAAACTTGGTAAACATGATCTCATTCTGGGGATGCAAAATTACTAGGGGATTTTTGATATCTCGAAAGGTTTGGACGTGGCGAGGCAACAAAGTTATGGCGAGAAATGAGAAATAGGAAGTGTCTAATAACTTTTGCACACATTGTCCGATTCTGATGAAACGTCACCAGTTTGTTCATTGTATGATGCCGATCGCATAAAATGTGACTATTAGGAGTCCAAGTTATAGTGCCACCAACTGGCTGCAGAAAATGTCATTTTCAAAATGCTTTAAATTCAAGATCTTAATTTTATTCGATTTGCTTCAGACTTCATCAGTGTAATGTCAAAACACGGCCGATAACAATCTGTAAACGGGTTGTCGGTACATTAAATGCTGTTTCCATGGCAACGTGTCAAAGTTTAAAATTTTCAAACAACTCCAAAGCTCTATAAATTAAAGAAAATTAAAAAACAAATAGACATCTCATGTCAATCTGCCTCTATGTGTGTGTGGTGGTGGGTGTGTGAGTGTCAGAGTGTCAGAGTGTGGAAAGGGGGGATGGTGGAAAGAGAAACAGAGTCAGAGAGGGAGAGAGGGGTGATATTTAAACTCTTTGTAACAGAGAGATGAAGACTGTAATATCCAGAATGAACACTGGATGGAGTTATACGCTAAGATATCTTTTAACCCATCAGAAAAAAATACATTCACAGAATCAGTTGATATTTAGTTTACTTTTATATAATTACAGAAACAAATACATAAAGTAAGTTAATATGTCCTTTACTTGTAATATAGTTTATATAATTCACATTTCACAAATGCTTATAGATCACTTTTTTTTTTTTTTTTTAAATGGTTATGGATCATAAAATGTGTTATTAACAATTTACAATGAGGTCTCTTTGTTTTGGTTAACATTAATTAATGCATTAACTAACATGAATTAACAATGAACAATACATTTTTACAGGATTTATTAATCTTTTTTAGAGTTAGTTAATAAAAATATTCCAGTTCATGTTAACTCACAGTGCATATAAACTAATATTAAAATACAACTGTGCATTTTAATAACATAATACATGTTGAACTTAGTAATAATTAACATTAATGTCACGCCCCTGGACTGTTTTTGTTATGTTTTCTTCCCCATGTGCTCTGTGACCTAGTTTCTGTCGTTAATTGATTGTGTCATTTAGTTCAGGTGTGTCTCATTTATCTCCCCTTTATAAGTTTTGTCCTGTGCTGTGCTTTTCGTCCGGTCTTCGACCTCACAACATCAACAACCTCACTACATCTCTGTGTGTGTGTGTGTGTGTGTGTGTGTGTGTGTGTGTGTGTGTGTGTGTGTGTGTGTGTGTGTGTGTGTGTGTGTGTGTGTGTGTGTGTGTGTGTGTGTGTGTGTGTGTGTGTGTGTTTACGTGTGTGTTTACGTGTGTGTTTACGTTCTGTCTGGAAATCCTTCTTTGTGGAATATTAAAAGACTGTTATTTCATCTTCGTGAGCCTGCGTGTTTCATGCACACCGAGTGTGACAGAAGACCGGACCTTCAAAAACAGTTAAGCGTCGTGTTTCCCCGTCATTTCTTTTCCGTTTTGATTCAGTTTTTATTTGTTGTGTTTGTCTCGTTATGGACCCCGTGTACAGCCCCGAATTTCTCCTCATCATGCTGGAGCAGGGGGAGAAATCGCTCGAGGACCATACGAGGCAGTTCGTTAACATCGCTCATTATTCCATTATTTCTCTGTTAATGTTCGCGCTCATTTTTAAGTGCTTTAACATGGTTGAAAACTCATGAAATTTGGCACAGAGATCAGACCTCGGCTTGCACTGAGGTGCTAAAGCCCTATTGTTTTCGGCATGTTTTTTGCACTATTATTATTAGAGCCCGAGCATCGAGGAGCATGCCGGAACGGCTTGCACCGAGGTGCTAAAGCCCTATTGTTCTCGGCATGTTTTTTCACTATTATTATTATTATTTTTTATTTTTTATTTTTTTTCAGTTTTAATGTTCGCGCTCATTTTTAATTGCTTTAAAATGGTTGAAAACTCATGAAATTTGGCACAGAGATCAGACCTGCGAAAAATGTAAATGTTTAGTAGTGCTTGAGCTTGGGCGTGGTCGAGGGGCTCTACAGTGCCACCAAATGCGGGCATGGGCCAGGATGAAGTTTCTCCGATCTGCACGAAACACGGTGTGGTCATTGGTGACGTCATGACGGGCTAAGATCACTTGGTTTTATCTGACTAAGCCCAACAGGAAGTCAGCCATCTTGGACTGAATATGAAATTTTTCAATTTTCACACACCATTTTGATAGACTTTCCATGTTTAAAATTTCACGAAAATCAACCGAAAATTTTGTCTGACTTGGACACATATATGTGCCAATATACAGTTACAATCATAGCGCCACCTGTTGGCAACATGAAAATCACTCAATAACTCAACCATACAATGTTCAATCTGCACCAAACTTCATATGTCTGATGACAGTGACGACCTGAAGACATCTACATGACAGTATCCAGTTATAGTGATAGCGCCACCATCTGGCAGCAGGAAGTTGGGTACATATTGAAGGAATATGTCAGTCATTTATATTTACCACTTTAAATGCATAAATTGGTCAACGTTTGCCGTTTCTAAAGCCACCGGTCGATGGTGAGCCCGGGTGCGAGGGCCCGTTAAACGCTGCTTGCAGCTTTAATTATTATTAGGGCCCGAGCACCGAGGTGCTAAAGCCCTATTGTTTCCGGCATGTTTTTTCACTATTATTATTAGGGCCCGAGCACCGAGGTGCTAAAGCCCTATTGTTTCCGGCATGTTTTTTCACTATTATTATTATTTATTTATTTTTTTTTTTTTTTCAGTTTCTCTTTTAAAGTTCGTGCTCATTTTTAAGAGCTTTAACATGGTGGAAAACTCATGAAATTTGGCACAGAGATCAGACCTGCGAAAAAATTTTACTATTAGTAGTGCTTGAGCTTGGGCGTGGTCGAGGGGCTCTACAGCGCCACCAAATTCAGGCAAATTTGGGCTTGGGCCAGGATGAAGTTTCTCCAATCTGCACAAAACTCGGTATGGTCATTGGTGACATCATGACGGGCTAAGATCATTTGGTTTTATCTGACTCCACCCAACAGGAAGTCAGCCATCTTGGATTGAATTTGCAGTTTTTTAATTTTGACACGCCATTTTGAGGGACTTTCCATGTTTAAAATTACACAAAACTCAACTGAAAATTTTGTCATACGGTATATTTTGATTTAGCAGAGGAAATTTGTAGAGACGTACTTCATCAGCTCCATAGCGCCACCTAGTATGAAAGTGCATGTTTTATACCTTTGGAATACACGAAAACTCACGAAAATTGGCACACTGGTAGAAGCTTAGCCACAATATTTAATTCTGTGGTCATTTGTTTTGGGTGTGGACAGTGGACTCTGTAGCACCCCCTACAATTTTCTAATTTTATTTATTGCTGTGGTTGCCCAAAAGAAAGTCAGCCATCTTGGACTGAATATGAAATTTTTCAATTTTCACACACCATTTTGGTAGACTTTCCATATTTAAAATTTCACGAAAATCAACTGAAAATTTTGTCTGACCTGGAAACATATATGTGCCAATATATAGTTAAAATCATAGCGCCACCTGTTGGCAACATGAAAATCACTCAATAACTCAACCATACAATGTTCAATCTGCACCAAACTTCATATGTCTGATGACAGTGACGACCTGAAGAAATCTACGTGACAGTATCCAGTTATAGTGATAGCGCCACCATCTGGCAGCAGGAAGTTGGGTACATATTGAAGGAATATGTCAGTCATTTATTTTTATCACTTTAAATGCATAAATTGGTCAACGTTTGCCGTTTCTAAAGCCACCGGTCGGCGGTGAGCCCAGGTGCGAGATCCCGTTCAACGCTGCTTGCAGCTTTAATTATTATTAGGGCCCGAGCATCGAGGAGCAAGCCGGAACGGCTTGCACCGAGGTGCTAAAGCCCTATTGTTTTCTGCATGTTTTTTCACTATTATTAGGGCCCGAGCACCGAGGAGCAAGCCGGAGGCTTGCACCGTAGGTGCGGAAGCCCTATTGTTCCCGTAAGGATTCTTCTTCTTATTATTATTATTATTAGGGCCCAAGCACCGAGGAGCAAAAGCCCTATTGTTCCCGTAAGGATTATTAGGGCCCGAGCACCGAGGAGCAAGCTGGAGGCTTGCACCGTAGGTGCGGAAGCCCTATTGTTCCCGTAAGGATTATTCTTCTTATTATTATTATTAGTAGTAGTAGTAGTAGTATTCTCCTTTCGACCTTTCGGGGTTTTTTGGGGGCCTTAACATGCTCAAAAACTCTTGAAAATTGGCAACGTGTCAAAGCTTAAAATTTGTTTCCTGTGTTTTTGAGGCACTTAACATGCTTAGAATTCCATGAAACGCAACACACATATCAGCATTAATGACAGTTAGACACTGGTAAAAGCTCATAAATGGGCGTGGAGGAGGCACTCTATAGCGCCACCTTTTGACAATATTTGGGGGCTTGTTTTTCTTACAGTCACCAATCTCGGTACATATATTGTTCACTTCAATCCGGACAAATTTCTAATTTACATCCATTAGCTGTGACCAACAGGAAGTCAGCTATTTTGGTTTGAATGTGGATTTTTGGAAAAATCAGGCTGTGGAATTTTAAACACTGCTCTCAGGAAAACCAACAAATTCACACCAAACTTTTTCTGCACGATGCCAAGATACTGAAGATGCTAAATTGCGAGCGGATTTGGGATATCTGGAACGGTGTTGACGTGGTGATTTATTAAAGTAACAGTAAAAAAAGAAAACCATAATTTTATTATATCTTTAAAATGCAGCATTCAAACGCTTTCAAACTTTTTTCATACAGAGAACTAGTCATTATCAATACTTATGCAAGAAGTATTCAACCAAATCCAAGGTTCTATGAATTAAAGAAAATTAAAAAACAAGTAGAAACTCTGCCCCTGTGTTTGTGTGTTTCATCTCGGTGTGTGTGTGACTGTTAGAGTGAATGTGAGTGTGGAGAGGGGGATGGGTGGCAAGAGAGAGTCTGAGTGGGAGACAAGCAGGGGAAATTTATTCATTAAGATGTGTAATATTTCATTTTAAACTGTATGGTTATTCTTTTGTAAGGCATCATTTTAATTCTACTTTCTTTCTGCATCCTTCTCTCTGTCCTTCTGGTTTTACACATAAATGAAGACTATAATACCCAGGATGACCACCGGATGGAGACGTAGGCTAAGATATCTTTTAACCCATCAGAAAGAAAGATACATGAACAGAATCAAGTGATATGTAATGTACTGTTAGTATACTTTTATATAATAAGTGTAGAAATGCTTACAGAACATTAAAATATTTATTTAAAAATATTCTAAAGAGAAAATCATTAAAAGTTTTATATATATTATACACTCTTTCACTGATAGGAAGAGAAATGTTTTAAATCTGACAGTTTATTACTCGGTTTAATTAGAATAAGTAACAAATATATAAAGTAAGTTATATGATTTTATATCATTCACATTTCACAAATGCCTTTAGATCATTAATATATATATATATATATATATATATGTATATGTATATGTGAAGAGCTCTTTTCCAAAACGCTATAAATCCATTTTGATTCATTTGAGTAAAAATGTGTTTACTTCACCAAGAAATTGGCAAGATGAAAACCAATATTTTCTGTTTCAAATTTTCGCATAGCATCTTTAGGTTATAATTACATTAAAAATTCAAATCCAGATTTTGATTTCCATCAAGATTTATTATAAAAACTGAATATTTTCTTCCAAAATGCAATAAATCAAGCAGGGCTCTGTTTACTTTTTGTTAAAATAAAAGTTGAGATTAATGTTTTAAATATAAAATTTTGAATATAGAAATTTTGAATTATTTAAATCACTGAAAATATACTTTAAAAATTAAACTACAATTTAGTAGGTGGCGTCAAGTCACTTATTTAATTACTGAAACATATTCATTTGATTCGTTCAAACGGCTGATTCATTGAGGAATAAAGCAAGTGACTGTGTTTATGAATGGGAAATTGAATCACTTGATTAGTGTAAAAACGCATGTTCATTCATAAAAAACACCTCTGTGTTTGAATGGAGATGCGCTGCAGTTTAGTTGTGACTTTGATTCAAACTAAAAAAAAATAGAGCAAAATATATATTTCTTTATAGTTTCTTATCCTAGTCCTCTGGTGTGACATCTTTTCCTGTGGTGTGACAGTACAAGCATCACAATGATGGACACATCATTGGATGATTCAGCCTTTTATATTAATTAATGACCTTGCTGTTCCTTGCTAACCAGTCATTAGCAGTTACTAAAAGACTTTTCCATAATTTTTAATAATGATAGATGCACACAGTTTACTTAAAGTTGTATATGAAGAGATTAGATGCAACCCCCCCTAAAAGCCATCTCAGTCAAACATTAGATAAATGAGTGAATGCTCTTGACACACATTATACATCCATCAAATACAAAGCAATACTGTAAATCAATGTGCCCACTGGGCACATTTTTTATTGATTGCACCAGGGTGGCGATTGCACTTATGGCGAGGGCCCGCCAATCTTCTTCTTATTATTAATTTTCTCCTTTCGACCTTTCGGGGGTTTTGGGGGGCCTTAACATGCTCAAAAACTCTTGAAAATTGGCACACATGCTGGAACCTGCGGCCATCAGAAAGTATCAGAGACTGGGGCCCGGGCGTGGCACAGGGGCTGTACAGCGCCCCCTGGAAAAAATCCAAAAATCTTGCTGTCTAGCGCGCACATACTTGCATGTATTCAAATGAAACTCAGAAGACATGTAGAACTCGTCGAGCTGAACAATTTTCACGCTCTATGTCTCAGGCTATACCCAACAGGAAGTGCGCTATTCAGGGCTGTTTAAAAAGCGCATACTCTGGAATTTGATATACTCCTCAGAGAATTTTGAAACATTTGCCTCGAAACTCGGGGAATATGATCTAGAGACATTGGGGATGAAAAATTGCGAGAGGATTTTTGATATCTCGAACGGTTTGGCCGTGGCGAGGCGACAAAGTTACGGTGAGAAATGAGAAACAGGAAGTGTCTAATAACTTTTGCACAGACTGTCTGATTCTGACGAAACTTCATCAGTTTGTACGTTCTATGATGCTGATCACATAGATGTGACTATTAGGAGTCAAAGTTATAGCGCCACCAACTGGCTGCAAGAAATGTGTCATTTTCTAAATGCTTTAAATTCAAGATCATAATTTTACTCTATTTGCTTCAAACTTCACCAGTATAATGTCAAAACACGGCCAATAAGAATCTGTAAACGGGTTGTTGATACATTAAATGCTGTTTCCATGGCAATGTGTCAAAGTTTAAAATTAGTTTCCTGTGTTTTTGAGGCACTTAAGATGCTTAGAATTCCATAAACGCAACACACATATCAGCATTATCAGCAAGCTGATAAATGGGCGTGGAGGAGGCACTCTATAGCGCCACCTTTTGACAATATTTGGGGGCTCGTTTTTCCTACAGTCACCAAACTCGGTACATATATTGTTCACTTCAATCCGAGCAAATTTCGAATTGTCATCCATTAGCTGTGACCAACAGGAAGTCGGCTATTTTGGTTTGAATGTGGATTTTTGGAAAAATCAGGCTGTGGAATTTTGAACACTGCTCTCAGGAAAACCAACAAATTCACACCAAACTTTTTCTGCATGATGCCAAGATACTGAAGATGCTAAATTGCGAGCGGATTTGGGATATCTGGAACGGTGTTGACGTGGTGATTTATTAAAGTAACAGTAAAAAAAGGAAACCGTAATTTTATTATATCTTTAAAATGCAGCATTCAAATGCTTTCGAACTTTTTTTCATACAGAGAACTAGTCATTTTCAATACTTATGCAAGAATTCAACCAAATCCATGGTTCTATGAATTAAAGAAAATTAAAAAACAAGTAGAAACTCTGCCTCTGTGTTTGTGTGTTTCATCTAGGTGTGTGTGTGTGTGTGTGTGTGTGTGTGACTGTTAGAGTGAATGTGAGTGTGGAGAGGGGGATGGGTGGCAAGAGAGAGCAAGAGAGAGTCTGAGTGGGAGACAGACAGGGGAAATTTATTCATTAAAATGTGAAATATTTCATTTTAAACTATATGGTTATTCTTTTGTAAGGCATCATTTTAATTCTATTTTCTTTCTGCATCCTTCTCTCTGTCCTCCTTCTGGTTTTACACATAAATGAAGACTATAATACCCAGGATGACCACCGGATGGAGACGTAGGCTAAGATATCTTTTAACCCATCAGAAAGAAAAGTACTTTCACAGAACCAATAGATATGTACTGTACTGTCAGTGTACTTGTATATAATAATTGTAGAAATGCTTACAGAGCATTCAAATATTTATTTAAAAAATCTTCTAAAGAGAAAATAATTTCAAGTTTTATATATTTTATACATTCTTTCACTGATATGATGAGAAATGTTTTAAATGTAACCATTTATTACTGAGTTTAATTCATTAGAATAAGAAACAAATATTTAAAGTAAATTAATATGATTTTATATAATTCATGTTTCACAAATGCATTTAGATCATTTATATATATATATATATATATATATATATATATATATATATACACAGAGAGAGAGAGAGAGAGAGAGAGACCTTGTCCTCTGGTGTGACATCTTTTCATGTGGTGTGACAGTACAAGCATCACACTGGTGGACACACCATAGGATGATTCAGCCTTTTATATTAATTAATGACCTTGCTATTCCATGCTAACCTGTCATTAGCGGTTATCAAGAGACTTCCATAATTTTAATGATAGATGTGCACAGTTTCCCTGAAGTTGTATATGAAGAGTTCAGATGCAAACCCCCCTAAAAGCCATCTCAGTCAAAAGTTAGATAAATGAGTGAATGTTCTTGACACACATTATACATCCATCAAATACTTTGACTTCAAACCCAGTAAGTTCCCAGCCTCAGTCCAGTCAGAAATACCACTATTTACATAGAAACCTGTATATCGAGGTCTGACAAAAGTGCATTTTATTTAAAGAAAGATGTCAGATGAATTTAGTGGCTTTTGCATCTGAACTCTTCATATATTGTTCATTTTTGTATGTTTGTGTGTTTAACTCTCTTGATGTCATAGTAGTAACCCTTTCATTGCTGTAACCATTAAAACCAGACAGCCAGAGCGATACTGTAAATCAATGTGCCCGCTGTGCACTTTTTTCATTAATTGCACCAGGGTGGCGATTGCGCTGAGGGCGAGGGCCCGCACATCGCTGCTTGCAGCTATATTTATTATTATTATTTATTTTTATTTTTTTTTTCAGTTTTAATGTTCTCGCTTATTTTTAAGTGCTTTAAAATGGTTGAAAACTCATGAAATTTGGCACAGAGATCAGACCTATGAAAAATTTAAATGTTTAGTAGTGCTTGAGCTTGGGCGTGGGCGAGGGGCTCTACAGCGCCACCAAATGCGGACATGGGCTAGGATGAAGTTTCTCCGATCTGCACGAAACTCGGTGTGGTCATTGGTGACGTCATGAAGGGCTAAGATCACTTGGTTTTATCTGACTCCGCCCAACAGGAAGTCAGCCATCTTAGATTGAATTAGCAGTTTTTTAATTTTCACACGCCATTTTGAGGGACTTTCCATGTTTAAAATTACACAAAAGTCAACTGAAAATTTTGTCTTACAGTATATTTTGATTTAGTAGTGCAAATTTGTAGAGACGTGTTTCATCAGCTCCATAGCGCCACCTAGTATGAAAATGCATGTTTCATACCTTCGGAATACACGAAAACTCACGAAAATTGGCACACTGATAGAAGCTTAGCCACAATATTTAATTCTGTGGTCATTTGTTTTGGGTGTGGCCAGTGGACTCTGTAGCGCCCCCTACAATTTTCAAATTTTATTTATTGCTGTGGTTGCCACAGACTTTGTCTGATCCTCACGAAAGTTCATAGGGACCAAAATTCGGTACAATCATGTCAAGACATAGGAGATGTTAAATTGTGGAGCTTTTTTTGATAGCTCAAACAGTGTTGCCACGGCGATGCGTCAAATAAGCATCAAAAATATGAAACAGGAAGTGGCTTTCTCTTCCGCACGGGAAAGCCTCAGGCCATTTAGAAAAACGATCGACTATTACAAGCAAATGCTTGTAATTTCCACAAGGGGGCATGTGTGTAAAGTCTATTTGCAAATGCTGAAATGGCAGTTCTGGATGTGGAAGAGCATCATGTTTACTAGCTTTGTGTTTATTAGTCTTAGCACATATCAAACAGGCGTCCAATAACAGCAGAGTATTTCTTCTTACATTTGCTATGCAATATGATTGATTCAAATTTTGAATGACTTTTGCTTTCGAAACATGTGAGACACCATGATAATGTCTACATAACATAACAACGGTAGAAGCTGGCAGAGCAATCCTGCCCTGCTTATCTCTCAAAATACCTGCTTGATCCGGTTTTACCTCATTTGCTGCCCAATGGTTCAGATCACTTTGGGTGGGGTTGGCCTGTAATATTTTGATATCCAAATCATTAGTCAACACAAAAGACATCATTGGCACTTCAGTGCCTGCTTTGTCAACATATGGACTTAATATTACATCTTTAGCCGCCCACTTAGCTACTTCATCTGCAAGTCTGTTTCCCTTTGCCTCCTCTGATTCACCTGATGCATGCCCAGTTACCTTTATCACAGCCAATTTGGATGGTAACTGTGCTGCATGAATCAGTTCAGCCACAACACTGTGGTGTGATATGGGTTTTCCTTCTGAGGTTTTAAAATCTCTTTCTTCCCACAATTTGGCAAAATCATGGACAACTCCATGTGCATATTTTGAATCAGTGTATATGTTGATACACTGGTCTTTTGCCAATTGACAAGCTCTTGTTAATGCAATTAGTTCTGCCACTTGAGCTGATTTATATGGCAGAGAATAGGCCTCAATGACACGATCAGGTAATTCAACAATTGAATATCCACACCAGTATTCATTATCATTTGGCTTATAGCATGATCCATCTACATACCAATGTTTCCCCTCCTCCAGGACAGATGCGGACACATCTGGCCTGCAAGCCGTGGAGGTATGAATCCTGGCCAGGCAGTCATGATCGGTTTCCTCAAATTCACCCTGCAATAGCAACTTATGCAAACATAAGGTTGGGCCATGAACCACAGAAGTTGGTTTTAAAGTTAAATTTGCAGTAGCTAATAATATTGCTTCATAGCCAGAACGTCGTTGAGCAGTCATATGCTGAGTAGAAATATTGTGCATAATAGCTCCTACCTGATGTGAGGTGTGCACTATCAGTGGGTGAGATAAAACGATACGCTCTGCATCCTGTACCATGATCACTGTAGCAGCCACTGCACGCAGACAGGCAGGAAGCCCTCTAGCCACAGAGTCCAATGTCTTGGACAGATATGCCACTGGGCGAAAAATACCCCCATGTTCTTGGGCCAAGATTGCAGCAGCCGTGCCCTTGCCCTCGTGCAAGTACAAATGAAAGTCTGTTGTGTATCTTGGTAGGCCAAGAGCAGGTGGTCTTGTCAAGGATGCTTTCAAATGTCTGAATGCGAGGTCCATCTCTGCTGTCCATGTAATGTCATCAGAGTTCTGTGAAATGGCCGCTCTCAAGATTTTATCATACATGGAACAGTTGGGCACCCACGCTCTGCAGTAGTTCACCAAGCCCAGGAAGCTTAGCATTAGCTTCTTCGTTGATGGACGTTTATACGTAGCAATAGCTTTGATACGATCAGCAGACAGTCTTATTGTACCTTGTGACAGTTCATGTCCAAGATAATTGACCCTCCTCTGTACCCACTGCAGTTTGTCTCTCGATGCTTTGAAACCGGCCTCTGCCAAAATGTTGCAGACAATAGCAGAGGCAGCAGCACACAAGTCCGCAGAGACACCAGTGATGAGGATATCATCAGCATACTGTAGCAGACAGGTATCCGGAGGAAGCTGAGCATCCATCAACGTCTTGTGGACGATAGAAGCGAAAATTGATGACGAATCAATCATACCCTGCGGCAATCTGGTCCACTGGAATTGAGTGTGGTCAAAAGTGAAGGCAAACAGTGGCTGCGTAACAGGATCTACAGGAATGGAAAAGAATGCAGAGCAAATATCAATAACTGTAAAATATGCATGTGAACTAGGAATAGAATTAAGAATTGAGTGCACATCAGGAACAATAGGAGCTACTGGTTTAATTAACTCTTTAATTTTTCTAAGATCCTGTGTCAATCGCCAGGAACCATTCGCCTTCCTTATTGGATTGATAGGTGTATTATAGGGTGACTAAGTACGGATCAGAATGCCTTGAGCCAATAACTGTTTAATAATAGGCAGAATCCCATCAATTTTCTCCTTGGAGAGAGGATATTGTTTACAATAAACTGGTGTGGATTTGATCAGGTTAGCCACATAGGGGCGGACGTTTATGAGGCCTGCGTCATCTTTGTGCTCTGCCCACAAGTGAGGGTTGACATCCACCAGTTCCGGTAAGGTTGCAGTTGCAGCCTCACTCTCAGTGGTCACACTTCCTGTATCAACAGTGAGAGAATAGACAGCAGGAAACATGAGTTGCAGAGAATTATTCTGAAATGTAATATGAGCACCCAATTTATGCAGCAAATCCCTACCCAAAAGGCAAAACGGAGCATCAGGTATTATTGCAAAAGCATGCATCTTAAACAAAGAGGGATTATCTTTAGAAGTCACCGGTAAAGTTGGTGTCATTTCACAACGTACAGGGACACCGCTTATTCCCACAGAGTTGATGGTTTTCCCTGTAATAGAGCCCTCGTATACTTTACCAGACAGAGATGACCTAGAAGCACCAGTGTCCAAGAGAAAAACATACGGTTTATGATCAATGTTCAATTCAAGAAAAGGCAGAACAGATGAATTATTTGGGTATGTAACAGAAATCATTGAATCTACATTATGAGAGGGCTCAGAACTCTGTGGGCATCCCTAGCGGGGAACCCAAGCAGTTGGATACTTTGGTGTCTGCTTTTGCTGCTGCTGCTGTTGTGGAGGTTTAGTCTGTGGCTTGAAGCCAACAGACCCTCCTTTTTTCTGTCTTTTGTCCCACTGCTTTTTTTTACAAGCTCTAGCAAAGTGTCCAGCAACACCACAATAATAACAAACTTTAGTGCCTGCTGTCTGCTTTGGACGATCTGTCACAACAGTATTAAGTTGCATCATTGTAGTAGGTTTCCCTTTGGGGGGAATCAAATGCCCCCGCGGTGGAAAGCTCGCGCAGTCGCCGAGACAAAGCATCAACAGAAATATCAGTAATGCTCGGAGTGGTCAAACGAACCAACTGCGCTGTTTCTTTATGCATATTATTCAGAAACGTATTAACAAATAAAGGAGAATGTTGATCTAACGGGATGGCTGACTCTTCAGTCCATGCATGCTTAAATCGATTGAAAAAAGCAACAGGATTTTCACCACTTTTCTGCTTGGTATTCGCAGCATGCGACAAATCTTGCTTAGCTGAAGATAATTTCACCAGAAAAGCAGTCAATTGTTTAAAAAAATCTTTTAGCTGTTCCACATCAGACCAAACCCATGCTTCATCCTCATCATCTGAATCAATTATTTGTAATGCTCGGGAAGATTTTGGTTGCGACAAATCTAATGGTTTGTCACCTTTCGATAAAGCATTACGGCGAGATGGCGGCGCATCCCTATTAGGACTCAAAACATCGATCTCTGCGATCAACTCTTCCTCTGTAATCTCTGGAGGCAGTGTTTTGGTCAAAATGAAGCGATAATCACGCCCAGTCAATTGACTGTACGCAGTTAAACGCTTCAATACCGACACATATTGGTGCGGACACCTCAAAGGGTCTGGCAATTCTTTAGAAATAGCCACAGCCTCAGACATTGATAGAGGAGTAATTTTATAACCATCTGGAAGCTGCACAAATGGAAAAACATCTGTTGCACTTGGTAATTGCGGATACAGACGATTAGAAGTCAATTTTGTTTGTTCAGCAGGCTTTGTAACAGAATCATATCGAGGCGGAGGCGCGCTGGGGGAATCGGCATGGGACAATTGGAAAAATGATTTTTTTATCAGACATTTTAGCCTTTTCTGGGCCTTTATCCCAATAAGGTTTCATCTTCCCAGACATTATATGACTCTTTCATATAATCATAGTCCCAAGACGGATCACCCCAGCCGTCTTTCACCATAGACTTTGCTTCTTGCATATCCTTATCTTTAAATGAACCATCACGAGGAAACGGATCCAATTGTACTTTGCCTTTAGACCAACCAGCCAAATTACTCAAATACGGTTCTGTATTAAAACCTTTACTATTTCTGTACATCCAATCCCTTGGCAATTCGCCAAGAATGGGTCTCGAGATTTCCTGCCCCATCGCAGATCAAAGATGTCTCGTCACTCTTAGTGCACTTTTTACAATTTATTGAATGGCCAAATAAGACACAGAATAAAGGCCGCGGCTTTATATTAACTTTTTGATATTTTGGCCAAAAGAAAGCTTTCAATTCTGTATTATTCATGAAAACACTTAAAGGACCGAGAACATTCAAGGCAAGAGCGGGCAATTAAAATCTTTCACAAATAATCCATTTACTAGAAATAGATACACTGAAAGCTTCCCACTCTTCTTCCCACATCCAAAATGTGAGGAAAACAGATTAATGCCAAATATGGCACAATCAAATTTGCAAAACGAGAATAAATTCGATTTCTCTTACAGACAGGAAGAAAAATAAAACAATTTCTTACCTGTCTTTATCGAGAAATTCCCGGAAAGACGAGCCCCCAAATTGTTAGGAATATTCTTGTCCCTCTATATCTCGATGCCACCACGAACGTTCTCAGTCCCTTCAAATGTTACGGCCGGGAAGCAAGAAAATACACAGAGGCTGGTATTCTCCCTACTTCAAATTTATTAAAGAATACAATAGCATTATATAGGCATTAGTCTAGGGGTGTTTTATCCCTTTGACCAATGATATTACAGGTGACATATGTGTAGGACTGTAGCCAAAAAACATGTAATATATAATAGAACAATGTACAGGAAGATCCGAACATATTGGGAACGAACTTATAATAGTTCAGTCCGACACCTGTTACCCCCAACTTACAAATACATTGATCTCATCTGAACATTTGAACTCACAAAATACAATAGTATATATTTAAGCATACATGCACTGGACATGAGAAAGAGCGATTCTCACATAATATAAAAGAATGAGAGGAAAAACAAGGACCGGAGGAAGACTGAATAGGAAAAAACAGGTAGGTATAAATGCATGGGAATAAAGATAGGAAATTAAGGGGGGAGTAGGCATATAGAAACAATAAGGACAGAGAGTGTTTTTCTAACAGTGTACTATCCCATGTTTCATATCTAAATGTTTCCCTTTTCATTTCCTAAATGATGGTGTATAGCCCAGTCAAGTGTCTCATAACACTGCCATGGTATTCTAGTCTAAATCCATGTCCAATTTCTGAAACAACTCCTCACAGGCGGCCATTAAATGCAAATGAGACATGAAAAGGGACAAAGAAACAAAGTTTTGCGCCAGAATCGGCTCATTTTCATTGGATCACTGACCTCCTGGGGGAGGAACACCTCAGGAGTTTAAAACAGTTGTGCACAGGCAAACCCGTGCTTGAAGCTAGGGGATCAAGTTGCTGAACCTTCCCGTGGCGCGGCGCCCCAGGCGCCGAGCTCGAGGCTCAAAGTTGCTGACTCCAAGACCCAAACTTCTCCGTGCGCCCTGCGCGCACCTCGCCCACGCGCTCACCTCAAGACCAGTCTCTACCTTCTGCAGTTTGCTTCGGCTCACTTCTTCAAACTCAATCAGGAATCTGGGTGTCATCTTTGATGACCAGCTGTCTTTCAAAGATCATATTGCAAAGACTACTCGATCTTGCAGGTTTGCTTTGCACAACATCAGAAAGATCAGGCCCTTTCTAACAGTGCAGGCTACACAACTTCTTGTCCAGGCCCTTGTCATCTCCAGACTGGACTACTGCAATGCTCTTTTGACTGGTCTTCCATCATGCACAATCAAACCTCTACAAATGATTCAGAATGCAGCAGCACGGCTGGTCTTCAACGAGCCCAAAAGAGCCCATGTTACACCTCTCTTTATCTCCTTGCACTGGCTCCCAATTGCAGCTCGTCTCAAGTTCAAGACTCTGATGCTTGCATATAGGACAACCACAGCTACTGCACCTGCTTATCTGCACTCGCTATTGCAAATCTACACCCCCTCCAGAACTCTGAGATCTGCTAGTGAGCGACGCCTTGTGGTACCATCACAGAGAGGTGCTAAATCACTATCCAGAACATTCTCTTTTACTGTTCCTGGCTGGTGGAACGATCTTCCTACCCCTATCCGGAATGCTGATTCCCTGACAAGCTTCAAGCGACAGCTTAAAACTCATCTCTTTCAACTCTATTTGCTGTTACCATAAAAAAAAAAAAAATTAATCTCTTTATTCCTTCCCTTTCTAGCTTGTACTTGTCTGAAGCACCACTTGAAATCTGGTATTATAGCACTGCCTGTGTCTGTTTGTCTCCTTAAGAAGAATCGCTCTATGTTCTCCCAACTGTATGTTGCTTTGGACAAAAGCGTCTGCCAAATGCCTAAATGTAAATGTAAATGTAAATGGCTAAGTTCGGACAATTTCGTCAGCCCCTCGGGATTACGTGACGCCCACGATTGCTGCGAAACCAACAGGACACGGACTTTTCTTTAAAGCGCATCGACCGGGACTTGATATACACACACACAGCCCTACGCAAGTATCTGATAGAAGTTTAAATAGCTACGCTTAAGCTTTGCTCCTTTTAATTAAGGTGAAAAAGTCCAATGGTTCGTGCAGATGTGAATATCTGATTTAAAACTGCAACTCTCTCTCCTGCACCTTTCTCACTCTCTCTTGCTTTCTGTTTTTATGTGTTGTTTGTTTAGTGTTTGTTATTGTGACGAAGCGGAGTCGATATCTTTTGGATCCATATGCAAACCGTTTATTAAACACAAGAGGAGTCGGACAGGCAATGTAAACCAGGGGCAGACAGCAATAGTAGAGACAATCCAAACCGTGAAACTGAGTCCTCACGTTAGTCCGGGGCCGGCGGCTAGCGGGGGTAATCCAGTTAACAAAGCACGGGTCGGGGAAGCCAGAGAATCGTCGTAAGTCCAGTAAACAATCCGAGTGGGTAACGTGAAGACAGTCCAAGGAAAAACGCTCAGAGATGCAGCCATAGACGTACAAAACCTCGCGAAGAACTAGCGAGACCGGCCGGCTCATAAAGCCGGAATTCGCGCCAAAACCGGCGCGGCGGAAGTACGTCATAGGCGGGGGCCGATGGGAAATGTAGTGAGAGTTAGAACTCCGGAGAGGGTTCCCGCCGACCGTGAACCGAGGGTGCCATGGGGACCGGATTAGTGACAGAGCCCCCCTCCTGCGAGCGACTCCTGGCGCGAGGAAGCCGGCGACGCCGGGGTCTCCCCCTTCTCCTGGGGGCTGGCCGATCTGGGTGAGTCCGGTGGAATTCGGTTATTAAATTGGGGTCCAGGATGTCGTCAGACGTGACCCAACACCTCTCCTCTGGGCCGTAGCCCTCCCAGTCGACCAGGTACGATAAGCGACCCCCTCGGCGTCGTGAGTCTAGGATCTCGTGGACCCGAAAGGCTTCCTCGCCGTCTACCAGGATGGGAGGAGGGCCCGTGGTGCCGGTCCCTTCCTGGCCCTCCCCTCGGGTCGGGTCGTCGGCGGGCTTTAACAAAGACATATGAAAAGTGGGTGAGATACGGTATTCAGGAGGCAGGTTTAAACGGAATGATACTGGAGTTATTTGACGAACAACTTGGAAAGGGCCCACGTACCTGGGACTAAGCTTCCTGCAGGGTAGACGAAGGCGTAAGTTCTGAGTAGAGAGCCAGACCCACTGCCCAGGGGTGTAGGGAGGTTGATGAGTGCAGTGGCGATCAGCTTGAACCTGTGTGCGTCTGATGGCTTGCTGAAGGTGGACGTGAGCCGAGTCCCAGGTTTCTTCGCAGCGACGGATCCAGGAGTCGATGGCAGGTAAATCAGTGGGTTCGCCGGACCAAGGGAATAGGGGGGGTTGGTATCCCAGGATGCACTTAAACGGAGTCATGTTGGTAGCAGGTTTGAGAAGGGAGTTTTGGGCATATTCGGCCCACATTAGGTATTGGCTCCAGTCCTCCTGGTGATTGGCGCAGTATGTTCGTAGGAAGCGGGTAAGTTCTTGATTAAGACGTTCGGCTTGACTGTTGGACTGCGGGTGGTAACCTGAGGTTAAGCTGACGTTTATATTGAGGACTTTGCAAAAAGCCGACCAGACTCTGGAGGTGAACTGTGGACCTCGATCCGACACAATGTCTTCAGGCAGTCCATAAAACCTAAAGACGTTGTCGCAGAGTGTCTCAGCGGTTTCCATGGCTGTGGGCAGTTTGGGGAGAGGGATCAGGCGGCAGGCTTTGGAGAACCGGTCTATGACAGTCAGAATGGTGGTGAAGCGTCTAGATGGTGGAAGGTCCGTGACGAAGTCTATGGCAATGTGGGACCAGGGTCTTTGGGGAATAGGAAGTGGTTGGAGGAGCCCGGCGGGAGGTTGGTGAGGGACTTTGGATTTGTTACAGTCGGGACAGTTCTTTATAAAGCGGATGGTATCGGCTCGCATTTCAGGCCACCAAAACTGGTTGGACAGCAGGTGAAGTGTGGCATTGATTCCTGGGTGGCCTGCGCTGGGTGAGGCGTGCACAGAGCTGAGTACCCGGGGTCGTAGTAGTATGGGAACGAAGGTGCGGTCGTTGGGTGTGTCATCGGGAGGAGGTTCAGTGGACTGGGCCTTTAGGACCTCCGTGATGAGGTCCCATTGGACGGGTGCTACAATTCTGCAGGGTTGTATAATAGGTTGAAGTGGTCTGGGTTCGGTGTCCTCCTCTGAGATGCGTGACAGTGCATCGGCCTTAGTGTTCTGGGAGCCAGGTCGATAGGTCACGGTGAAATCGAACCTGGTGAAGAACAGCGCCCACCGGGCTTGACGGTGGTTGAGCCGGTGGGCAGAGCGAAGGTACTCTAGGTTTCTATGGTCAGTGAGCACAGTAAAGGGTAAACGAGAGCCCTCCAGCCAGTGACGCCACTCCTCTAAAGCCAGCTTGAAGTTCCCGATTTCCCACATCATAGTTTCTTTCGGCTGGGTTCAGTTTGTGGAAGAAGAAGGCGCACGGGTAGAGTTTGGGGGGTTCCCCGTGGCGCTGGGAGAGAACGGCCCCTACCCCGGAGCTGGAGGCGTCGACCTCGACGATGAATTCCTTGTTGGGGTCCGGGTGGTGTAAGATAGGTGCGCTGGTAAAACGACGTTTGAGATCTTGGAAGGCTTCGAGTGCTGAGGGGGTCCAGGTGAGACGGTAGTTCCCCTTTTTTACCATAGCTGTGAGAGGCGCTGCCACTGAACTGAAACCCCGGATGAAGCGACGATAAAAATTGGCAAATCCCAGGAAACGTTGCAGGTCCTTGAGAGTGATGGGTTGTGGCCACTTTAGAACTGCTTGGACCTTGTGATCATCCATGGCCACGCCGTCAGAGCTGATTATGTAACCCAGAAAGGAAATCGAGGAGCAGTGAAACTCACATTTCTCCGGCTTAGCCACTAGATGGTGCAGGATTAGGCGTTTCAGGACGGCTCTGACATGCTGGATGTGTTCTTCTAAGGTCTTGGAGAAGATTAAGATGTCAATGTAAACCAAAACCCAGCGGTTGAGCATGTCTCGGAAAACGTCGTTTATGAAAGACTGAAAGTAGGCGGGACTGTTGGATAATCCAAAGGGCATCACCAAATATTCATAGTGACCGGTGGTGGTGGAGAACGCCGTCTTCCATTCGTCTCCCCTTCGAATCCTGACCAGGTTGTAGGCACTTTTTAGATCCAGTTTAGTGAAGATGCGGGCCTCACGCAGCTGTTCGAGGGCGGAGGGAACCAGCGGGAGTGGGTAGCGGAACTTGGTGGTGATGTCATTTAGTGCTCGGTAATCGATACAGGGCCGAAGTCCTCCATCCTTTTTTTTTACGAAGAAAAACCCTGCCGAGGCCGGAGAAGTGGATGGACGGATGAACCCCTTGGTTAGTTCCTCCTTGATGTAGATGTTCATGGCCTCGGTTTCTGGGTGAGAAAGGGGAAAGACCCGACCCTTGGGAAGTTCAGCCCCCGGCAGAAGATCGATGGCGCAGTCGCTGGAGCGATGGGGTGGTAAACAGGCTGCTCGTCTCTTGCTGAAAGCCAACGCCAGATCATTATATTCGCCCGGTAGGTTCTCCACGTGAATTGTAGAAGATGACTCCGAGGTTTTCTGGCCGGTTGAAGGCTGGGTTTCAAAGGCAGAGCAGTTCTGGCGGCAGTAGCTTGATGGATAGGTGAGAGTGTGGTCGGCCCAGGCGACGGAGGGATTATGAAGGAGGAGCCACGGGTAACCCAGAACTACTGGAGTGGATGGAGAAGGAAGGATGAAGAGTCGGATCCTCTCTTGGTGGTTGGGGTCAGTTTGAAGAGTGAGGTCCGCGGTGGTGGATTGGATGGTGCCTGGGCCCAAGGGTCGGCCATCTAGGGCCTCCACTGCAATGGGGGAGAGACAAGAGATCTGTGGGATTTTGTAGGTCTCAACTAACTGTACATCAATGAAATTACCAGCAGCACCCGAGTCAATTAGAGCGGTGGTGCTAATAGTGGTACCTCCAAAACTTAACTTTACAGAAATAGTAAGACTGGTGGATAAGTTAGGGGGTTCACTCACCGAGTCAGATCTACGTGGAGGTCGGGTGGGGCAGGTGGCACGGATATGGCCCGGCTGGCCACAGTAGAGGCACAGATTACTCCTCATGCGGCGCTCTCTCTCCTCCATTGACAGACGGGTGTTGCCAATTTGCATGGGTTCCTCCGCATTAGGCGTTGTGGAGGTGCCCGAGGCTCCGGTAGGCAGAGGGGCTGTCCGTGGCAGCTGGTAGGAGGTGAACTGGCGTGGCGGTCGGCGGGAGCGAATCAGATTGTCGTAACGGATGGACAGTTCGATATACCGATCCAAACTTAACTCCTCATCTCGACAGGCCAGTTCAGCTTGCAGCTCGGGGCTGAGTCCCTTCCTGTAAAAGAGCTTTAATGGGCCCTCATTCCAGGATGTTTGGGCGGCCAGGGTGCGGAAAGTGAGGGCAAAATCGGCGGCGGTCCCTCTTCCTTGTCGCAGCGCGATTAGTTGCTCCTCCGCGTCGCGCCCATCCGCTGAATGAAGGAAGACCTCCTTGAAACGCTGGGCAAATGCAGCAGATGTGGGGAAGACGGGCCGATCAGAATTCCACATGGCGGTGGCCCAGTCCAGAGCACGACCTGTAAGCAGCGAGCAAACGAAGGCTATGCGGCTGGTGTCAGTGGGGTAAAGCGCAGGTTGCTGCTCCAAGAATAACGAACATTGCATTAGAAAACCTTTGCACTTGCCTGGTGAGCCGTCAAACTTTTCTGGGTAGGCCAGGCGGGGTCCTGAGGCGGCCAGCGCGGGTGCAGGTTGGGTTGGTGCAGTGCTCGGCGCTCATTATATAATGAGTGTAGAAATGCTTACAGAACATTAAAATATTTATTTAAAAAATCTTCTAAAGAGAAAATCATTAAAAGTGTTATATATATTATACACTCTCTCACTGATAGAATGAGAAATGTTTTAAATCTGACAGTTTATTACTCGGTTTAATTAATTAGAATAAGAAACAAATATATAAAGTAAGTTCATATGATTTTATATAATTCACATTTCACAAATGCTTTTAGATCATTAATATATATATGAAGAGCTCTTTTCCAAAACGCTATAAATCCATTTTGATTCATTTGAGTAAAAATGTGTTTTCTTGACCAAGAAAGTGGCAAGATGAAAACCAATATTTTCTGTTTCAAACTTTCACAAAGCATCTTTAGGTTATAATTACATTAGAAATTCAAAGCCAGATTTTGATTTCCATCAAGATTTATTATAAAAACTGAATATTTTCTTCCAAAATGCAATGGCTCAGCTCTGCTTACTTTTTGTTAAAAAAAATGTTGAGATTAATGTTTTAAATATAACATTTTGAATATAGAAATATTAAATTATTTAAATCACTGAAAATATACTTTAAAAATGAAACTACAATTTAGTAGATGGCGTCAAGTCACTTATTTATTTACTGAAACATATTCATATGATTCGTTTGAACGGCTGATTCATTGAGGAATAAAGCAAGTGACTGTGTTTATGAATGGGAAATTGAATCACTTGATTAGTGTAAAAACGCATGTTCATTCATAAAAAAACACCTCTGTGTTTGAATGGAGATGCGCTGCGGTTTAGTTGTGACTTTGTTTCAAACTAAAAAAAAATTGAGCAAAATATATATTTATTTATAGTTTCTTATCCTAGTCCTCTGGTGTGACATTTTTTCCTGTGGTGTGACAGGACAAGCATCACACCGATGGACACATCACTGGATGATTCAGCCATTTATATTTATTAATGACCTTGCTGTTCCATGCTAACCTGTCATTAGCGGTTATCAAAAGACTTCTCCATAATTTTTAATAATGATAGATGCACACAGTTTACTTAAAGTTGTATATGAAGAGATTAGACGCAACCCCCCCTAAAAGCCATCTCAGTCAAACATTAGATAAATGAGTGAACGCTCTTGACCACATTATACATCCATCAAATACTTTCACTTCAAACTCACTAAAATCCCAGCCTCAGCCTAATCAAAAGTACCAGGACGTACATAGAAACCTATACATTGGTGCCTGACAAAAATGCATTTTTTAAAGAAATATGTCAGATGGATGTAGTGGCTTTTGCATCTGAACTCTTCATATATTGTTACTTTTTTACTGTGTCTGTGTGTGTTTAATTCTCTTGATGTCACAGTGTAACCCTTTCATTGCTGTAACCCTTAAATCCAGACAGCCAGAGCAATACTGTAAATCCATGTGCCCATGGGGCACATTTTTTATTGATTGCACCAGGGTGGCGATTGCACTTATGGCGAGGGCCCGCCAATCGCTGCTTGCAGCTATATTTCTCCTTTCCAACCAGGTGCCAAACAACAAAGTCAAAAGCAAAACAAATACTGAAAAATAAAACAACACACAGCAACTAAATTTACTGTGAAGTAACTGTTAGTTTACTGTTAGTTTAACTCCGTCTTAATCTGTGCATGTGACACGCCCACACCTCGTTCACCCAGTCATTCCACCATCCAATCACCAACACGCTCCCAGTTCACCCGCGAACCATCACCAGAGTTCTGTTTACCGCCACCTGTGCACCCTCATTACTCACCTCTATATATACTCACCACCTCCAGACGTTAGTCAGCCGGAATCGCGTTCACAAGCGCCACTCTCCAGCTCTCTCCTCTGATCCTGTGATGTTCCTGCGAAAAGGATTGATTACGTTCAATCAAAGGGAAGTCATACTTTGAACTAAAGACTTATTGAACTCTTACTTGCCTGATTTCGCCGGCTGTTGGATGCTTTGATATTTACTCACCTGAATCACCGTTGCATTGCTCTCTCACTGTGTTTTAATAAAACCCACAAAACCTGATTACTGTTTCCTCTCCTCTTTGGCACGCCGTGACAGGATTCCGGCTCTACAAAGGATGGAGACCCACGACGACGGATCCCTTTGCTGAAATGGTACAAGCCCTCCAGCAATCGCTCCAGTCAGTCACTGCTCCTGCCAGAGCAGGTGCCTCCATGCTCGCCCAAGTGCCCATTTCACGTCCAGCACTTTACGCTGGCGAACCCGAGAGCTGTAACAGATTTCTACTACAATGCTCACTATATATTGAAGCTAATCAACACAATTTCCTGAGTGAAATATCCAAGATTGCCTTCATTATGTCGCTACTCACCGGAAGGGCCCTGCAATGGGCGGAGACCATCTGGAATGCCAAGAGTTCGGTTTTAAGTTCGGTTAATTCATTCATGACCCACTTTAAGGAAGTGTTTGGAGTGGCACTTACTCATCTCTCAGTCCACGACGAACTGTTACATCTTAAACAGGGTTCCTCTCATATCCAGGATTACACTCTCCGATTCAGATCCCTTGCTGCCAGTAGTGGATGGAACGACATTGCCCTCCTCGCCGCTTATCGTAAGGGTTTGAAATCATCCATTAAGAGACACATGGTGATTTACGATGACTCGGTAAATATTGAGATGTTCATCAAAAAGGCCATCCAAATATCCCAACGTCTTCATGCTTGTGACGAGCGTCCTTCTCTGACTCCTATTACCCACGTCCACTCACCGTTGCCCCCTACAGACATGGAGGAACCTATGATCACCGATGCTTATCACCTCACCTCTCAAGAGCGTCAACGTCGGTTGCGCAATCATCTCTGCCTATACTGTGGTGCAGTGGATCATCTCATCCACACCTGTCCCATTCGACCATCACACCTCTTGGTGAGTGCTGTTCGTCTTACTCCATCTGTTTCCAATGTCCCACATATGACTGCTGAAATTGTATTTAACAACTGTCGTTTCTCCATACATGTGCTGGTGGACTCGGGAGCTGCGGGGAACTTCATCTCCTCTAATTTCATTGAAACTCACAACCTCCCTACAGTAAAGAATGACACCCTGAATCGTATCACCACTATCCAAGGAACACCTCTAGGAGATGGACAGATTTCACTCCGCACCTGTAAGCTCCAATTGTGGATTGACTCCAAGCACGTCGAAAGTCTTACCCTCCTCGTCCTCCCTCACTCATCCGTTGATGTGATCCTCGGCTGCCCATGGCTAATTCGGCACCATTCTCAACTCAACTGGGGCACCGGCGAAATCCAAGACTGGAGTCCGTACTGCCACAAACACTGCCTCAAGAAAACAACCACGTCACTCTCCATCCATTCCACTACTATAGAGAGTCCCGAGGTCACCACCACAATCACCATCCCTCCAGTTTACCAGCGTTATATGAACGTCTTCAGTAAGGAACAAGCCACTCACTTACCACCACACCGGCCCTGGGATTGTAGAATCGACCTGCTGCCAGATGCCAAACTCCCCCATGGTAAAATCTATTTATGTCTCAACCAGAACATGAAGCCATGGATGCTTACATCCACGAAGCTCTGCAACAGGGGTTCATCAGACCTTCCACCTCACCAGCCGCATCCAGCTTTTTCTTCGTTCCCAAGAAGGATGGGGGATTAAGGCCCTGTATTGATTACCGAGTCCTGAATGAAGCTACCGTCAAATTTGCGTACCCACTCCCACTTGTACCTGCAGCCCTGGAGGAATTACGCAGCGCAAAGGTCTTCACTAAACTCGACCTCCGCAGTGCATACAACCTCATCCGAATCTGGGAAGGAGACGAGTGGAAAACCGCCTTCATCACCCCTACTGGTACTATGAGTACCGGGTTATGCCGTATGGGTTAGCTAACAGTCCATCCATTTTTCAAAACTTCATGAATGAGATTTTCAGAGACTTCCTCCATCAATTCGTTATCATCTACATTGACAATATTCTGATCTATTCCAATGACATGCACCAGCACCAGACCCACGTTAAAGCAAGTACTCCAAGGACTCCAAGAGAATCATCTGTACCTGAAACTGGAAAAATGCAAATTCCACCAGTCCACCGTCTCCTTCCTGGGTTACGTGATCTCTGCGGAGGGAGTTCGAATGGAAACCTCCAAGGTTAACGCCGTGACCAACTGGGCTGCACCCACAACCATCAAGGAACTACAGCGTTTTCTGGGTTTCGCAAATTTCTATAGACGGTTTATCCAGAACTACAGCTTGCATGCATCTCCCCTTACCGCCCTATTCAAAGGGGCTCCCAAGAAGCTGATGTGGAACCCTGAAGCACAAGAAGCTTTTGATCACCTCAAAGAGATGTTCACTACAGCCCCTGTCATTCGTCACTCAGACCCAAAAGCTCCATTCGTGGTGGAGGTTGATGCTGCAGACACGGGAGTTGGAGGAATTCTCTCACAATGGTCTGGTGAACCCCGAGCCCTTCACCCATGTGCATATTTTTCTAAGAAGTTAACCCCGGCGGAGCAGAATTATGGCATCGGTGACCGTGAACTCCTCGCTATTAAGCTTGCTCTCACAGAATGGCGGCATTGGCTCAAAGGTTCTACACATCCTTTTACTGTCATAACTGATCATAAAAACTTACAATATCTCAAAAATGCCAAACGTCTTAACGCCCACCAAGCTCGATGGTCTCTATTCTTCGCCCGATTCAACTTCTCCATTACCTACCAACCTGGCCACAAGAACACCAAAGCCGATGCCTTATCCCGTATGTATTCACCTGAACATTCTGACAACTTACCTGAATCCATTCTGCCGCCTTCTGTGTTTCTAGCACCCATCTTCTGGAAACTCGATGAGGATATTCGCAATGCCACACGCACCGAACCTGCTCCGCCCAGGGTACCACCCGGATCCCAGTATGTACCTTCAACTATCCGTCTAACATTACTGGATCATGTACATTCCTCCCTAGGTTCTGGGCACCCTGGCAGCAGGCGAACCCTCTCGCTCCTACGTCAACGTTACTGGTGGCCGGAGATGGCCAAAGATGTCACCACCTACGTCAGGGGTTGCCCGGTCTGTGCCGTGACTGCCACTCCACGTCACCTACCAGAAGGTAAACTTCATCCGTTACCTATACCCCGCCGACCCTGGACACACATTGGTGTGGACTTTGCCACCGACCTGCCACCTTCAAAAGATTATTCCACCATATTGGTAGTAATTGACCGATTTTCCAAAGCATGCAAACTTATTCCCCTCAAAGGTCTGCCTACAGCTCTGGAAACAGCAGAAGCACAATTCACTTCTATTTTCAGGAATTTTGGACTGCTAGAAGACATCGTCTCGGACCGGGGTCCGCAGTTCATATCCAGGGTCTGGCGGGCCTTCTTCCAACTACTCAGAGTCACAGTCAGCCTCACATCCGGATACCATCCTCAGTCAAACGGCCAGACCGAGTGCAAGATCCAGGAGATCTCCCGCTATCTCCGTGCCTACTGCTCTCAACATCAAGACACCTGGAGCCAGTATCTACCGTGGGCTGAGTATGCTCAGAATTCTCTTCGTCAAGAAACCACCGGTCTAACCCCATTTCAATATATCTTAGGATTTCAACCCCCGGCCAACTCCAGTACTTAGTGGACTGGGAGGGCTACGGACCCGAGGAGAGGTCGTGGATACCCCGTGATGACATCTTGGATCCCACTCTCCTCGAGGAATACCATCACCAACACCCGAACCGCCCAGCTCCCCGTGGTCGTGGACGCCCCCGCAAGAGATCTCGGGTGCCAGGAGTCACCCGTGGGGAGGGGGGTACTGACACGCCCACACCTCGTTCACCCAGTCATTCCACCATCCAATCACCAACACGCTCCCAGTTCACCCGCGAACCATAACCAGAGTTCTGTTTACCGCCACCTGTGCACCCTCATTACTCACCTCTATATATACTCACCACCTCCAGTCGTTCATCAGCCAGAATCGCGTTCACACGTGCCACTCTCCAGCTCTCTCCTCTGATCCTGTGATGTTCCTGCGAAAAGGATTGATTACGTTCAACCAAAGGGAAGTCATACTTTGAACTAAAGACTTATTGAACTCTTACTTACCTGATTTCGCCGGCTGTTGGATGCTTTGATATGTACCTGAATCATCGTTGCATTGCTCTCTCACTGTGTTTTAATAAAACCTACAAAACCTGATTACTGTGTCTTCTCCTCTTTGGCACGCCGTGACAGCATGCTCTCTCTCTTCGTATTCGCGATCTCCATGCATGAGCGGGCACCGTGCACTTCCAACAAGCCACCTTTCAAAATAAAAGTCTCTATAGATTAAATAACTTAAGGACTGCAAAGAAACTATCCAAATTATAATAAACACATAACTAATATTGTTGAATCTTTAATAATTATTTCATGTTCAAAATGAATACTATTTTGATACAGCTAATATAGCAGATTTAATTGTTTGGCATATATAATAGATTGAATAAAACATTATTTGTCTGCTAAAACATTATCACAGCACTTTAAGTTTAGTCCTTTAGATGGCGTTGTTGCCTTATGTGGTTAGAGATCGTTTTGCGTTCGGAGAATAGTGACAATGTCATGGAAATGCAAGCTGTAAACATGACGTTTTTTTTTGATGCAGCAGTTATAAGTAAAAACACATTTAACTTGAAGTCTACTGTTTCGGACATTTTTTATTGACACAAAGTTGAAGCTAAGAAAAGATCTCAACATATTTATGGTGCCGAAAATCCCGGGAAAAGGAAAAAAGATATGACCCGGAGAGAAGTTGGGATTAGCCAATAGCTGCAACTACACCACGGACTAAAGACAAGTTGCCGAGGTATGGAGAAAATGTCGGAACGCGTGCAGAGACTGAAACAGAAGAGGACAGTGCTGCGGGCATCTGTCACGAAGCTGCTGCAAAGTATACAGGAGGAAACAAGTAAGGAGGACGTGAGTTGTGATCGCCTGGTGGAACTGTTGTCCATGTTATCAGCTAAAGAGAAAGGCCCAGACATAGAGCAGGAAATACCGATGGACGAATTAGAAGCGGACATGGCACGAACATTAGACTACCAAGACAGTGCAAATTTGTGGAGAGCACGTGCAACTCTGGCCATTGAAAGGGCGCAACAACAAAATGCTGCCGCAGGGGGGCGTTCCCCTCAACAAAGTGATGTGAGTACACGTTCTGCAAGCAACAGACCGGCAGTACGACTACCAAAGCTCCAAATAAATAAATATAACGGAGAAATATGCATGTGGCAGGAATTTTGGGACCAATTTGAAAGTGCCATTCACCAAAATCCTGAACTGAGTAAAACTGAGAAGTTCACTTACCTAAAGTCATATCTCGTGGGCCCAGCTGCACGAGCTATTGCAGGGCTGAAGGTAACTGACACAAACTATGACACTGTAATCGACATGCTTAAGTATAGATTTGGCAGAAAAGACTTGGTAGTGAGTGCCCACATGTCTAAGCTATTAAACCTGACTCCTGCAAAAAGGTCCTCAGACATTGTTGCCCTAAGACAACTCTATGATGAAGTTGAAGTCCAAACAAGAAGCCTTAAATCATTAGGTGTACTTCCAGACAGTTATGGAAGATTACTTTGCCTCATACTGTTACAAGCCATTCCTGATGACCTTGCCCTTGAGTTTGCACGTAAACTTGATGTTGGGCAAGAGTGGAAGGTTACTGAGTTAGTTGCTTTCCTACAACAAGAAGTTGAGAGTAGAGAGCATGCAATACATTTGACTAAAACTAAAAGCAGCGTCAAGGATGCACAGGCTAATCAGAAACAACATTGCAGACCAGATACAGAAAAATGGAAAAGGGCTAACGTCCCATCAGCAGCGGCACTGCACACAAGTAGTTACAAATCCAACCCAAATGTACCCCCAAATTGTCTGTTCTGTGGCAATGTCAGCCATGGGTCAGAGCACTGTACAGATGGCACAGTGGCAGGAAGGAAGGAGAAACTGAAGAAAATGGGGAGATGCTTTGTATGCCTAAAACCACGACATCTTGCTAAAGACTGTAGAACAAAAAATGTGTCCTGTGCTAATTGTGGAGGAAGACACCACCCAACAGTGTGTGACAAAGGTGAACAATAGGAAAGCCCAGAGGCTGCTGAGGAGACAAGTGATGCTGTAGTTTCCTCTGTCATCCCACATGCAGTAAAGCAAAATTCAAAGGAATGTGACACAGTACTGTTGCAAACCGTGAGAGCAATGATCAAGGGACCTGGAGGAGACAAAGCGGTGCGTTGTTTAATAGATGGAGGAAGCCAACGCAGTTTTGTCCATGAGAAACAGGTGAAAGCTCTGAGGTTGCCTGCATTCAAAAAAGAGAGACTGAAGCTCCATACATTTGGAGCTAAGAACCCAGTGACTACAGAATGTAATGTAATAAAAATAGTCCTGGAAAATATCCAAAATAAGAACCAGAGGGTCGAGATTGAAGCTGTTCAAACCCCACAGCTTTGCACTGCTGTCATGAAAGTCCCCAGTGAACACATCAAACAACAGTTGGACAAAAAGGGGCTACCTTTAGCAGACATGTCAACAGGTGGTGAAGACGATCTGGAACTATCAGTACTGATTGGAGCAGACTATTATTGGACAGTAGTCACAGGCAACACCGAGAGACTATCAGAAGCCTTAGTGGCTGTGGAAACAAAATTCGGCTGGGCAGTGCAAGGACCAGTTTCCATGTCTAGCATGAGTGAAGCTAAATGCTAGAACATTGGCATTACTGAAAATGCTGTAGAGATCTCAAATCAGCTACGTGCGTTTTGGGAAATAGAATCACTGGGCATCACCAACAAAGCTGAAGAGACACCCGATGACACAGAGGCAAAACAGAGCTTTATCAGGTCAGTCACATTCACAAATGGACGTTATAACGTAGCGTTACCATGGCGACCAAATGCACCAGATCTCCCAGATAATAAGAGAGTTGCCCAGAAAAGATTTGAAACACTGAAAAGAAAACTGAAATCCGACGTGACACTGTTTGAAAGATACAACGATGTGATAAGGGACTATGAGCGGCAGGGTATATGCGAAGATGTTCCACAAACCAACCAGTCAGCAGAAACAGCAGACAACGTAACCTATTACTTGCCTCACCATGCTGTAATCAGAGAGGACAAGGTAACAACCAAGTTAAGAGTTGTGTTTGATGCCTCGTTGCACGAAGAAGGCTGTCCCTCTTTAAATGACTGTTTACTGGCTGGTCCAAATCTAAACCCCGACCTCATGAGCATCCTAATCCGATTCAGACAACACCCTGTAGCCTTCACAGCAGACATTACTAAAGCCTTTCTACAGATATCCATCACCGAAAGCGACAGAGATGCTGTGAGATTTCTGTGGCTCTCAGGACCTCCAGATGCTGAATCTACTAAAACACGAACAATGAGAATGACACGTGTCGTGTTTGGAGTGACATGTAGTCCATTCTTACTAGCAGCCACCATCAGACATCACCTGGAGAAATATGAGGCCACAACAGAGACCAGACACAGATGACTTTGTTTTTGACTTCAAACACCTGATGAACATTCTTAAAGGGAAGGACAATACAAAGAGAAGTGTTTTGAGGTCATCAGATCAAATATTTGACCCTATAGGTTTCCTGATACCATTCACCATAAGAGTAAAATGTCTGTTTCAAGAAATGTGGCGTCAGGGCCTTGGCTGGGACGAGGAACTGCCTCCTGAACTCTCGCAAACATGGCAACAATGGTGCATGGAGCTACCTCAGATCCACCAAATCGTAATTCCCAGATGGTATGGCACAAATGAACTGTCAGAACAATCACAAGTTCTCCATGTTTTCACAGATTCAAGCGAGAAGGCTTACGGAGCAGTAGGTTATCTACAGGGACAGACTACTGAAGGACAAACGGTGACTAGACTTGTTGCATCTAAGTCAAGAGTGGCACCAATTAAGACAATAACTTTGCCACGCTTAGAACTTATGGGAGCTTTGATCGGAGCAAGATTAGCAAGCAATCTGTTAAAGGCACTGAACCTGCAACCCACACAACTTTACATGTGGTCAGACTCCATGATAGTGATCTACTGGATTCGCAGTTCAGCTCAAAAATGGAAACAGTTTGTTGCCAATAGAGTCGTGGAGATACAACAGCTGACACCACCAGAATTGTGGTCACACTGGACCGCCATTTCTAAAATCAGAGCCGACAATCAAAGAGCCAGAGTTTAAAAAGGAAGGGCTCTTAGAACAAGAGGTAAATGTTAAACTTAAGGCCAGACATGTCACAGTCCAGTTCAGCAACAGTGAGACACTATCTGACCCAATACTACAGTTGGAAAAATACAGCAAACTACAAACTGTACTGAGAGTAACAGCTTGGATCAAAAGATTTGTCTTCAACTGTCGTTCAAAGGAAAAAAGGACAGGAGAACTCACAGCGGAGGAGTTATCACACGCAGAAGCATTCTGGATACACACAGTACAAGTTTGCAGTTTTGACAAAGAAATAAGTGAAATAAAAACTGGACAAAATGTGCACAAGGACTCAAAAATCAGAGAGTTTGAACCTTTCCTGGACGAACATGGCCTACTATGTGTTGGTGGTAGGCTGCATCAGTCAGACCTGAGCTTCAAAGAGCAGCATCCATGGCTGCTACCGACCAGTCACAGATTCACAAAGCTGATGATTGAATACAGCCACAAGAAGGTCATGCATTCAGGTATGAGAGATACTCTAGTACAACTGAGAGAAAAGTTTTGGGTTCCCCGTGCCAGACAGTTAGTGAAAAAATGTATTGCCGACTGTACTATCTGTAAAAGGTTCAGAGTCAAAGCAGCTCAGCAGACAACTGCACCCCTACCCAAGGACAGAGTTACTGAATCACCCCCATTTGAAATCACTGGTGTAGACTTTGCAGGCCCTTTGTATGTGAAGGCTAAAAACACAGTAGAGAAGGCCTACATAGCACTCTTTACATGTGCTGTGACACGCGCTGTGCACCTAGAGCTAGTGTCTAGCCTATCGACAGAAAGTTTTCTCCTAGCATTTAAAAGATTCATCTCCAGGAGAGGTCTCTGCCAAATCATTTACTCAGACAATGCCCAGACTTTCAAACGAGCTGACCAAGACCTTAAAGAGTTGTGGAAAGCTATGAAAGAGCCCGAGTTGTTAGAATATTTTTCTGAAAGGGGCATAGTGTGAAAATTCATAGCTGAACGAGCTGCATGGTGGGGAGGTTTTTTATTGGGAACGACTAGTTCGCTCTGTAAAGGGATGTCTAAAGAGAGTAATGGGGAGAGCATCATTGAGTTATGAAGAGCTGACTTCTCTACTGACAGAAATAGAAGCAACTATTGTTGAAAACTTAATTTCTTCTTTAAGTAAAGATCCAGGCTTGGGATATCTTTCAAGCAGAAGTTACTCTTTATTGAAGAACCTCGCTTGTGTGTTTGCTGTAGTCCATCCAAGTCTTGTCAACCAAGTCTTGTCATCCAAGTCTGAATTAGGCCATGATACATTGTAGTTTATATAGGCTTTCAGTGGGCAGTCCTTAAATCAGTCCTTGATCTTACAGAACTTCAGAAGTAACCACTTCTAAAAACAATACAGGAAATCAACCCCCGACTGTGAGGTTGAACAAACTTACTCGGGAACTACTAAGGTGTGAAATTCACATCCAGTTGCCTTTCAGTAAACAGATGCCACTATGTTCACATTAAATGCCTAATACAATGTAGATAACCTTAGTTTTTTATATGATGTTACATCAGGATGTAGGATCTTCAGATCTTAAACAGATTCTCAAATTTGTAATCCTACACTATCAACTCAAGGCCACTCACCTTTGTATACAATGACCTACAAGAACCACAGCCTTTAACACCAGCTCACTTCCTAGTAGGAAAAAGACTCACTACTTTACCACCAAAACCCCTCTGTGCTACTGGTCAGACAACAAATGCAAACAGAGAGGAACTGACACGGAGATGGAAGTACCGCCACCGACTCATCAGTGAGTTCTGGAATCGATGGAGAAAGGAGTATCTGTTGGACCTTAGATCTGCTCACACCCATGATACTCCAAATCCCACTCCCTTAAGAGAAGGAGTCCTGGTTCTTATCGGAGATGACAAGATGCCGCGTTTGACGTGGAAAACAGGACTGATCAAAAAACTGTTCCCAGGAAGAGATGGACTAGTCCGATCCTGTGCTGTACGCACTCCAAATGGGACAATATTAAGAAGACCAGTTCAACTCTTATATCCCTTTGAAGTTTAAGAATATAACTGTCTTCTTGGGGGGGGGAGGATGTTGAATCTTTAATAATTATTTCATATTCAAAATGAATACTATTTTGATACAGCTAATATAGCAGATTTAATTGTTTGGCATATATAATATATTGAATAAAACATTATTTGTCTGCTAAAACATTATCACAGCACTTTAAGTTTAGTCCTTTAGATGGCATTGTTGCCTTATGTGGTTAGAGATCGGTTTGCGTTCGGAGAATAGTGACAATGTCATGGAAATGCAAGCTGTAAACATGACGTTTTTTTTTTGATGCAGCAGTTATAAGTAAAAACTCGTTTAACTTGAAGTCTACTGTTTCGGACATTTTTTATTGACACGAAGTTGAAGCTAAGAAAAGATCTCAACAAATATAATATTGAAGAGAATGAAGAAGTAAATAATATCAGGATATTACATCAATCCTGGTTATTAAATCAAATAACTGAGGGTTATTTACACTTCCACCAATCATGAGTGACTATAAATTTCAAACTTTAATCACAAATGATTCCCAGAGTAAATTACCAATGTTTAAGGCTAGATGTAAAAGTAAAGTAAAACATATTCTACCATGAACTGCTTAAATCAAAGGATATGTCAGGAAGTTCAGGCTGCCTCCAGCAGCAGGACTTCTGCACTGGGCACTCAACTACTTATGGTTTGTTCAGACGTTTACCATCCTTCCTCAGATTTCTGTCTCCAAAACGTATCTTCACTCTTCTCACCAAACCATCTTTGTCAACGACAGTCTCAATAACTTCTGCCAAGTGCCACTCATTCCTGGGCAAATCATCTGCCTTCTCCAAGACGATATCTCCAGCTTGCTTGTTCCTTCTTGGTGTAGGCCAGCATTGTCTCGTTGCAATGTTAGACACATACTCCTTGCGCCAACATCCCCAAAATTGTTCAGCTAAGTATTGGACATGGCGCCATCTCTTGCGAGCATATATGTCTTCTCTGACAAACTTGCCAGTGGGCGGTAGGGCTTGGATTGTTTTCAGGGTGAGCAGGTGATTAGGGGTTAGAGGCTTAGGACTGCAAGGATCACTTAAATTATCTACAGTAAGAGGACGGCTATTTACGGCGACCATGGCCTCATAAAAAAAGGTTTGCAAAGAAGAATCATTGAGTCTTCCGGATGACTGGGACAGAGTGAAACAAAGAACACTTCTCACAGATCTAATCTGTCCCTCGAAAAATCTGCCGGTGTGACATGAATCGAGTGCTTTGAAGACAAAGTCACATTGTTTTGCTGCGAAGAACATTACCAGACAGTTGGTGTCAATCTCTTCCATAACCTTGGTGAGCTCATTCTTGACTCCAATGAAATTACTGCCTTGGTCACACCTTATTTGATGAACTGCTCCTCTAATAGCGATGAAACAACATATGTCATTGATAAAGGCGTTTGTGGATATGTCATTCAGCATTTCAATATGGATGGCTCTACAACAGAAACAGGTTAAGAGAAGTCCATACCTCTTGTATGATTTGATTGGAAGTTGTGTGTTAACGTTCACAGGGTGAGGTATTTGCCTTTCCCACAAGACCTTTGGTCCTCTGAACCAGCTGGAATTGACAAGATGCTTAACACTCAGACATCGTGATGCATAGTCGGCTGGATTTTTATCCGAGGGAATGTATCGCCACTGTGGAGTTGTAGTGCGATGAATTCTCTGAACTCGATTTGCGACAAACACATGGAAGCGGCGAGCTTCGTTATTTATGTAGCCTAACACTACTTGAGAGTCAGTCTAGAAGTATGACTCCGCATCTGCAAGGTTCATTTCTTCCTTTAACATATCATTCACTGCAACTGACACGACCACAGCAGTTAACTCTAACCAACGAATTGTTGTGACCTTAAGTGGGGCTACTCTAGATTTTGCCTTGAGCAAAGAACAGTGGACGTCACCTTGCTCAAGAGATCAACATCTATAACGTTTACAGCACACTCAGAGGGGCGGTATTGTATCCAAAACTGCCTTGTCATTGGATACAAATGTATGCAGACTTAAACCTCCTAGTGCACAAAGCTGGCAAGCTTCTCAAGCCAACTTGATAGCCTTCTCTGCAGTTTCAATGCTGGAGACTCCATCCATGTAGAAATCTTGCATAATGAATTGAGAACCTAGGGGATACAGATGCTCACCTTCTCTTGCAATATGCTTCAGTCCATAGTTAGCACATCCGGGGGACGACGATGCACCAAACAGATGTACTGTCATGCGGAACGTTTGAGGCTATGAGTTGAAATCTCCATTTCTCCACCATAGAAATCGTAAGTAATCACGATCCGCTTCATCAACATGGAACTGGTGGAACATCTGTTCAATATCACACATGAGGGCTACAGTGTACTGTCTGAACCAAAAAAGAATGCCAGTCAGTTTTCTTGAATGGGAGTGGCATTTCCAGGTGGCTGTCTTGGTTCATTTTGATGTTTTCTTCCATTTTATTCAAGAACATAATGTCCTCTGGGCATGAATCAACTTTTAGATTTTGACTTACTGCATATTCAATGAAGACAGTGTCGCTTTGTGTGTCTAAAAGAGCGAAGACAAGTTTCTCAGAGACTGGGTCATTTTGTGAGGACAACCACACCGGCACAATCATTGAGGTGTTAGCAGATGTGCATCCAGATTCTACACTTTTGTGACGACCCTTTCGTGTGCATTCTCTGGGCCTTGAACAGAGAAGGACTGTATCTTTTTAACAAAGCTGTCATCGTGTATACAGGTAGGATGTCTTCCCTTGGAGGTGTTACAGCTATGTCTGGAGCAACAGTCTCTGGCACTGTGACCGAGCTTCAAACATCCAAAGCACAGCTTCATATCCTTTATGAACTGTCTTCGTTCTTCAAGAGATCTTGCAGAGAATTTTGAACAATCATGAATTTGATGTTCACTGCCTTGACAGAACAGACATGGTTTAGTGATTTTACCAGTGGGCTTTGGATTCTCATGCTGTGTGACCTTTGTATGGAAGACACTGGCCTTGTTCTTACTAACCTTGAGATTATGTCTCTCCTTATTAGTTTCAGAAGCATGAAGGGCATTAAAGAAAGTGACTGGGTTGCAGGCTACCTCAGCCTCAATGGACATGAAATGGGCAAAATCTTGAAAAGTTGGAAAATCTTGCTTCTCAGCGTTTGTGTGGCATGGCGATTCCAGCAGGCAGCCGTCCAATCAGGAATTTTGCTCACAAGTTTCCTATTCTCCTCACAGTCATTAAGTATTTCCAGTCCCTTCACATGAGGCATAGCATCTCTACATGAATTCAGGAAATCTGAGAAATTTCTGAGTCCTTCGCCAGCTTGCGAGTTTCTCTCGGAATGCTCGTTGTATAATGAATGGCTGCCCATATCGATTTTGAAGTCTCTTTCACGCATCCTTGTAAGCTTCCTCATCGTTTCTGTAAAACATACCTTCTAGGGATTTCAGAGCAGACCCAGCAACATAATTCTTCAAATAGTATAACTTATCTGCTGAGGAGATATGTCTCTTGTCGATATGAGTGATTGGAATGAAGCTTTCCACTCTATAAAGTGAATGGGGTCACCCTTGAAAACTGTAGGCTCTGGCATAGGAAGTCTGTTTAACATAATACTGTCTTGGACAGCCTGTGCAAGGTAAGACACATCAGCACTGGGATTTAGCAATGATACATTTTCATTGAGTGTTGGCTTAACTGAGGATGAATACACAGGTTTGTGTGTGGAAACTCTTACAGGTTGTTGCAGCTCATCATTCTGTTAGCAGAGTTAATGGTTTCTTCCTTGTCATACACTTCTAGTCTTGCTCTCGTTGCTCTTACCTCCTTTATTGCTTGTAATCTTTCAAACTCACTCTTTTGAGCATCAATTTCTTTCTTTTTGTATTGAAGTTGTATTTTTTTCCCTTTGTTCCTTTTTGTAGTTTGTTTAAGGAAAATGGAGACGTTTATATCATGGTGAACAACTTGTTTATTAGCTCATGTGAGAGCTTGCATAACCACAACATCATTGCTTGTACGTAGATCCTACGTAACACAAGGGGGCACTCCAGTAACATCGGAACATGGACATGGTTTTCTTAGCACATAATCAGTTATCTACATCCCCTTTCCTTAGTTTTGTACTTCCCTCTAATAAAAGTACAAATGCAAAATTAAATTACAACTGAAAATGATAACTAAAATATCATAATTACTCTTTGTAATAACACATTCTTGCATTAGATTTTCAACAACATGTGTAATTAAACAGAGTGCTTAGGATTAGGCTTAGAAACCGACCATATCTAGTACGGTATGGCAATTTTTAAACAGTTGACTCAGCTGGAATCTTTAGCATCTTTCGCTGCATCTTTAGACACATTGTTGCCGTCCGGCACAGATTTGAGCTGTGAAAACAAGTCCTCCAGATCAGCTTGTGTGCAGTGTGGGAGTGGTTCTTTTACAGGGAGTAGATGTCGACGATTTCTCCTGTACTCCTTACCATTGGACTCCACAACATACGATCTGGGCTCGGTAGGAATACTCCTAACAACTCCAATCCTGTCATGTCCTTTTGTTGTTTGCATCCTTACTACTTGGGATTCATGCAGTGGAGAGAGTGGCTTGCTTCTTTTATCAAAGAACACTTTTTGCATGTGCCTCTTTTTGGAAAGTTGTGCTTTGACTTTCACAGTGTCCTTTGACCTTGGCTTCAACATCTGTTTGCTGATGGGCATGGTGGTACGTGTTACCCTAGACATCAATCTCTGTGCCGGTGAACCTAGTATCTTATCTCGAGGAATGTTGCAGATGTTCAACAAATTCAGATACAAGTCTGTCCCATCTCTCTTAGTGGTTTCAAGCAGGCGCTTTGCACTACGAACAGCTCTTTCTGCAAGACCGTTCGCCTGGGGATACTCAGGACTACTAGTGATGTGACAAAAGTCCCAAGAATGTGCAAAGTCTCTGAAAATCTGGCTCGTGAACTGGGTGTCGTTATCTGTGATTAGCTTTTGGGGAACGCCATGCACAGAAAAGTGCCTCTTCAGTTTATTGATAACGTTTTGTGAAGACACTTTGTGAAGTTTTTAAGTGGATTTATTTCAAACCACCCAGAGTATGAATCTACCAGCACTAGGTACTGTTAGCTGTTCCAGTCAAATATGTCAGTGGCAACAACAGACCAAGGCAGTTCTGGGATCTCGTGCAGGTGCAAAGGCTCCTTTTGTTGATGAGGTTTCAAAGCATTGCATATGCTGCAAGACTGCACAAAGTTATCAATGTCCTGCGTCATGGTCAACCAGAAAACAGCATCGCACGCTCTTCGCTTAGTTGCTTCGGCTCCTGCATGGCCTTTGTGTAAGATCTGTAGATATTCACTCTGCAGGCTGTGAGGAATTACAACTCTTGTTCCCTTTGTGATGATTCCATCCTCGATAGTGAGTTCATCCCTAAAAGGAAAGAAGGGTTTTAGTGGCACTGGCACACAATTTTTTTTGGCCAGCCGTGTTTGATGGTGTTGCACAGACTCTGCAGAAAGCTGTCTTTTCCAGTGTGTTCTCTGAGCTCTTGTAGCCGGTTGACTGAAATGATCTGGACAGTCATCACCTTGAACTCCTCTTCGTCTTTGAGATCTTCAGTTGCCTTTCTGGGAGCACGTGATAGTGTATCTGCCAGATAGAGCTGCTTTCCTTTTTTGTACATAAGAGTCAGATTGTACTTGTGCAGCTTCAGTATCATTCGCTGAAGTCGTGCTGGAGCAGTGTGTAGAGGTTTGTTCAGAATTGTGACAAGGGGTTGATGGTCTGTTTCCACCAAGACCGGTTTTCCATAGATGTAGTCATAGAACTTCTGACAGGCGAAGACCACTGCCAATAGCTCTTTTTCGATTTGAGCATACCTCATTTCCGTTTCAGTTAGAGTGCGTGAGGCATAGCTGATAGGCTGATCGTCCTGTATGCATGCTGCACCCATTCCATATTGAGAAGCATCACACGTGATGGTCACAGGTTTGCTTACATCAAAGTATTTTAGCACTGGTGGGAATGTGATGCACTTTTTTAGCATGTCAAATGCCTCTTGTTGTTGCTGTGTCCAGCACCAAGCTACATCTCTGTGGAGCAGCTGTCGTAGTGGTGCTACCAGTTCACTGAAATTTGGGATGATTTGCCGAGGTAGTTAGCCATGCCTAAGAAACGTTGCAAGGCAGCTTTGTCCTCTGGCGGTGACATCTCCGTAATAGCCTGTATCTTGGCTGGATCTGGTTTCAATCTGTATTCTGTAAACAGATGGCCCACATAACCAACTTCTTTAAGTCTGAACTTACATTTTTGTGGGTTCAGATTCACCTGTCGTGCTCTGTTGAGAACTTTCCTTAAGTTTTTCGTCATGCTCCTTCTCCCCTTTTCCTCCAACAATAATGTCATCTACGATTATGGCACATGGAAAACCTGTGAAGATCTGTTCCATTGCCCGCTGAAACACCTCAGATGCCGAATTAATGCCAAAAGGCATGCGTAAAAAACGATATCTGCCAAAAGGTGTTGCAAAAGTGGTGCATAAGGAAGATTCATGGTCTAGCTTGATTTGCCAGAATGAGCTTTTAGCATCAAGCACTGAGAAGACTCTGGCATTGGACATTTGTGAAGCTACCTCCTCTACTGTGCGCATAGGATGGTGAGGGTGCATGAGGGCTTCGTTGAGATCCCGCGGATCGATGCACAGACGGATCTTTTCGGTGTCTTTCTTATGTGTGGCAACCATTGAGGACACCCACTGTGTGGGCTCTGAAATGGGTGTTATGACTCCTAGTTTTGTCATGTTTTCCAGTTCAGCTTCTACTTTGTCCCGCATTGCCACAGGTATTCGGCGAGGGGGTCGGACCACTGGAGTGATGTCTGGGTTTATCTTCATTGAATATGTTACAGGTAAAGTGCCTAGCTCGTCATCAAACAGGTCTGCATATTCTGTGAATATTTCATGTGACAGGTTTTCATTTCTGTTGTGATCAATTCCATGCACTTCTTCTTTTAGAGACATCAAGTTTATTTTTAAACAGTCTGGCAGGCCCAGCAATGTTTTGACATTTTTATCAACAACATGAAATTGCAATAGGTGTGATTTTTCTTTGCTGGTCAAGCACTGCAACTTCACAGTTCCTTGTGTTTGAATCACAGTGCCTCCATAGGCCACCAATGTTGCTTTTGACTTTTCTTGGATTTTCTCATCTTTTCTCACTGCTTGGAATGTTTCAGTTGAAATGACATTGCACTTTGCTCCTGTGTCAATTTTAAGATCAAGTGGCTTGCCATGTACTTTAGACTGCAATGTATTTCTTGCTTGTTAGTCGTACTATGATTGACTGCATCTACTTCACTGGCATCTAGACACAGCCCATCGATATGAAATGACTCATCGCTGCTGTCTGTGTTTACATCAGTGATCTGATTCACAGATTTAAGCTTGTCTTTTGATGCAGATCTGCACTGGGACTTGAAATGATTAAACTTCTTACAACGGTGACATTGCTGTCCGAAAGCTTTGCATTGATCACGCTTTGCTGGGTGATTTCCACCACAGTTTTTACAGTTAACAATGTTCGTTGTCCCACTCGGGTGTTTCTGTTGCATAAAGGCTTTTCTCCCCTTTGCGTTAAAGTGGACCGCATCGATGCTCGTAGGTCCGCTGCGTGGTGCAGCCAGCACCTTTGTGTGTTGTTCGGTTAGTTCACTGATTTGGCATATTTTAATCACTTTCGCAAGAGTTAGATCACTTTCTCTGAGCAACACTCTTCTCACGTTATCATTGTCTATGCCGCACACCAGTCTATCTCTGATTAATTCGTCTGTGAGCGCACTAAAGTACATGTTTTTGCTTTATTTCTCAGTGTACTCACGTAAGCCTTGATGGTTTCTCCTGATTTTTGATTTCTGGTATTAAACGAATGTCTCTCCATCATCATGTTTGTCTCCGGACTGCATACTTCTCTGAATTTTCGCTTTAGACATTCTGGATCCTCTCTTGACTCTGCTGGTGTGATTACGTCTTGCCCGTTGGAGGCCAGTACCGCTGGAGCATATGTGAATGAACGCTCTCTTTCAATCGCCTCTGGTCCCGCAAGATTGAGGAGTATGTAGGCTTTAGTTTTATCTGGCTTGTCACTGTGGGCTGCTGCAATGAATATGTCGAATTCCAATTCGAATTTCCACCAGTTTTCTGCTATGTTGCCATCGAAGATCAGCGGGTCTTGTCGGCGAAATCCTTCAGCCATGATGTCCTCTTTTATCTTCTTTCTTGCTTGAATATTTTAACTTCTGACACCATGTAGTTTGTTTAAGGAAAATGGAGACGTTTATATCGTGGTGAACAACTTGTTTATTAGCTCATGTGAGAGCTCGCATAACCACAACATCATTGCTTGTATGTAGATCCTACGTAACCACAAGGGGGCACTCCAATAACATCGGAACATGGACATGGTTTTCTTAGCACATAATCAGTTATCTACACTTTTCTTCCATTATTGTTGCATATTCTGCTTCTTTTGCAGCAAGCTCTGCTGCTGCCTCTATTCGTTTAGCCATAACGATGGAGTTCAGTGAAGGTTGACTTATGGGTATGCTTGACTTGGAGCTGATACGTGAGACCATAGAACCGTAGACAGAACGAGCATAATCTCGATCAAGCAATTCACGAAGATGCCCCTTTACTCTCTCACTGTCAAAGTCTCCATCCACACCAGAGATCCTCTATAAGCAATCTTTATGATAGCATCGCAAGCATCAATTCTTCTTCTTGTATCAGTGGGTGGAGGAGAATTACTTTGAACCCTTGATGTATATTCATCACATTGTCTCTTTCCATTTTCCAAAGTGTCCATAAGTGTTGCTAACTGACTCTCAGGAATGTCCGTTTTCAGCTGCCCTCTTGCCTTTCGAGCCTCAGCTTTCCATTTTTCATATGCATGCATAAGCTTTCTCTCTGCCTTTTCTGACTCCTCTCTTTGATATGCAAGCATCCTTTCTGTTGGAATTTGTTCACGGACAGAGCAACATACTTCATCTCTCTTTACAGCTTCATATTGATCTTCTCTCACATCGTCTGTATCTTTGTTTTGTATAACTTTTAATACTTCATTTTCCTTCACAAGAGTGCACAAATTTGATCCTTGGTCCATCATCATTTACATCAGCAAATGGAATCAATAGGGCAAGCAGTTACTGTGATAGCCCTGTTGAAGCATAAAGGATTTAACTCATGCACTGATGTTGTACTGTCTTTCTTTGTGTTTATTGTCCTTATTAACGGCAGCTAAAACGACAGATAAATAAACAATATTGGTATTTGTAATGAATTCATACTAACATTTAACATAAACAACATAAAATTACTCGTAAAACACATAAAACAGGGGCGCAGAGCACAGCGCCTCAGACCCTCCCACTTTAGATCTTAGCCAATCAATATTGTTTTATATATTTTGGCCTCGTGTGATTGGACCATTCTCGACTGTCAAATATGTGTAATATATTTTCCCAGATTAAAGTAAATTCGATTTCATCTTTTTAAAAAAAACTTTCACAAGCTGTTCAAATGAAGAATTTTTTTTTTATAAAAATATGGATCATGGAGCTTGGATAGAGCTTGCTTGCTAGATGTGATGTAAGTCATGCCTTTTATCATTTTCCCTGTTTGTTATTTCAAAGTCTTGTCACTGAAGCATTATGGGCAACGACACAGAAAGTAACTGAAACACTGCAGTTTAACTTGAGGTGATCGTCTGGGTACAAGCACAATGGCTTGTGTAGATTATTCAGTTACACAATGGACATGTCTCTTTTCAAGTAAATTATGAGTCTTTATGTAAGTATTATTGTATGCACAATATAAAGTAGATAAATAATATAGTGTTACTTCTTTTATTGGACACCAGTTATGTCTGACAACTTGACAAATATATTGTCAATACCATTATAATTAGGTTTAAAATAAATTAATGAATGGTCTATAAGTATTTAGTATTTACAGTTTTTGCATAACGGCTACTTATTATACTGGGCTTTGTTATAACTTTATATATCTAACAATTTTTTTTTACTACAAGTTCATTAATTTTTTTACAATCTTTAAACACCGGGCAACAGCCAATAGATGTGAAAAGTAGGCAAGGCAAGATTTTGATGTATGTTTCCAAGTGTTTGCGGAACTGGTGCATTACTGAGCTGAAATCACATATCATTGAAAAAGGCATGCAAAAGTAAATGCATTTTGCATGTATTCATTAAATGCTAGGGCGCCAATAAAAGAAGAAGATGAAACACAGAGTGTAAACATTGTTTTCAGAGGCGCGCTCTGTCCTAAATTTGACATGCCCCAAAGCAGTGGTGTTGTAGCGTTGCCAGCGGCACTGAGCGCAGATTTGATGCTAAAGCAAAGAGTATAGAATCCCAAGAGGCGAAACTCAATAGAACACTCCATGGCAACAGTTGCGCCCAGCAGCAGACCTACGCTTCCGCCATTTTGGACTGAAAGCGACTCGCCAGTCCACCAGCTTCTTGCTGTCACTATGGCAAATATCAGCTGCTTTGTTTAAAAAAAAACGTACATTAAAGCTAAAATACAAAACCAGAATGGTGACTCGTTTCCATTTGTTTCTTAAGAATAATACTTTATTACTTCTGTTAACTAACTAACCATAACTTGTTTATTATTGAAAGTATTTCTGTATGTTTTGTATGTACTGTAATGTCATTTGTTATTATTGCGATAAAAAAAAATATAAGAACAGAATAATGTACAATCACTAGACTAGTGATTGTCAAAAACAGACTTTCTTCCATTTATTTTTCACAAAATCTTTGCTCTCTAGAAATCAGTTTCGGGTGAAATTCCTATTTTAAGATCAAGTATTAGCATTATAAACGCTGATTTAACGCCAACAAAATTGAGGACATGCATCAGAAAATTGGGAATGTTAGACAATAAATATATAACATAATATAACAGCTGGAAGTTGTTTTTGCAGCATTGTCTTTTAATGTCCGTTAAAGTATGACTGTAAACAAACAAAAAAAAGTCTCCAAAATTACTTGATTATTCAGTTATAATGGACACAGCAATGCATTATTTCTGTAAGATCATCATGTTTGTAGTGTGTTCCAGAGGTTAAAACATACAATACAATGTATAATTACAATATTCATTTCACACCTATAATAGTAACTAATAATAGTAATAGTAAATGTGTGAAGTAAAATGAAAATACTCAATAAAGCAGGCCAAACTGATTCAAATAATTAATGGTTGGATTCCACAGTTGATAACGTAAAACATATATAATAATACAATACAAATTTCAGTAGTAGTCATAAACTAAGACCAAGATGGCGGCGCGTGCACAACGCGAGGCTCAGCGTCTCTCCAGTTTTTGCAGTTTTGCGGTATTTCTCCTGCTCATATCGGGTCTGTTCATGCAGAACAGTTGTGCATTAACATCGTACACCCGACAGGAGCTTTTGGATATAAGTTTGCACATTTCCGACAGTTTTATCAGCAATCTTCGTCTCGCCCCTGAGATCGCCAAAACAACCGAGGCTGCGCACCCTACCCGGCCGGGCGGAAGTGCTCGGCGGCGGCGTCGAGACCGTAAACAAAGGAGGGGGAAGTGCGGAGGACTGAGAGCTAAGCTAAAGCTAACACCACACCGGCTCTCTCTCCCCAGCATTTTCCTCGCCAATGTGAGGTCTATGGTGAACAAAATGGACGAGATTCGACTCCGCATTAGCCACAGCAAGAGGCTTTTGAACTGCAATGTCATGATTTTCACCGAAACATGGCTAAACAGCGGCATACCGGACAACGCTATTGACATAGCTGGACACCAAACATTCCGAGCAGATAGATCGGCTGATGACACCAGTAAGACCAGAGGCGGAGGATTGTGCATTTATGTTAACAAAGCTTGGTGCACGAACTCTGTTAGTGTTGTCAAACACTGCTCAGCTAACCTAGAGTTTCTCATGGTTAAGTGCAGACCGTTTTATCTGCCGCGGGAGTTTACATCAGTCATTATAACCGCTGCTTACATTCCTCCCGACGCTGATGCCAAGCTCGCAATGAACGAACTTCATGCGGCCATCAGTAAACAACAGACTGTTCACCCGGAGGCTGCATTTATTGTTGCAGGGGAATTTAATCACTCCAACTTAAAGACAGTGCTCCCAAAATTTCATCAGAACGTTTCCTGTCACACCAGAGGCAACAAAACTTTGGACCATGTCTATACAAACATGGCTGAAGCCTACACTGTGACCCCCCTCCCCCACCTGGGACAATCAGATCACCTTTCTTTGTTCCTCATCCCCAAATATTCACCCCTCATCAACCGTGTGAAGCCATCAGTGAAGACCATCAAAGTGTGGCCAGCGGGGGCAGACCTCACACTCCAGGACAGGTTTCAAAATACTGACTGGAGTATGTTTGCTTCTCAGGCCACATGTGGCTCTCACACGGACATAAACAGCTATACTTCCTCTGTTCTGGATTACATTAACACCACCGCAGACAGTGTTACAACTCAGAAGCAGATCACCACATACCCAAATCAGAAGCCATGGATGAACAAGGAGGTACGCCTCCTGCTGAGGGCACGCAACACAGCCTTCAGATCAGGAGATGCACAGGCCTACAGCACATCCAGGGCAGATCTGAAGAGGGGCATCAAAAAGGCCAAGCACTGCTACAAGCTAAAGATAGAGGATCACTTTTCTAACTCTGACCCTCAACGCATGTGGCAGGGCATCCAGGCCATCAGTGACTACAAACCCAGCCATTCCACCCCGACAGACACAAATGCCTCTTTCCTGAACGAGCTCAATGACTTTTATGCTCGCTTTGAGAGAGACAATAGAGGATCTGCCACCAAGCTTACATCTACAAATAATCACCAGTCCATCACACTGACCTCCACAGATGTGTATACTGCACTGAGCCGGATCAACACGCGCAAGGCTGCTGGACCAGACGGCATCCCTGGACGCGTACTTAGGGCATGTGCGGAGCAGCTCGCTGGGGTTTTTACAGACATTTTTAACATGTCCCTCGCTCAAGCAGCTGTGCCAACTTGCTTTAAATCCACCTCCATTGTGCCAGTGCCAAAACACTCTAAACCATCATGCCTGAATGACTACCGCCCTGTAGCACTCACACCCATTATCATGAAGTGCTTTGAACGGCTGGTCCTGGAACACCTGAAAGACTGTCTCCCGTCTACACTGGACCCACTCCAGTTTGCATACCGGACCAATAGGAGCACAGAGGATGCAGTCTCCATAGCGTTACACTCTGTACTCACACACTTGGACAATAAGAACACTCATGCACGTATACTGTTTGTCGACTTCAGCTCGGCATCCCACACCAACATCCAACACCGTCATCCCCTCCAAGCTAATCACTAAACTTGGAGATCTGGGCATTAACACCTCACTCTGCAATTGGATTATGGACTTTCTGACCAACAGACCTCAGCATGTTAGGTCAGGCCTCACTTGCTCTACCACCATCATGCTCAACACTGGCGTACCACAAGGCTGTGTGCTGAGCCCTTTCCTCTACTCCCTCTTCACCCACGACTGCAGAGCTTTGAATGGATCAAACACCATCATCAAGTTTGCAGACGATACTACGGTGATCGGTCTCATCAGCAACAACGATGAGACTGCCTACAGGGAGGAGGTCCAGCACTTGGCTACATGGTGCACAGAAAATAACCTGCTCCTTAACACCACCAAAACTAAGGAGCTGATTATAGACTTCAGGATGGAGAGAGGAAGCACACATGATCCCATCCACATTAACGGGATGGCTGTTGAGCGTGTCTCCTGCTTCAAGTTCCTGGGGACCCACATCTCAGAAGACCTGTCCTGGACAATCAACACCTCCAGCCTGGTCAAGAAGGCCCACCAACGGCTCTTCTTCTTGAGGACACTGAAGAAAAATCAGTTGTCCCCAGCCATCCTGGTGAACTTTTACCGCTGCACAATAGAGAGCATACTAACCAGCTGTGTCACAGTCTGGTATGGAAGCTGCTCTGTTGCGGAGCAAAAAGCACTGCAGCGGGTGGTGAAAACTGCCCAACGCATCACTGGGACTCCACTCCCTGCCATCAAAGACTTGCAGAGGAAAAACTGCCTGCGTCGTGCACGCAGTATTCTTAAGGACTCCTCTCACCCCGCCCACAGACTGTTTTCTCTCCTGCCTTCCGGCAGGCGCTTCAGGAGCCTCCGGACTAGAACCAGCAGACTGAGGAACAGCTTCTTTCCCAGAGCTGTCTCCTTACTGAACTCTGCCCCTCATTGATTCCACTGCATCTCCTTCACACCTTCACTTCCCTCATCCTCCTCATACCTCTTTAATCAACCATAACCTTTGTATTTGCACTATTAACTTGTATTTGCACTACATGATCACTCATATGCACTAAGGGACTTTAAAACCACCTAAGGGACTACTCTAATGCTCATTTGCACTACCTGTCTGTCTTCACTCTCAATCACTGTATAATTGCAGCATATATTATACTGCAATTCACTACTCAATCCACTGCACTGATACCTCGGATGAACATCTGATCAAAATTTCACCTGCAGTATTTAATATTCTATTCAGTATTTAATATACACTGCACTTCATTGCACATTTTACTACATTGTAAATATCCCATTTGTAAATATCCCATCTGTAATTCCTGCCTATAGTACATAACCATCTGTATATTATGTTCATAGTATGTATCCATCTGTAATTATTACCATAGAACGCTTTATCTACATTAAAATTATTTAACTTATATCCTGCACTTTACTTCTTATTGCACTTCTGGTTAGACCTAAACTGCATTTCGTTGCATTGTACTTGTACATGTGTAATGACAATAAAGTTGAATCTAATCTAATCTAATCTAATCTAAAATGTACTGATGACTTAATTTGAGAATTTTTCCTTTGCACTTCTGATTTGCCTGAGATTCGCCAATTTTGGTGAGTGAAATATGATGGATTTGTAAAAAAAAATGTGTAGAAAAACCATATAGAATGACTTTTTGCAGTCACGGTGCGATTCCACTGGCATGGAGCGAATGTTTTTAATTCATTCTGATGGAAGCTGAGCTTAAATGCTCTCGCGGTGCATTATGGGATTGAAAGCGGCACAGAGAAAGCATTGAGAGCTGTTAAGAGCGTCAAAAAGGTTGGGCATTCCACAACTTTATGCAAATTTAGAGCGAAAAACGCCGGGCGACAACCAATAGATGTGAAAAGTAGGCAAGGCAAGATTTTAATGTATGTTTCCAAGTGTTTGCGGAACTGGTGGATTACTGAACTGAACTACATTCAAAAAGGCATGCAAAAGTAAATGCATTTTGCATGTGTTCATTAAATGCTAGGGCGCCAATAAAGTGTTTAGTTTGCGAACCGCCGTTAAAAGAAGATGAAACGCAAACAGGGTGTTTTCAGAGGCGCACTCTACCCTAAATTTGACACGCCCAAAGCAGTGACATTGTTGCGTTGCCAGCAGCACTGAGCGCAGATTTGATACTGTAGTGGAAACGCACCATTAGTTTTCGCGATCTCCGTGCATGAGCGGGCACCCCGGGCACCTCTATCAAGCCGCCTTTCAAAATAAAAGTCTCTACCCATGAGTACCAAAGACGTCACTTCCGCTATGCTCGTCGCCATATTTGTATCCGATATGACAGCAGACACGGCACATCTAAATGAGATTTAAAAATATATTGAAATAAGAAATTACTTTTTTTTTGGGGCGTATACTCACTTCTCCAGACACCACTGGATATGACTATTTCATTATGCAGAATCATCCACATCAGCATTGCGATGCGTCATAAAAATGATTAGGCTATATTGCACAGCTGTAGTGTGGTGCAAGCTCAACTTTGAAGATGGAAAAGTAGTAGAATATTTGACTAACTGTATCTACTGATCTGAATCGGCATCTTCTCCTAGCCCCGCGTTAATATGCCGTAAGCTTTTTTGGGCAGTTTTTCTCTTTATTGACCGTCTGACACTTCTTGCGTAGTACTCGCAAAGCCTGCACGTGCATTTAAAGCAAACCGATAAAGTGTAATTTTAAGGGGACTCATTCTAAAATGCGATTACAATATTTTCCGTCATCACCAGAGCCCCCCCTCAGTCCAGGGCCCTGGGCTTAAGCCCAGGTAAGCCCGTGCATTAATGCGGTCCTGTGTCCCATTCGTCATTTTAGCCTTCAGAAGGGTGCCCCCTTTGCGGCCATTTTGCGCCCTCAATACACACTTCTGCTGAGCCCGCAATGGTGCGAGGTCGCAACAGACTTCTACCTGACAGTCAAATTTACGTCACGAAAGTGCAGACTCAGAGGAAGACCGCAAGGGTTTAGGGTGCCATTTGGGACAGGGCCTAAGGCTCTTGCGCAGGCAATTAGCAAGGCCATGGCCAGTTTGGTTGGGCTTGAGTGTCACCTTTGGCTGGACTTGATGAAGATCAAGGACGCAAACAAAGTTGCCTTCCTCGACTCCCCTGTCTCCCACACGGGGTTATTCGACCCAGCCACAGACGGTTTTGCAAAGCTCTTCACTGCAGCACAGAATTTGTCACGCGCTATGTGCCACTTTCAGCTCGGCAGCCCCTCCTGGGCTTGGTCCAGTGGACTTTCTATTGGTGATATCTGTGCGGCTGCCGGCTGGTCTTCGCTGTCTACCTTTACCAGGTTTCATAACTTGGCTGTCCCGCCCTTTAGACATGGATTTTGTCTGCCTAATTTACCTAGTCCCCTGTATAAGTGGAAGGGGGTTTGTTATGAAACTGGTGGCTTGGGTCTCAAAATTGGCTCATTATGAGCGCTCCAGGGGTGGGCTCACAGAGTGGCTTCACGGCTTCGTTCTGCACTTGCTTATATCACAGAGCTATTTGATGCATTCCCCATAAGTCTGTATATGCAACAGAAGAGATGACTTTTACTGTCAGTCGAAAGATTCTGACAAAATAGCACTGTGAGTCGACTTATATACAGGGATGTACTGGCCATCAGGAGGTCCGGGCCATGGGCCAGTCTAGTAGTGGGTCAATTGCCAAAGTGAAGGAGACCTCCCAAATTAGCCACTGTTAAGTTACAGCGCATGTGAAACAGCAAAAAACAAATATTCCAAAAGTGTGCGGCGCTACGCAATGCATCCACGAGCAAAAACAGATCGGGATCAGTCACGCGCACAATGCTGACGAACGTGCACTGCACCACAAAGTGATAAACAGCGCAAGTCGCTTGATTCATTCAGATGTCACACAGAACTGTGTTACATAGTCATGTGTTATTATAACATTAAAAGTTCTGTAGTGATGCTGGCTGAAAACAGCGACGACAATGTAAACTTCATTACAAGGTAAATTGGAAAATGCCAATACATCAGTGTGTCAATTTAGCACCATAGTAATTAAGTAGGCTTGAGAAAGCCAACTTACTGATATTCTATTTAAACTTCTTATTATTATTATTAAGTTGGCTTGAGAAAGCCAACTTACTGATCTACTATATAAACTTATTAAGTTGGCTTGAGAAAGCCAACTTACTGATCTACTATATAAACTTATTATTAGGTTGGCTTGAGAAAGCCAAGCTACTGATCTGCTACTTAAGCTTATTAGTGGGGCTTGCCAAAGGCAAAGCCTCACTATTACTATGCCGTGTGCTGATCCGTGCAACATTTCGGCGCGTAACTAGTCCCGCAGTTTTTGTCACAGACCCACGAAACTGGCGTCAAATCGTGCGGCCTATACGGGAATGGTGTGCTATGACTTTTATAAGCGATCGGGCGTACGATGTTCGAACCCGGGCCAAAATTCGGCCGAAAAAATCCCATAGACAACGCATTGCGGCCAACTCCAATGCGTCCATCGCCGTCCACGAATTTCGTAGAAACACGTAATTAACCACATTTGGAGACGCTGACTAGCTGTGCAAGAACATACCTCGCAATGGGGTATAAGTTGTACCCCGGGGGTGCTAGAGCCCCCCCAAATTTTCCCATTGACTTACATTGGCCCAAAAAATCCTAGGTAACAGTATATCTATTCCATTGCGCCGACTTTGACGGCACATAGCGCCGTCCTCCAATTTCGTAGAAACACGTAAATCACTACATTCCAAGAGGCTGACCAGCTGTGCGAGAACATACCTCGCAATGGGGTGTAAGTTGTACCCCTAGGACGCTAGAGCCCCCCAAAATTTCAAAAATCGGCCTATGGGAGATACTATGGTGAGGGAAGCCCCATGAAATAGTTTTTTTTTTTCCTACTATGGTAGTTTACATTGGGATTTTGCATTGAACATAGCTATGCATCACTATGTCATAGAGACATGGGGGAGGGTTCATTTTACTCAGACAACCAATCAGACTCTCAGGATCACTGTGAAGCAGTCAAGCCACGCCCTAGCAACCATTTGGGCCAGCCTAGCGACCCATAGACCCCCATTATAAAAATCCAAGATGGATATCTTTGGATCACAGTATCATAGAGACATGGGGGTGGGGTCGTTTGAATCGGGACAGCAAACAGCCAATCGTGACTCACCATTGACACTTCCTAGCCACACCCCAGCAACCATTTAGGGCACCCTAGCAACACATCCCATAGACTGCCATTATATGGCACAGATGTATATCTCTGGATCACAGTGTCATAGAGACATGGGGGTGGGGTCGTTTGAATCGGGGCAGCAAACAGCCAATCGTGAGTCACCTTAAATTCTTCCTAGCCACTCCCTAGCAACCGTTACTGACCACCCTAGCGACCCGAACCCACACAGGCATATCTTCACATTTGAATGTCATAGAGACATGGGGGTTGGTTTACATCATTCATACTGACAAGCAGCCTTTGGAGTATCATCATTGGCCACTCCCTAGCAACCAAACAGAGTACCCTAGCAACCATTCAGCTAGACCTATATCTTTGCATCACTACATCGTAGAGACATGGGATTTTGACTCATGCTAGCAAATAGGCCTCCCAACATACTGCACATGCTAGCCATGACTAGCTACATGCTAATATTGATTAGCCAAGTGTTCAAATGTGCAATAAAGTATAGGTAAATGCTAAAATGATTAAAATAAGCCAAAAATGAGCTAGCATCATGCTATCAATATGCTATATCATGCTAGCATTGCCTAGCTAAGTGCTAAAAAGCGTGCTAAAACATGCTAGGATCGTCTGCTTGAGTCCTAAGTCATGCTAGTCATGATAATATGTTGCTAGCATCATGCTAATCATGTTAGCATCTTGGCAAAAACATGCTAGCATCATGCTAACGCCATGCTAGTCATGCTAACTTCATGTTAACGACATGCTGAACGTGCTAGCGTGATGCTAGCGTCATGCTAATCACGCTAGCTTCATCCTAAACGCATGCTCATCGTGTTAGCATGTTGCTAGCATCATGCTAATCATGTTAGCGTGTTCTTAAAAACATGCTAGCGTCATGCTAACACCATGCTAGTCATGCTAACTTCATGTTAACGACATGCTAAGCGTGCTAGCGTGTTGCTAGCCTCATGCTAATCATGCTAGCTTCATGTAAAATGCATGCTAATGCTGTTAGCATGTTGCTAGCTTCATGCTAATCATGTTAGCATCTTGTAAAAGGCATGCTAGCATCATGCTAACATCATGCTAGTCATGCTCACATTTTCTTCAGGAAATGTACATTCTACTTATTATTATTATTCCGTCACTAAACTATCAACTCTAACTCCTCCTAGAGCTTTAACTCTACAAACTCCAAACTCAGCCCAGATCTTCAGACTGATCTGAAGTTAGTTCCTATATCTTTTCTAACTGATCGGACTAACGATTTTCCTAAAACTAACGATTAAAACTGGGAAAAATCCCATAGACTTACATTGACGGAATGTTCAAATGAGCCAAGACTTTCAAATTTCAACTGTCAAAACTCCCAGAATCCTTTGAGACTGTCAAAACTCCCAGAATCCCTTGAGACTCAATCTAACTTCCCTTCTATGTACTATTTCTAATCCATTCAAACTCATTCAAACTAACTTTCTAATCATACTAAAACATGCTAGCTACTTGCTAATCATACTAAAAACATGCTAGCTACTTGCTAATCATACTAGAAACATGCTAGCTACTTGCTAATCATACTAGAATCATGCTAGTAACTTGCTAATCATACTAGAATCATACTAGAATCATGCTAGTAACTTGCTAATCAAACTAGAATCATACTAGAATCATGCTAGTAACTTGTTAATCAAACTAGAATCATACTAGAATCATGCTAGTAACTTGCTAATCATACTAAAATCATGCTAGTAACTTGCTAATCATACTAGAATCATACTAGAATCATGCTAGTAACTTGCTAATCATACTAAAATCATGCTAGTAACTTGCTAATCGTACTAGAATCATGCTAGTAACTTGCTAATCATATTAGAACCATGCTAGTAACTTGCTAATCATGCTAAAATCATGCTAGTAACTTGCTAATCATACTAGAATCATGCTAGCAACATGCTATTAACATGCTAGTCATGCTAACAACATAGCAACCACATAGCAACACCCTAGCAACCACCCCAGTTACCCTAGCAACCGCATAGCAACACCTTAGCAACCGCCCCAGGTACCCTAGCAACCGCATAGCAACACCTTAGCAATCTCCCTTCGTCACAAGCAGAATAAAACCTAATTGTAACTGTATGTCCACCGAAGTGACCAGTAATTCGCGACCGTTTTCTTGCTTAGCAACATACATCCTGCATATGTTACAAAGTACCGTAGTAACGAGATATCAACAAACATACAAAAAACATTATCATGCCACGTCTGTGTGCTGTATATAATTGCAAAAACCGGTCCAGAAGTGGGCTGTCACTGTTCAGATTTCCACAGGATGAAGAAATGTAAGGTTCTACTTACAAAAGTTATTATTTTGTGTACTTAGAATATTATATAATATTGGACTGTCTATTAGCAACTCACTTATGTTTTCTCCTGATGACTTTAAAAGTAATGGAAATTGAAAATATGTTTTATTTGTAAGCAGTCAGAAAAGGACATATTCCATAAAAGTAGAAGTGCTTTATGCTGGCAACGCTTATGAAAGTAATAACAAGTAATAACTTTCTTCTACAATGGCTTGGAAACAAATCCACAACTAAACCAACTCTTATGAACTTCTTTACTGAAGGCAAAAAGTGTGGTTACACAATATCAGACAAGCAGACATCTCTCTGAAAACAACAAAAGAACAACTGTTACCAACTTCCGTAAAACTAAGAACGTTCGCCCACTCACGTCACTGCCATTATATGATTGGCTGAAGTGTTGCACGTAGTCCAAGTTAGCCGCTACGCGTTCTCCAATAGTAAATAATAACAAGCCTCCTATCTCCCCATTATAGAGAATCTCTGGTCTAGCTTCCCTTCTATGTACTATTTCTAATCCATTCAAACTAACTTTAATCATACTAGAATCACGCTAGCTACTTGCTAATCATACTAGAATCATACTAGAATCATGCTAGTAATTTGCTAATCATACTAAAATCAAGCTAGTAACTTGCTAATCATACTAGCATCATACTAGAATCATGCTAGTAACTTGCTAATCATACTAAAATCAAGCTAGTAACTTGCTAATCATGCTAGCAACTTACTAATCATGCTAGAAGAAACATGCTAATAACTTGTTAATCATGCTAAGAACATTCTAGCATCTTGCTAATCATTCTAGCAACATGCTAGTAACTTGCTAATCATGCTAGAAACATGCTAGTAACATGCTAATCATGCTAGCAACATGCTAGTAACTGGCTAATCATGCTAGAATTATGCTAGCAACATGCTAATCATGCTAGAAACATGCTAGCAACATGCTAGTAACTGGCTAATCATGCTAGAATCATACTAGCAACTTGCTAATTGTAACAATGACGAAGACGGGTGGATCCAAATGCAAAGCTTTATTAACAGAACTCGTAGTCACACAAACAGGGGTCAAACGGGAACAAACATGGGCAACGTAGGACAAAACAAAGAAGCGTCAGTATCCGAGCGAGAAGGTCTGGGGCCGGCAGCGAGCAGAATAATCCAAGGGACAGGCGAGGGGTCGATAGGCGGGCGGAGAACAGTCACAGGAACCAGGAACAAAGGAGCTCGGCAACGGGAGGGCAACCAGGAAATAACGCTCAGAATTGACACAGAAAACTATGCAATACTTCACAATCTGAACAGTGAACAAACCAGTCTATTTATACACAGAAAAGCAAGATGGCCGACTGGGGTGAGAGGTGAAAGGTGACAGGAAGTTCACGAGAATGGAATTATGGGTAATGTAGTGAAAAGTCCATAATACATTGAAGACTCCCTCTAAAGGCGGACAGAGGGAGCCATAGCAGCACAGTTCGTGACACTAATGCTAGAATCATGCTAACCATGCATCTAACATGTATCTAACTTTTAAAACTACTTTAAACTTCAAAAAGTAAAAACTTTTTAAAACTTCCTAAACTATTTAAACTTTTAAACCTTTAAACTTTTTAAACCTTTAAACTCTTTAAACTTTTAAACTTTCAAACTTTTTAAAGTCTTTAAACTTTCTGGTCTGACTTTCTCAAGCCAACTTAAAGTTTGTCTTGACTTGCAGTTAATAACACTGTACAAATAGCCTGTGGTGTTTTGGCAAAAAAAGTATTTATTATTAAATATTTGTATTATAATAGCTATATTGGGCAATAATTTACTTTTATAGAAGTTTTTTTTTTTGTAGTTTTTTTTTGTAGTTTTTGCATGTTTAGTTATTTCAAAAACCATATAGCCAAGGTTTTACTTCTTGTGACCACAATCTTACTAATAGTACTACTTAAACTCTGAGTTCAATAGCAAGAACTTCTTACTCTTTAGATGTTTCTAATTTTAATTGAATTAAGATGTTGAGTCAGTAAGAGCCTGATTAAAGTAAAGTGTCTTATATAAATTATTTGTTTATTATTTACAAATATACAAAGTTCTTAATATACTCAACATCATGTCATTCCAATGTATTTTTTTTATTTTTTTTTTTGTGGAACATAAAAGTAGAAAATTTTAGAAATTATTATTATTTTTTCTTTCATCCATACAGTAAAAATCAAAGGTAAACAAAATGGTTTGGTAACATTCTACAAAATATCTTTTGGTGTTCCACAGAACAAAGGAAGTCATACAGGTTTGGAACGACATAAGGGCGAGGAAATTATGACAGAATGTATTAGCAATAAATTTCCTGCATTCTAGCTCAAAATCAATACTTTACTGTCAAGTGCATTTACAAAAATGCATTATTAAGTTTGCAGTTGCTGTGAATTCAGTAATATCTATCATTGTTTATTTATTTACTCCAACTGAAAGCCATAAAACCAGCAAAACATTCACGGGGGAACTCGTGGGCCGAATGGGCTGGATTGCGGCTGGCTGAACTTTAACCCCAGTCCAGCCCTGCTTAAATAGCAGTCGCTCTGCTCGTTTTGGCGAAAATTAAAACCTAAACTTTGATTATCTTATATTTTGAAATTGATTAATTATCAGCTGAATTAGTTTTGTCATTGTGAAATCTAAACAAATAAATAAATACAATCGATGTTGCTTTCAGAAACATGAAATGTTTTCTTTAGCCTTAGATGTTTTTAAATTGTAACTTTGAATTAAGACAAACTAATTGGGGTTAACGTTAACTTCCCCCCTCTCTGTTACAATAACAAAGTAAGGTTTCTGATTCACTTCTAGCCTGTAAGCGAAAGAGAACTACAATTCCCATGAAGCAACGACAACGTGTTATTATAAGACCCGGAAGAAATGCGCAGTTGGCGGTGTTGTTCGGAGGTGTTGTGTGAAATATAGCAATAGATATTCACGCTGAAGTGCAGCTGTAGATGGTGAGTTGTTATGTTTATAATGATGTTTATGTTTTTAAATATATAGTATTCCGTCGGCATACAAGAAAATTTTGTTGAAAGATGCTGAATGTAAGAGGGAGAATTAGCTGTTAAGCGCGTTGTAAACGAATAGGGTGCCTCACACATGAGTAAATTCCTTCATTAATACACTACGGATTAAACGACGCGTACTTACTATTACGATATTATGAGTACTTTTTCTGATTTTGTATTGTTATTTGTATGGCATTTATTTTCCAGATTTTCCCAAGGGACGTTTTCAATAAGTTTAAGCTTATTGGCCTGTGCAGACAATCTGTAAAATATATAAATGTCACAGGTTCCATGCAGATATAAGATCTGTGTTCTGTCAAAGCATAAGAAGTATGAGTTATATAATGGTGTTTCTTCAACTACGACACCTTTGTGTCCTAGGGTTGCTTTTTATTTAAACATTGGCATATTATCTACATGGGATGATCTAAACAAAAATATTGTTAGAAACAAGTTCACTATGGTATAAATGGGATTTCACTGTCTTACACAGTATATAACTGCCTCACAAAGCTCTGGCCCCATTTCTACATCAAGCCATTTTTATTACATTTTATTTTTTGTTTTCAACAAGTTGTTGACGCTTTTATTTTGTACTAAATGGTGTCAATGAAGAACATTCTTGCTTTGAAATATGAGACTCAGAGTATTCATAATTTTCATTCAAGCTGTGATGCTCTGAAAATGTTTTAAATTATATAACTGTGTGTTTAAGAAGTGTAGAAAAAAATTATTAATATTTTATATAATTTCAAATTATAGAGGAAAAGTGTAAAAAAAAAAAAAAAGAAAAGTGTAACACACCCTCTACATCAGGCAACTTAGATCCAGGAGAGCTTAGCTCTAACCCCAACTAAAAACACATAAACAAGCTGATCAGTGTTTTCTAGATCAATAGAAACAAAGGCTACGTCCACACGAAGCCAGAGTTTCCCTATCCGATTATTATTATTTTTTCCCCTCGTCTCAAGAAATATCTGCATTCACATGAAACCACAAAACTAACAACAATTTAGTATACATGCCAGACCAGTATATGGCACTGTAATTCTGTAAAATGGAGAAGACTTGGGCTATGCGCATAAACCCTACACGCTGTATACAAACAAACATGGAACAATACATTTATTAATCTGTGTTAATGTTTGTTAATAAAAAGACAATCGTTCTTTGTTTGTTCATGTTTTTGTTGACGTTATGTGACAGTAGCAGTGTCTGACTAGGGCGAGACGTGGGGCGATGACCTCAACGTTTCAGAAAATGTACAGATTCGCTGTACACACGAAAACGCAAGGGTGTCGTTTTCAGATTTATCCACTCTGGGACCTGGGCCCGTATGTTTAAAACTTCTCAGAAATGCTCTTAAAAATAATCTTAAACTTTGACTTAAGTGTCAAAAAAATTTCAGTAAATAGAAGGACTTTTGTAAGAGTAGAAAACTTATAAAGAAGCTAGAAGCAACTTTCAGTAAAGTCTAAGACTGATTAAGTGTTGACTGAGGGGACACTTAAGTGTTGTGAATTAAGTACTAACATGATGTCAACCAAAAATGGCTGACTTTGACCCCTAATACATCCAATAGTGAGTCTGCTCATGTGAAGTCACAGCAGCACAACACCAATCATTTGATGCAGCTACAATGAAATCATTTAATAAAAGCTGCAGTCTGTAAGTTTTGCCTCTTTGTCACCATCTCTGTCTGAAAACCTGCAATTGCAGTTAATTGCGCAATTATCTTTCATGCCTGGGTTGTGCTCTGGCACGGCTCCAGCGTGGATGAATGTTTTGGTAGCTGTCAGTCACTGCACTGTTGTGGATTTTCACTGTATTTAGGAATCACAGATTAACAGATTCAAATATATGGCCCAAAGTAGCAAGTCTAAAACTTTTGTTCTGACCATCTGAGGAAAAACGCCACAGGTGTTTAAATCTTAACGATCGGTTATCTTATATCACATCAAACTAGCAAGTTATAATTACTGTTATACTTTCTCAAATTGTTCATGTTAACAACATCAGCATTGAGTAACTACGTGTATTTAGTGTGTATTAGCGTTTCTGTTTCTGTACAGTCTAATCTCTGATTGACATAAAATTCGAATTTCATATCAAGAAATTCTATTAGCCGAAAAAGCAAGACCGGTGTTCTCTTTAAAATACAAAACTTGTGTAATCCCATGTAGGCTGCAAACAGATGCATATTTAAAACTGGAGTAATTTAATTTCAGTCACTTGTGTTTCATAAACACATAAACTTTTTGGATTACAATCCGCAACCAAAAAAATAAGTAAATAATTATTTCAGCCGCTGTGAGAAAAGGCTATAAACGATCCGGCACCTGCAGCATTCTCACATGCGATTATGTTACTAACTGGGATGCCTTCTTTATGTTTACAGACGTGACGTAATGACGCAGTGGCATGCTTGAATTTCCTGCGAAAACCTACCCGTACCATTCAATTTAAAAAACATTATTATAAGCTAACCATTGTGAATCGGGCTAAAGTAAGGCGATAGTTTTGAACACTGGCTGTTTATGTACTTGCTCAGAAATGTATATAATTTTTAACCAAAAATGAATGGACTGCAGCTTTAAGACACCACTATTTAATATTTCAAAATATTTTTTAAGCAATGCTTTGCATTGTGCAAAATGCGTTACTGTTTTTTGTAAGCATATTGCAAGTTTGCTTGGAGTCAATTGTTTTATTTCTGCTGATAATGCAAAGAAACATGCCAAAGTGTGTGGTCATAATTTTTGGCCATGCTGCTATACAAAGAAATTATGAACGCATGCAAAAACAAAAGAGGACCAATAAAATATTAATAACAGATTAAGTCAATGTCAATGTTGCCAATTTGCTGATTTTTGTCACTAGATTTTTGACTTTCAAAAGCTTAGCAACAAAATCAATTTGGACAAACCTTATTTAGAACACACTTCCACTGATATATTTTTATTTTTATAGATCAGTGAACTCACCATTGTGACCTCATCCTCATCAGCTACATGTAGCGATTGGTAAGCAGTTAGCAACACTGATCAGTGTGTTTTTTTCCCAGCACAGTAAGGACTAAAATTTTACTCTGAGCGGCTTTATACATACGGCCCCAGGTTTCAAAAAATATCGGTTTCACTCTCCCAAAATGCTAGATCAGTCTAAACGAAATGCCTATTGATACAAAATCTTTGTGTATACAGCTAAACGTGTCTCCGTTTGGACAGGGCCAAAGCCACTAGAAAGCAAGCATGCTACCATTAGCTGAAAAAGCATCATGGCTAATGTTAACGCTTCCAGTCTGGCAGTACGTGGGAAGGAGACCATATGCCATATTTTAGAATGGATGTCAGTGAAGGAGAGGCTTCACTACACTGAATGAACAGCTTTTTAGAAGAAACTAAATCATTTAAAGAACAGCCTATCTGCTAATCTTCAACACTAAACAATACTTTTGGATCTAACTATTTTTCAATCTGTGGAGATTAAATGCTGTTTTATAAGAGAAGTTGCTGACTTTTTGTGACAGGCGGGATTCAGCTTACAGCACTACTCATTTTTTCCTATGGTATCTGTAAACGGCAATTGAGTGTTGCACAACTCTTACTGAAATTCAATGACGTTAAAGCTGAAATGTGATAGCTTATTAAACTAAGCTTACTCCAGTAGTCAGTAATACAGACCCTCTCATCTTCCTGTAGTAAGACATCCTGTTTGATTATAGAGCTAAGCTCTAAACAGGACAGTGGACTCCGAGGTCTGAAGTTGCTCATCCCTTCAACAGTAAACACAGTAATGTTTCGGCCTTCAAACAGCACCTCCCAAGTTGTCTCCATTTAAGAGCACTTTTGTGCCAATTGTAAAATTGGCAGTTTGTTAACTAATGAATTAACCAATGAAGCCCTAATGTAAACTTTGACTAAACAAAGAATCAAAACACTTTCCAACAATATCTAGGGCATGTTCCAGATTAAAATGTAAAAAATATTTAAGTATTTGGTGCTGTGATGAACACCATAGCAAATGCACAAATCTGAATGGTTATTTAAATAATTTAAACACTTTTCAGAAACCGAAAGCTGTTTTGTTTATGGGGTTTCCGAGGTATGTTTAGCATCTGCTGTCAGAGAATAAAAGCGCACTTTCATCCTGAGCGTCTCACGCGCTCCGCCAGTTGATGGGAAAAGTTATCTTAAAATGCATTCCAAATTCTGAATAATTTGTTATTAATTATTCTCTGTATTTTGATGTGCCCACGAAAACAATATTGTGCATATTCGTTATCGTGATACATCGCATTACTGAATGCCGGTACGTCTGTTGGACATTACTTAAATGAGAGCGTAAGTCCACAGGGCCAAAAGTGACTGTAGTTGAAGAAACACCAGTTTTTCTTTTTTTTTTTTTTTTTTTTCTCTAAAGCACGATGTCAATCATTAAAGATATTTTAATTTTTAAGATTGAGTTGTATTTAATAATTATTGACTTGCAAAACAATGCTGCTCTGATCCATTAATCTGCTGTGACGACATGTTGATTCTTTGCAGAGATTATGGCATCTTCCCCTAAAGTAAGGAGAACTACTAAGCCTAGAGATGGTGTGCAAAATCTCCCCAGATTCCAGAAGGATGCCTATGCCAGACTTCTGAATCAGCACCAGAAAGGCAAATTTCGCTCTTACTTGCAAGAGTTAGCGAAGCAGCAGGTGGAGGAGAACACAAGTACATCAGTTAGCAGGTCTGTTAATGTTGTGAATGGGAGAAAAAAGGGCAATTCAGATTCATCTTATTCCATTGAGAGCTTATCCTCTCATCAGAATAGGCATATGGCTGATGCTTACATCTCTTTGTACACGGACAAAACCAGCCATCAGGTGACATGCACTGAAAACCAGGGCATGAAGCATGGCATGCTGGAAGAGCTACATAAGGCTGCTGCACCCAAAAAGGTACCCTCAAAACAGCAACACAAGAGAAGTGAAAAAGACATCAAAGTGTGCTCAAGTCTGGTGGGATCTGAGGAAGGTGACAGTCAACAGTTGAGCTGTTCATGTGGGGAGGAACAAGCAAAAAACAAATCAAAGAAAAAAAGATCAGAAAGAAAGTCTGAGAAAAAAGACAAGGAGGCATGTGGTCCTGAAGCTGTCCCTATTATTGCTGGGAAATCACCAAATAAAAACATCAGAGCTCCTCACACTAAAGGTACTTACTGAAATGTCAAATTAAACAACAGTCTCTGACAGTTCTCTGTGATTACCTGCCATGTAAGCCCACTGAAAGCCATGTGATCATAAACAATTGTAATAGGCTGAATTTGTAAAGCAAATAATTTTTTAAAATCATGCATTTAAATTCATATTTTACATGTGCTAGAAGTTAGGGAAATTAATCTAATAGATACATCGCTTTAAAGCTAATAGACACAACAAAACTTGCATGTGACATACATGAACTTTTTTTTTTTTTTTGTAAGGAAATCTAAATTAGCAACTTTTTTTGCAGGTGAGGTGCAATTTTAATTTTTTTTTTTTTTTTTTTTTTACAGCACCAAAAGAAAGTTTACTGCAAAACAACAATGAAAAAGGCACTAAAGGTGGTAGAGGGTCCTGGAAGCAACAGTTTGAGCAGTACATGTCCACAGAGGATGTTTTTGCAGGCCTGAAGAGAGGAGAACTCATACAGGTGATATAGTACATGTAAACGTACATGTCTGGGTAGTTCACTTTACAGTGACCATGTTCTGCGGTGTGACATTCTCAACTTCTTTTAAACAAGCTTTTATAGAATAATGTGTGTATATTATATTATATTATATTATATTATGTATTTTACATGAAAATAACTTTATAATAATCCTATAATATTCCATACGTGGAATACTTGTATTTTTGAAATTAATTTGTCATACCACAGATCAAACACACTCCTGTCATGTGACCAAGCCAAAATGGTGAAGGTAAAGGTGAAGGTGAAGGGGGGGCAAAAAGTAATTGCGACTAATGGCGAACCTTACTTGGAAATCAAACGTCGAAACTTGGCTTTACAATATGCAACCAAACTTTAAAACAAATTAAGAAAATAGTCTACACATTAAAACCCAGCCAAAAGTGGATTTTAAACATTTTGTAACAAACACATTATTGCAGAATTCCTACATGGCATCTTAAAAAGCCTGTATTTAGCAAACCTGGAAAAATCCAGAGTTTTAAATAACTGATTCAAAATCATCACTTGAAGCTTTGGAATCTTTTAAGAACTCATTACCCAACAACTGTGAAGATTTTAAACAAATTGTCATCTCTTGAATCAAATAATTTTATAGTATTGTTTTCTTGTGGGTACTTGCTCGCTTGGGAATCTCTGGTAATGAGCAACCAGACAGTGCTTCAGAATAAGCATTATTTTTAGAACCAGTAAAATGCACTATACGTTTTACAGGTCTTAAAACAAAATTAAATGCATACATTAAAAACAAATGCCAATCGGGAAAAGGATCAGTGCTTAAACAAGTAAAAAGATACGTACTGTATTCCCTTTTTAATAATCTTTGGGATCAAGTAATTCACACACATTGCCAGATGTGACGCATACAGACACTTATGAAATCCATCTTATCAAATACAAAAAATCTCTTATTAGGTTTTATTGGAGATTTTTTTTTTTTTTTATTATTATTATTATTTTAAATTCTTATACAAGATACAAATCATGAAATTGTCTGGTCATTGATATCTAGTATAGTTAGAGGTGCTTTCTGTTTCTTAAATATTTCAAAATAAAAACAAGTGGACTTAAATTGTGCATGGACTTATTATGGTCAAAATCTCAAAATTAACAACTGTTTAAACCGTTATCATATTTCAAATGTTTAAATTGTTTGTCATTCTCTTTTAAGGGAGTACTGAGAATAAACCCCAAGAAGTACAAGGAAGCTTTTGTCCCTTCTCCTGTGAGTATTTATTTATTTTTTTCATCCTTGCACAAATTTCCTTTGTGTTAACAAATTGTGTTTCTGGATGTGCTTGTTAGCATTCTGTACAGCTAATATGTCTAAAATTATTGCTGTCTCTGACTGTATTCACAGAGAGCAGAGCTATGTTGTTAGTTTTATCTAGGGCTGCCCCCTAATAGTTGACTAAGCGTTAGTTGACCAGAAAAGGCTTGGTCGACCAAAATTTTATTAGTCATTTAGTCACAGAAATAAATAAATAAATCTCACGGAGAGATCGTTAATGGCTATAGTCTGTGTGGTAATAGTTATACAGTATACATTGGGCAGTACATCCAACATTCGCCTATCATTCATCAACCTCAAATATGGCTTATTATCTGAAACGTAAGTAGTAGCAACTTTACATGTAATGTTGTACAATGTAATGTTAAGTGCGTAACTGTATTTGCATTTATCAGTTAGTATCCACTCACCGCTGAAAACGCAGACTTTTTGTTCAGTCCTGAATTCTGCAAGTTATTTAATCATGTCATTATAACAAAGCCTTTAGACGCGCCTGAATGCACGTTCAGTACCGCGGAGAGTTTCACGCGACCGTTAAAACGAAACCGAAAGCAAAACGCGCACACATTCAAAAGCAATTTTAATATCCCACGTTCAGAGAGCGACTATCCCAATGCGCGCAAATTAGGCTAGCCTATATATATAGACATGTATCCACTGTTGTCCTTTGTAAGTCGCTTTGGATAAAAGCGTCTGCTAAATGTCTAAATGTAATGTATTTAAAAAGTTTGAAAATCACTGACCTAGAAAAATGTGCGGTGTCTGTGTGGAAGCTGAACAGACATGCGCTTACTGCAGGACAGATGGATGCGCTGGTGCGGTAATTTGCTCTTAGAATAGCTTACTCCCTCATTTTTGGGCATACAGTTAAAAGTAAAACATATTTCGAATCTGTAAAGATGTGTATTCGTGTACACTCACAATTAAAACGAAACATTGCGCTTTTGTAAAATAATGAAAGCAAACAGGATGTGCTTTCTGTAGTCTCTTTTCTGTGAACTTGAGCGCGAAACTAAGTGTATATCTTTGGCTTTCAGACATTAAAATGGATCTATAGAGAGTAAAATTTCTACTTTCTCAGATTATAGATGCCTACATATGAAACATTCAGGCGCATCACAACTGCGGAGATGACGAGTCACCGACTTCATCTCTTAAGCCGAAAACAAAGAAAGCACTAGTTTATCAAAATATTATTAAAATGTTAATGCAGTCTACTTATTGTTTTTCCCTGACACATTTATAATCATAATTTCTGAGCTGTGGCAAGCTTTATGCGTGCTTGAGCGCTTATTAGGATATGTAGGCAATTTAAAGGCTCATTATAATGATTTAAATGGTTTATTAATAAACGTACGATTAGTCGACTAATGCTTAAAATGAACGACTACTAGTCGACCAGAAAAATCCTTAGTCGAGGGCAGCCCTAGTTTTATCACTGTCTGCATATTTCATAAATAAGTGCTGACATTGTGGCTGTGTGAGATTCTCCAGTTTTGTTGTTGATGGACTATCTGAAGTGTGAGCTGTAAGGGCTCTCTTCTGGAAAGGGGGCAGGATCAGTGACTCATTTGCATTTAAAGATACACGCATGAAGGACAAATTTAACATGCTATAATAAAAAAAAAAAACACTGTGGGGTATTTTGAGCTGAAACTTCACAGAGACTTTCTGAGGACACCAGAGACTGTAAAAAAAAAATAGGCATAATAGGCCCCATTTAACTAATGTCTGCAATTCTCCAGCTGTGATCCTTTGAGCGCCTTTGGCCACTCACCATTATCCTCACCATGCATTAGAACAATATAAACACACATCATCTTCCTGGATAATTTGTAATACTTATTGCCAATGGGAATGCTTATGCTATTTTCTCTCTTCTGTTTACTTCAGAGAATAGTTAGATTTTATGAAGTGTGTTGTTGTTTTTTTTTTTTTTTAATATGCAAGCGCAAAAGGGTAAAGATTCATAGCTGCCTTTGCTCGTTTTTACCAATGGCAACACAAATAACAACACAAATGGTTGCTAGAGTAATCATGATTCTTATTCAGAAGTAACTGACTAACTCTTTTTGCTTAATAATGCATGTTGCTTTGTCATTGTCCTAATTCTGATTAAGTGTAACTCTCATTTATCGTAAATTGTATGTAAATTTTTTATTTTTTTTTGCTATAGGATGGGTCGGCTGATATCTTTCTGGATGGGGTTGCAGCTCGTAACAGGGCTCTTAATGGAGATATTGTTGTGGTGAAAGTCCTCCCCCCTGAACAGTGGAAGGTACTTTATCAAAATGTACTTACATTTTGAAAATGTAGTAATTGTGAACTTATTTGTTAATTCTTAATGTTCTCTACCCATCTATTCATGATTTCATTACGTGAATTATAGTTTCTGGAGCAGAAAAACATATCTGCATAAAATCTGGGGGCATGCAGAATTACGAAAGATGTAGCAAATGCGGTTTCAAATTTAAATATAGCTACAAGCAGCGATGGGGGGGCCCTCACCCTCAGCACAGTCGCCACCCTGGTGCAATCAATGATAAAAGTGCACAGCGAGCACATGGATTTACAGTATCGCTCTGGCTGTCTGATTTTAAGGGTTACAGCAATGAAAGGGTTACTACTATGACATCAAGAGAGTTAAACACACACACATCAAAGTCAAAAGTCAAAGTCTGCTTTGTCAATTCTGCTATATATACAGTACATACATACAGAGAATTGAAATTGCGTTACTCTCAAACCCTAGATACATACAGGTAACATTAACAATAACATAAGAAGTAAAATACAATTACATACTAAATAAATAAATAATATATATAAATATACAAATTTTTAGTAAGAGTCAAGTAAAGATAAGTGGCATTAATTATAGAGATGTATGAGAGATAAAGTGACTTATGAAGATAAAGTGACAATGGCAGATAACAGTGCAAACCAGACAAATAGTCAGTGCAATTATGGTGTAGTGCAAGAGCTTAATAGTCTGTGTATGTAGAGACCAATGTTCAAAGAGTCAATGTGTATGAGGTAGATGGATGGGGGGTTGGTTGTCTCAGAGGTCAGGTACGTGTGGCAGAAGGAGCCGAGAGGGGGCATAGTCGGAGGGAGTTCAGCGTCCTGACAGCCTGGGGGATGAAGCTGTCTTTCAATCTGCTGGTCCTGGCCTGAAGACTGCGCAGTCTCCTCCCTGATGGCAGCAGACTGAAGAGGCTGTGTGACGGGTGGGTGGGGTCACCAGCACTGCTGAGGGCTTTGCGGGTGAGACGGGTGTTGTAGATGTCCTGGAGGGAGGGGAGAGAGACACCAACAATCTTCTCAGCTGCTCTCACTATGCGCTGAAGTTTCATACGGCAGGACGCGTTGCAGGTGCCATACCACACAGTGATGCAGCTGGTCAGGATGCTCTCGATGGTGCCTCTGTAGAAGGTGCACATGATAAGGGGCTGGGGCTCTGGCTCTTCTCAGTTTGCGGAGAAAGTAGAGTCGCTGCTGTGCTTTCATGGTCAGTGCTGTGGTGTTGGCAATCCAGGAGAGGTCTTCTGTGATGTGCACACCCAGGAACTTAGTGCTACTCACTCTTTCCACGGTCGCACCGTTGATGGTCAGAGGAGCATGCTGAGAGTGCACTCTCCTGAAGTCAACAACAATCTCCTTCGTCTTCTCTACATTCAGAGAGAGATTGTTGTCACCGGTCCATCTGGCCAGGCGATTCACCTCGCTCCTGTAGTATGTCTCATCTCGGTTGCTAATGAGACCAACCACAGTCATGTCATCCGCAAACTTGATGAAGAGGTTGCTGTTGTGTGTCGGTGTGCAGTCATGGGTCAGCAGATTGAAGAGAAGGGGGCTTAGCACACATCCTTGAGGGGCCCCTGTGTTCAGAGTGATGGTGCTGGATGTGTTGCTGCCGACCCGTACTGCCTGAGGTCTCCCGGTCAGGAAGTCCAACAGCTAGTTGCACAGCGATGTGTTGAGTCCCAGCTGAGACAGTTTATGAGTGAGCTGTTGAGGTATGATTGTGTTGAATGCTGAACTGAAGTCTATGAACAGCATTCTGACATAAGAGTCTTTTTTGTCCAGATGTGAGAGTGCTGAGTGGAGGGCAGTGGAGACGGCATCATCGGTCGAGCGGTTTGACCGATATGCAAACTGGTAGGGGTCCAGGGAGGGGGGGAGGACAGATTTGATGTGGTGCATGACTAGTCGCTCAAAGCACTTCATGAGGATGGCAGTAAGTGCGACTGGGCGATAGTCGTTGAAGCAGGATGGAGATGATTTCTTCGGGACTGGGATGATTATGGTAGCTTTGAAGCATGTGGGAACAACAGCCTGACTCAGGTGAGATGTTGAAGATGTCTGTGAAGACATCAGTGAGTTCCGCTGCACAGTCTCTCAGAACACATCCAGGGATGTTGTCAGGACCAGGAGCTTTGCGTGCATTGATCCTGCTGAGGGATCTTCTCACGCTGTCCGTGGACAGAGTCAACATCTGGTCATCGGGAGGAGGTGGAGTCTTCTGTGCAGTGGTGCTGTTGTGTGCCTCAAAGCGAGCGAAGAAAGCGTTCAGCTCGTTCAGCATCGGGGTGGTGCTGTCACAGGTCCGCGGCGGGGGCTTGTAGTCCGTGATGGTCTGAATCCCCTGCCACAGGCTCCTGGTGTCTCTGCTGTCACTGAAACGATTAGCTACCCTCCTGCAGTACTGTCTCTTAGCCTTTCTGATGCCGCGTGACAAGTTGGCTCTAGCTTTCCTCAGGCCCACCTCGTCTCCAGCTCTGAAGGCAGCGTTGCGAGTCATCAGAAGTCTGTAGACTTCCCCTGTCAGCCACGGTTTTTGGTTGGGCCGGACAGTGATAGTTTTTGTGACTGTTACATCCTCAATGCACTTGGTGATGTAGGCAGTGACAGTCTCTGAGTACTCCTGAAGGTCTGTGGTGTTGTGGTATGTAGCGGCCTGTTTGAACATGTCAAAGCAGTCTTGAAGTGCCTCTGACGACCCTTCTGGCCACACTTGAATTTGTTTCCGAACTGGTTTGGTGACTTTAATGAGCGGTCTGTATGCTGGCATTAGCATAACAGTGATGTGGTCTGAAGCACCAAGGTGGGGGAGGGGTAGAGCTTTGTAAGCTCCTCTCTGTGTGGTGTAAACAAAGTCCAGTGTGTTGTCTCAATGTGTTGGAAAGTCTATGTGTTGGTGTATTTTAGGAAACACACTCTTTAAGTCTGCATGATTGAAATCCCCAGCCAGGATGAGAAAAGCATCTGGGTGGGCTGTCTGCTGCTCACTGATGTGCTGGTAAAGTTCATTCAGTGCCTCACTCCTGTTGTTGATATTGGAGCTGGGGGGGATGTATACTGCAGCAAGTATTATGGCTGTATATTCCCGCGGTAGATAGAACAGCCGGCACTTAATAATCATAAACTCCACCAGGGGTGAGCAGTGTTTGCAGACCACAACAGTATCGCGGCACCACGCATCATTGGTGTAAACACAAAGTCCGCCGCCCTACCTCTTACCTCCCTCAACGAGAACTCTGTCCGCTCGATAGCATGTTAGCTGGTCGAGCTGAATGGCGCAGTCCGGGACACTGTTGTTGAGCCATGTTTCCGTAAACACAAAAACACAACAGTCTCTTACAGTCCTCTGAGTTGAGCGCAGAAGTCGGAGATCATCCAGTTTATTATCCAACGAGGGTACGTTAGCCAGAACGATGGTTGGAATAGCTGGCTTGTGTGGGTTAGCCACTAGCCTAGCCCGGATACCTCCGCGCTTCCCCCTCTTCTGTTTCCTCTCACACCGCTTGTGGCGCCTCCACTGTGGGTGAGGTGCAGTAGTGGGGGTCGGTGATGGAGTAGGCCTCAGGAGAAGACCATGGTCCCGCAGCTCTTGTACAAGTGTTGAATTTGGATTTAAAACTGTGGTCTTTCCGACATCAAGCAGAAACTTACGACTGTAGGTGCGCTTGCAGACAGATGGAAGCGACAAATACGTACAAAAACACTGACTCACAAGATAAAAAACAGGAAAACACCGATCTGTCGGGAGAGAGAGAAGCCGCTGCGTGTGCATGCGCCGCCATCTTGGATCATTTGGATCACATACAAAAATGAACAATATATGAAGAGTTCAGATGCAAAAGCCACTAAATTCATCTGACGTCTTTCTTTTAAAAAATGCACTTTTGTCAGACTCCGATGTACAGGTTTCTATGTAAATAGTGGTACTTCTGATTGGACTGAGGCTGGTATTTTAGTGGGTTTGAAGTCAAAATATTTGATGGCTGTATAATGTGTGTCAAGAGCTCATTTATCTAACTTTTGACTGAGATGGCTTTTAGGAGGGGTTGCATCTGAACTCTTCATATACAACTTCAGGGAAACTGTGCACATCTATCATTATTAAAATTATGGAAAAGTCTCTTGATAACTGCTAATGACAGGTTAGCATGGAATATCAAGGTCATTAATTAACATAAAAGGCTGAATCATCCTATGGTGTGCCCACCAGTGTGATGCTTGTACTGTCACACCACAGGAAAAGATGTCACACCAGAGGCCTAGGTCTCTATATGAAGCATTTGAAATAATTCAGTAAGATTTTATTTTTTATTCATTTTTTGACCAGTTTCAGTGTTCTTACATGCAGCAGTTACATTAATTAAACTTCTTTGTGATTTTTTTTTTTGAAGAAACCTTGTAGTGTTTTAAAGTGTCATGAAAATAAATATAAAACATATTACTCTGTTTTTGAAACAAAAGAGAAATTAGTGGAGGAGAGAGCAGAAAGTAAATAGAATCAAACTAATGCCTTAAAAATAGTTACTATATAGTTAAAAAATAAAATAAATCACATATTAATGAATAAGCTTACAAATATCTTTCCAGTTTAGTGACCTGCATGCATGAAAGGGTTAATTATGTAGTTAACATGAACAATAATTATATAGCATTAAAGTTAATTAATATTCATTTCAAAATGTATTAACATGTTATTAAAATGCACACAAAATATTGGTTTATGTGCACTTTGTATTAACGTGAACATGGATATTTTATTAAATAACGCTAAAATTAATAATTAAAGATTAATAAATGCTGTGAAAATACATTATTCATTATTGGTTAATGCATTAATGTTAAAAAAGAGACCTCATTGTAAATTGTTACCAACACATTTTATGATCTACAGGTCCTTCTCAAAAAATTTGCATATTGTGATAAAGTTCATTATTTTCTGTAATGTACTGATAAACATTAGACTTTCATATATTTTCGATTCATTACACACAACTGAAGTAGTTCAAGCCTTTTTTTTGTTTTAATATTGATGATTTTGGCATACAGCTCATGAAAACCCAAAATTCCTATCTCAAAAAATTAGCATATCATAAAAAGGTTCTCTAAACGAGCTATTAACCTAATCATCTGAATCAACTAATTAACTCTAAATACCTGCAAAAGATTCCTGAGGCTTTTAAAAACTCCCAGCCTGGTTCATTACTCAAAACCGCAATCATGGGTAAGACTGCTGACCTGACTGCTGTCCAGAAGGCCATCATTGACGCCCTCAAGCAAGAGGGTAAGACACAGAAAGAAATTTCTGAACGAATAGGCTGTTCCCAGAGTGCTGTATCAAGGCACCTCAGTGGGAAGTCTGTGGGAAGGAAAAAGTGTGGCAGAAAACGCTGCACAACGAGAGGGGGACCTGCGGAAGCAGTGGACTGAGTCTGGAGTAGAAACATCCAGAGCCACCGTGTACAGGCGTGTGCAGGAAATGGGCTACAGGTGCCGCATTCCCCAGGTCAAGCCACTTTTGAACCAGAAACAGCGGCAGAAGCGCCTGACCTGGGCTACAGAGAAGCAGCACTGGACTGTTGCTCAGTGGTCCAAAGTACTTTTTTCGGATGAAAGCAAATTTTGCATGTCATTCGGAAATCAAGGTGCCAGAGTCTGGAGGAAGACTGGGGAGAGGGAAATGCCAAAATGCCTGAAGTCCAGTGTCAAGTACCCACAGTCAGTGATGGTCTGGGGTGCCATGTCAGCTGCTGGTGTTGGTCCACTGTGTTTTATCAAGGGCAGGGTCAATGCAGCTAGCTATCAGGAGATTTTGGAGCACTTCATGCTTCCATCTGCTGAAAAGCTTTATGGAGATGAAGATTTCATTTTTCAGCACGACCTGGCACCTGCTCACAGTGCCAAAACCACTGGTAAATGGTTTACTGACCATGGTATTACTGTGCTCAATTGGCCTGCCAGCTCTCCTGACCTGAACCCCATAGAGAATCTGTGGGATATTGTGAAGAGAAAGTTGAGAGACGCAAGACCCAACACTCTGGATGAGCTTAAGGCCGCTATCGAAGCATCCTGGGCCTCCATAACACCTCAGCAGTGCCACAGGCTGATTGCCACCATGCCACGCCGCATTGAAGCAGTCATTTCCGCAAAAGGATTCCCGACCAAGTATTGAGTGCATAACTGAACATAATTATTTGAAGGTTGACTTTTTTTGTATTAAAAACACTTTTCTTTTATTGGTCGGATGAAATATGCTAATTTTTTGAGATAGGAATTTTGGGTTTTCAGGAGCTGTATGCCAAAATCATAAATATTAAAACAATAAAAGGCTTGAACTACTTCGAGTTGTGTGTAATGAATCTAAACTATATGAAAGTCTAATGTTTATCAGTACATTACAGAAAATAATGAACTTTATCACAATATGCTAATTTTTTGAGAAGGACCTGTATAACTATGAAGAAAAAAATTGCTCTGTAAGCATTTCTACAATCATTATATAAAAGTATACTGACAGGACAGTACATATCAATTGATTCTGTTCATGTATTTTTTTTTCTGATGTGTTAAAAGATATCTTAGCCTGCGTCTCCATCCGGTGGTCATCCTGGGTATTATAGTCTTCATTTATGTGTACCACATAAGAGAGAATGATGCAGAAAGAAAATAGAATTAAAATGATGCCTTACAAAAGAATAACCATATAGTTTAAAATTAAATATTACACATCTTAATGAATAAACCACCAAGAGTGTAAATACTTGCTGTTGTCTCCCACTCCCTGACTCTCGCTCTCTCTTGCCACCCATCCCCCTCTCCACACTCACAGTCACTGTAACTGTCACGCACACACCTAAACCCACATTCTCACATAGAGGCAAAGTGTCTACTTTTTAAATTTTCTTTAATTCATAGAACTTTGGATTTTCCTGAATACTTTCAGACATACTGAGAATGACTAGTTCTTTGTATGAAAAAAGTTTGAAAGAGTTTGAATGCTGCATTTTAAAGATATAATAAAATTATTGTTGTTGTTTTTACTGTTATTTTAATAAATCACCACATCAACACCGTTCAAGATATCCCAAATTCGCTCGCAATTTAGCATCTTCAGTATCTTGACATCATGCAGAAAAAGTTGGTGTGAACTTCTTATTTTTCCTGATAGGAGTATTTAAAATTCCACAGCCTGATTTTTCCAAAAATCCACATTCAAACCAAAATAGCTGACTTATTGTTGGTTGTAGCTAATGGATGTAAATTAGAAAGTTGTCCGGATTAAAGTGAACAATATATGTCCTGAGTTTTGTGACAGTAGGAAAAACTAACCCACAAATATTGTCAAAAGGTGGCGCTATAGAGTGCCTCCTCTACGCCCATTTATGAGCTTTTGCCAGTGTCTAACTATCATTAAAGCTGATATGTGTGTTGCGTTTTATGGAATTCTAACCACTAATGACAGGTTAGCATGAAATAGGAAGGTCATTAATTAATATAAAAGGCTGAATTATCCTATGGTGCATCCACCAGTGTGATGCTTGTACTGTCACACCACATGAAAAGATGTCACACCAGAGGACTAGGTCTCCATAAGAAGGATTTAAAATAATTCAGTAAGATTTGTTTAACTCATTTTGTTCATTTTTGATCAGTATCAGTATTCTTAAATGCAGCAGTTACATGAATTAAACTTCTTTGTGATTTTTTTTTTTTTTTGTTTTTGTTTTTTTTTTTTTTGAAGAAACCCTGTACTGTTTTAAAGTGTCATGAAAATAAGTATAAAACATAATACTCTGTTTTTGAAACAAAAAGAATTGACGGTGAGAAATTAGTGGAGGAGAGAGCAGAAAGTAAATATAATCAAACTAATGCCTTAAAAATAGTTACCATATAGTTAAAAAATAAAATAATTCACATATTAATGAATAAGCTTTCAAATATCTGTCCAGTGTAGTGACCTGCATGCATGAAAGGGTTAATTATGTTAGTTAACATTAACAATAATTGTATAGCATTAAAGTTGATTAATACTCATTTCAAAATGTATTAACATGTCATTAAAATGCTCACTTAATATTGGTTTGTGCACTGTGTATTAACATGAACATGGATATTTTTATTATTATATAACTATGAAGAAAAAAATGCTCTGTAAGCATTTCTACTGTGACGATAGCCCCAGAGATGAGACAGGAGGCGTGCGGATCCATATGCAGACTTTTATTAGAATACATATTCATAGTCAGGCAGGCGGGAGGTCAGACAGGGGCGAACGGGAGCAAGACAGTAAATCCAACAGAATAGTAAGTGTCCAAGCGAACGGGTCCGTGGGCTGGCAGCGATCAGAGGGGATAATCCAAAAGACGAAGCGGGGGTCGATAGGCGGGCGGAGAACGATCAGGAAACCAGGAAACTACGAGGGGCCGACAACGGGGAAAACTAAGACTAGGGAAACGCTCAGAAATAACGGCCGGGGCAAGTTATGACTTCGCAAGGGTGGAACAGAAATGACGCTCTATTTATTAGGGTTGGGTACCGTTCACATTTTTACCGGTACCGGTTCCAGTACCGGTACCCGAAATTCGATACCGGTACCCAACGGTACCTTTTTCGATACTTTACTCTGGCTTAAGTGACTTTCAGTGGATATAATACGCCCAAACCTCTCATTTTCAACTTTTTGTTATTTATTTTAAAATGTTCAATAATACACACAATCTTTATAATAAATAAATCTCTATAACATCCAGGGCATAGTGTAATGCAGTGGTTTTCAAACTTTTTTAAGCATAATTAAACAATTAATTTTTTTAATTGCTGTGACCCTAACTTTAGTTAGAAGTGGGGGGACATATATACTGAACATGTAAATAAAACCGGTAGGCCTATAAAACAAATAATGTCCTATTAATTGCAGCCATAATCAAAATAGGCAATACTCGCTCAATATTCAAAGTGCTTATAGAGACAAAATTTTTCAAGAATGATACTGAGCTAGAGACCTGTTATAAAGCCTAGATATGTTATATAGCCTAATTTGTGCGCATTGGGAACGCGTTTAGAGAGCAACTCCCCCAATGCGCGCAAATTACGCGGGGTATTAAAATTCCTTTTGAATGCATGTGCGCGTTCAACTTTCGGTTTCGTTTTAATTATCGTGTGAAACTAGGCGGCTCTCAACGTGCATTCTACAGGCGCGTCTACAGGCTTTGTTATAATAACATGATTAATTAGCTTGCAGAACTGAACAAAAGGTCCAGCATTTTGAAAAGTGAGTGGATTCTAATTGATAAACAAACACAAATACGCAATGGAGTCTGGCGTGAGCCGTGTGAACCATAGCTACGTTTTTAGTCTACTTGCGCTACGTTTATGTGCAGAACTGAGGTCGCTTTTATAGTGTTTTGAATTGATAAAATATAGAAATCACTTTCATTTCTAAATAAAACTAACCCGTTGGAACTGAGCCGTCCTCCCTTGAAATTCACTCTCCAAACTACGTCCCACAACATTTCCAGCCCTGGGTTCGGCTATCTAATAAATTGCATAAACTGCGCTTTTAAATGCACGTTGCGTTTAACTAAGTGCTTCCTCATGTTGGATGTGTTAGCACTGCCTGTCTTGCACTTACTGTTACAAATATTGCAGCCATTTGTCCGCATGAACCTTTGTGAAACCCACACATTAGAGCGCTTTCGTTACGTACCAGACTCACACGGCGCGCAGACGTGTTCTCTCAGGTACCGAAATTGAGCACTGACTGATTTTATGTGAATCGATATTCGGTAGTACCGACGCAATTCGGTCGGTGCCTATAAAAGTACCGAGTTCGGTACCCATCCCTACTATTTATACAGGAAGTGACAGTGGGGTAGAGGTGAGAGGTGACGAACGGGGCATGAGAGAGGGGTTATGGGAAATGGAGTCTCTACAGAGTCTATACAAAAACACAGTGGAGAGGTGGCTCCCTCTAGAGGGGGAAAAAGGGAGCCACCACGGCACAGTTCGTGACAGAGCCCCCCCCTTAGGAGCGGCTTCCAGACGCTCCAAACAGTCCAACAACAATAACAACAGGGAAGGGAGGGGCAGGGCAAAATGCTGACGGGTGGGCCAGGTCCATGAGGGCTGATGGGGTTAGGAAAGGCACATAGCCCAGGAGGTGCCGAAACGGCAGCATAACAGAGCTGCCCGAAAAACTCAGGAGACCACCAGAACGTGGCTGACAGATTCCAGGGCGGAGCCGACGGATCGGACGCCCACCAGGGTGGATCAGGCGGGTCAGGCGCCCTCCAGGGCAGTTTAGGCGGGTCAGTCGTCCTCCAAAGCAGATCAGACAGGACAAGAGCGCTCCAGGGCAGCGCAGAAGTTCCCCAGGGCGGAGCAGACAGGACAGGAGTCCTCCAGGGCAGCACGGAAGCCCCCCAGGGCGGAGCAGACAGGACAGGAGCCCTCCAGGGCAGAGCGGGATCTACCCAGGGCGGAGCAGACAGGACAGGAGCCCTCCAGGGCAGCACGGAAGCCCCCCAGGGCGGAGCAGACAGGACAGGAGCCCTCCAGGGCAGAGCGGGATCTACCCAGGGCGGAGCAGACAGGTCTGTAACATAGGGCAGAGACAGACGCACACACAGCGAGAGAGGGTCATACACCCTCCAGGGCGGATCAGGCAAATCGGACGCCCTCCAGGGCGGATCAGACAGGACAAGAGCCCTCCAGGGCAGCACGGAAGCCCCCCAGGGCGGAGCAGCAGCCAGCCAGAGCAGAGCAGGCACCCACCAGAGCAGAGCAGACAGACCTGGAACACAGAGCAGAGACAGACACATAGAGAGAAAGAGAGAGAGTTCGGTGCCCCAGTCCCAGTCTTCCTTCGGCGGGACCAACCGCTTGCAGCAAGCTTCAGTGGCTGAATTAGGACTCGGTGAGAACTCCGAGTGGTGTGAGTCGCTGGGCGCTACCACCGTGCAAGGAGCAGGTGCGGCCTTCCCTCCGGTATGAGGATCCGTGGCCTCGGCCACCTCCTCCGGGAAAGCCACCCTCAGAGGTTCTGCGGTACTAGCCGCCACCTCTGAAGACTCGGTGGTGGTATACGCAGCCCAGACAACCCATAGAGCCACATTCAGGAGAAATGCAGTCTCCAAGTAAGCCCGTTCGGGTAAAGTGGCTGTAATTTGACTTGGCTCTGGAACAGCGGCTGTGGCTTGACTTGGCTCTGGGGCAACGGCTGGTGCTTGACTTGGCTCTGGGGCAACGGCTGGTGCTTGACTTGGCTCTGGGGCAACGGCTGTGGCTTGACTTGGCCCTGGGGCAACGGCTGTGGCTTGACTTGGCCCTGGGGCAACGGCTGTGGCTTGACTTGGCCCTGGAGCAACGGCTGTGGCTTGACTTGGCTTAGAGGAAGGAACAGCGGTGACTTGGCTTGACTCAGGGAGAAAGGCCGCAGTATTGAAGCTCAGCTTAGAAGAAGCAGCTGCGAAGACGCTTGACTCTGGGGGCGGAGCAGCTGCGACGACTTGGCTTGACGCTGGAGGCGGAGCCGCTGCGGCGACTTGGCTTGACGCTGGAGGCGGAGCCGCTGCGGCGACTTGGCTTGACGCTGGAGGCGGAGCCGCTGCGGCGACTTGGCTTGACGCTGGAGGCGGAGCCGCTGCGGCGACTTGGCTTGACGCTGGAGGCGGAGCCGCTGCGGCGACTTGGCTTGACTCTGGGGCGACTTGGCTTGACTCTGGGGGCGGAGCCGCTGCGGCGACTTGGCTTGACTCTGGGGGCGGAGCCGCTGCGGCGACTTGGCTTGACGCTGGGGGCGGAGCCGCTGCGGCGACTTGGCTTGACGCTGGGGGCGGAGCCGCTGCGGCGACTTGGCTTGACGCTGGGGGCGGAGCCGCTGCGGCGACTTGGCTTGACGCTGGGGGCGGAGCCGCTGCGGCGACTTGGCTTGACGCTGGGGGCGGAGCAGCTGCGACGACTTGGCTTGACTCAGAGGGAGGGGCTGCGGCGACAACGTGACTTGGCTCAGAGGGAGGAGCAGCTGCGGCGACAACGTGACTTGGCTCAGAGGGAGGAGCAGCTGCGGCGAAGACGCTTGACACTGGAGGCGGAGCAGCTGCGACGAAGACGCTTGACACTGGAGGCGGAGCGGATGCGAAGACACTTGACTGTGGAGACGGAGCGGCTGCGAAGGCACTTGACTGTGGAGACGGGGCGGCTGCGAAGGCAGTGTCTGACTCTGGAGGCGGAGCGGATGCGCAGACGCTTGACACTGGAGGCGGAGCGGCTGCGACGACGACGCTTGACTGTGGAGGCGGAGCGGCTGCGACGACGACGCTTGACTGTGGAGGCGGAGCGGCTGCGACTTGACCTGGCACTGGAGGAACAGTTGTGGCTTGTTGTAGCTTGTGAAGCGAGGATGTCCTCCAGCCGGTCGAGTGTCGCTGCGATATAACTTGGCTCTGGAAGGGCGGCCATGACAGGTGCTGACTCAGGAACGGCAGCCATGACAGGGGCTGACTCAGGAACGGCGGCCGCCATCTTGTGATCGTACGCCGATGCGGCCGCCATCTTATGATCGCGCGCCGGCGCGGCCGTAATCTCGTGATCATGTTCAACCTCAGTGAAATCCTCATGGAAAAACGAGTCCATATACTGTAACGCATAATCAAGAGAGTCCGTGAAACAGGAACGCGGCAGAATGTAATCACCCGCCGACGCGCCCTCCATGTTATTATCGCGCGCCGGCACGGCCGTCCCTCCGTGGTTGCGTTCCTCCTCATAATCCAAAGCATCCTCTATAACATCGTTGAGTGACGTTCGCGGACACATGCTTTTGAGCCTTGATTTAAGCGGCTCGTCTAGTCCGTTAAGGAATAAGTCCGTGAAATAAACGTCATCATAAAACGGGACACGGTACATGAGCTCATCAAAACGACTAATATAATTTTCTACGGACATACCGTTTTGCTTGAGACGCAAGAGCTGGTCAAGAGGGTTCATGGCTGAGCGGGGAGGGGCGTAAAAGTCGCTGGATCCTATCTTGGCGAAGTCATCTGTGACGATAGCCCCAGAGACAAGACAGGAGGCGTGCGGATCCATATGCAGACTTTTATTAGAATACATATTCATAGTCAGGCAGGCGGGAGGTCAGACAGGAGCGAACGGGAGCAAGACAGTAAATCCAACAGAATAGTAAGTGTCCAAGCGAACGGGTCCGTGGGCTGGCAGCGATCAGAGGGGATAATCCAAAAGACGAAGCGGGGGTCGATAGGCGGGCGGAGAATGATCAGGAAACCAGGAAACTACGAGGGGTCGACAACGGGGAAAACTAAAACTAGGGAAACGCTCAGAAATAACGGCCGGGGCAAGTTATGACTTCGCAAGGGTGGAACAGAAATGACGCTCTATTTATACAGGAAGTGACAGTGGGGTAGAGGTGAGAGGTGACGAGAACAGGGCATGAGAGAGGGGTTATGGGAAAGTCTCTACAGAGTCTATACAAAAACACAGTGGAGAGGTGGCTCCCTCTAGAGGGGGAAAAAGGGAGCCACCACGGCACAGTTCGTGACATCTACGATCATAATATAAATGCATACTAACACTACAGTACATATGAATTAATGTGAATGTAGTTTTCTTTCAGATGGGTTAAAAGATATCTTAGCCTGTGTCTCCATCGAGTGGTCATCCAGGTTATTACAGTCTTCATCTATTTTACATCCAGAAGGGATTTTAATTTTCTTTAATTCATACAGTGTTGATTTTTTTTTTTTTTTGACGTACTTCCTCAAAATGACTAGTTTTCTGTAAGAAAAAAGTTTGAAAGGGTTTGGATGCTGCATTTTAAAGATATAATAAAATGATGGTTATCTTTTTTACTGTTACTTTAATAAATCACCACGTCAACACCGTTCAATATATCCAAAATCTGCTCGCAATTTAGTATCTTCACTATCTTGTCATCATGTAGAAAAAGTTTGGTGTGAATTTGTTGGTTTTCCTTAGAGCAGTATTCAAAATTCCACAGCCTGATTTTTCCAAAAATCCACATTCAAACCAAAATAGCCGACTTCCTGTTGGTCACAGCTAATGGATGTAAAATAGAAATTCATGATGAAACCATCAAGACCTTCATAAAAGACTGCACCCGGACCATCGTCCACAACGAAGGCAACGCAAGTATCGTACGTTTAACTAAACAGAGGTTTAGTATAAGCTATAGACCTGTTGAAAAACGGCACTGATGGTTTCACTAAAGGTTAACTGACTCCTTTCATAGTTTTCATTCGCCTTGTTTCTCTAATGGCTTCTCACTTGCCCCTTTACCCTGTGTGAATGACTGTATGTTTGATTGTTTAGATTAGTTATGTGTTTAGTCCTTAGTTAATAAAATTCTTGTGCACAAATTACATGAGTTTCTGATTCTGCCTTGCAAAATAGTAATGTCCCTTTACGATTTCCAATTCGAGCTACATGCTCTATGCATTAGTATATAAGAAAGTTATTTTCTGTGGCCAAGAAAATATCCTTTCTTTGAACACATGTGAAATTACCCTGAATGTTCGCTGGACGAACAGGTCAATTCATTGCAATGTAAATTCAGCTTTATCAAGCTAATTATATTGAATTATCCAAATATTATAATTAATTATGAGTTATGATTAATTATTAATATTTCCCCTTGAGCTAATAAATGCACTACACAGTGCTGAAACTGTTGCTTTTCCTCTAATTCTTTGAGCAAACATAAAACGGATATGCCATGAAATGATAGAACTGTACAAGAAAAGTTATCTAGCCACTACACTACCTATTATAGCCTACATACTAATAACAGCCTAGTTATGTAGCCTAATTTGCGCACATTGGGGAGTCGCTCTCTAAACACGGGGTATTAAAATAGCTTTTGAATGCGCCTGCACGTTTTACTTTCGGTTTTGTTTTAACGGTCGCAGGAACTCTGCATTGCTGAGTGTGCATTCTACAATGCAATACATTAATTTAACGAATTAATTTTAAAAGTAGGGGGGACTTGACGCTCTTGCGGTGCTGCGCCAGTCGGTCTGCGTGATGCTGCTTTGGGTTGGGCACGTTTGTGGTGGTGGTGTTGTTGTACGCACTAGGGATCGTAAATGCGCCATATGTCATCACGTAGCTATATCATTGATATTGCAAGGTGGCAAATTTATACCGGTATTATCGTGGATAGTATGATATGGCACACCCCTAATGTTGACCCATACAATGTATTTTTGGCTATTGCAACAAGTATACTTGTTCTACTTAAAACTGGTTTTGTGGTCCAGGGTCACACACGATTTAAATCAAACGATTTGCCATACGAGCTTTGAAGTCCCGTTTTGAATCAAATGATTTGCGATCTGATTGGAGCGCTTCAAAACAGTGAATAATTTTACGACGCAGTGGTTTACTGATTCTAAGTTTCAAAAAGCTCTGATACGGTGTTCTTTGCTTTCTTTCTTTATCATTTATTCGTTGTTTGAATTGGACAGTTTCCGTCTGATTATTTATATAATAATAATAATAATAATAATAATAATAATAATAATAATATTATTATTATTATTATTATTATTATTATTATTATTATTATTATATATTTATTTGTTTTTAATATTGTTTATTTCACTGCAAGCCAATTTTGGACTGCATGGACAGTCATAGTTCTTTAGTTTTATAATTTGTGTAGTGTTAATTTTAATATAATTAATAAAAAAATTTATTATAATTAGAAGCTAGAGTGATGTGTGTGTGACACTTTAGAATGACATTAAAATTCTTTAGCAAAATTGACATGTTATGTCAGTAAGTTAAAAGCAAAGTCATTGTTTCTATTTGTTTTAAGCATTTTAGTCAAAGATGCTGATATGACACATGTGGGGCAAAGAATACAAGAATGTCCCCTGTTGTCCACCTCTAAATTTGGCAGCCTACATGAAATCTGAGCTTGCTGGAATCCTTTACAGATATCGGCCCTGCCCATTTTATGTTGGTTTATTTCTTATTTTGGCAAATTATCTAATGCTTTCAGTCTCAGTCTTCAGGTTAGTACTCATCTCTATTTCACATATTTTATAATATTTAAATTTAATCAGAAGAATTTTTATACAGATTTCCCCCCACAATTAGCTCTATGTGGAAAGTAATGAAGAATCTACAACATTTTCATGATGTTAAAATGTATAAATCCATCCGTGTATTATATATATTTATTTATTTATTTATTTATTTATTTATTTATTTGTATCATATGGTAAACTATGTACACAGGCAGTCAATGGAGATGTAAACGAGAGTACTTCAGCCAATCAGATGGCGCCAGAGGCTCCTGATGTCATAGTGAAGGACCATTACAATGAAGATGACGAGGTGATCGGTAAAATGAAGAATGTCAGTCTTCATGATAAAGGTAAATAAGCTTTTACTGCAAGTATGATGTTAAGGATGGTTCTCTTCAACTTTACTTAAAGGGATAGTTTCCCCAAAAATGAAAATGTGATGTTTATCAGCTTACCCCCGGGGCATCCAAGATGAAGGTGACTTTGTTTCAGTGAACACAAAGAAAGATTTTTAACTCAAACCGTTGCAGTCAGACAGTCATATAATGGCAGTCAATGGGCACCAAAACTTTGAGAGTAAAAACCCTGCAGCTTGTGACACCATACGATCTGTTTGTGCGAGAAACTACAGTATTTATATATTTTTTTTCATGATTCACTGCAGTTTCCTACAATATTGAGCACGTTCACAACAACGGTCACGGGATGCAGGGTTTAATTTGGATTTGTCTGCACGTGTGGTGTTTTTTTTTTTGTTTTTTTTTTTTTTTTAATAATACTCTCAAAAGTTTAAAGAGTTGACTAGTCAGCTTTCGTTTTTTTGTTTACATAATTTCCTTGCGTTTTATTCCTCTCCAAACTGGCTCTGTTTGTGTGTCCATGAGTCTACGTGCTGATATGAGGAAACGCCTCCCCGCTTAAAATGTGCAACACACAACAAACATCTTTTCTTGTTATGAGAAGTGTTTCTAAACCTGTTGTCCAGCAAAAGAGAACATTATAACATGCTAAAAACATCAGTCGAATGTTAGAAATAACTTACGTTTGTGATCTTATGTGACTTATCACAAAATGAGAAATATAGTAGAAATATATTCTATACTGTAATAAAGGGTATGTCGATTATCAATGGATTATAAATAATATAAATATATATTATTCTGAAAATACCAAAATGGTTTTAAGAACACACAAACTATATTTTTTCGCAGTCAAGTGTTTGTTTTATTCAAAGGCAAATCGATTCTATCTTCTTTTATTCAGTTACAGCCATAGCTGGACACTTTTACCCATATTAGGATTTCCTGCAGTGTATTCAGTTGTATTGCTTCTGTTCTTTTATGCACATTTTAAGAGCAAAGGTGCAGCTCCGGCTTCCAGTATGAACGAAACGTATTTATAGCACTAAATAATGGCGAGTCCATAAAAATAATACTTCTCTCAAAAGAAATTAGATGTAGACACGATAATGTGTTTTTCTACAGTGTACTGGAAACGAGTAAAAAAAAGTTGAGTCACTCATTGATAAATGAACAGTGAAGAGCTGTGATTTATTTATTTATTTTTTTTCTTTCTCTTCATCATGCCCAGATATCTTTGTTTTTACATGCCTCCCAAAGACATCTACATATTAAATCATTAAGTATCTGTAGCTCAAAACATGGCAACAGATTCCAGAGTGTCAGGTTTGCTGCAGGGCATGTGGTGACTCAAGTTGAACCGGATTTTGAAAGACATGATTGTGTTGGCAAAATGAATAAGCTATTCACCTTGCTTTCCAAAAACCAAGATCTTTTAAGTTCTTAAATGGGCCTTGTGTTGCTGTGTAGCAGTTGCAGGGGTGGATTTGATGGGGTGGAAAACTTTATGATGGACTGCTATCCTCTTTTCCAGAAGATGGCAGTCCACTTTTGGTCTTTGGTGATTTTAACATTCATCTTAACAAGCCTTATGCTACAAATTTCCATTCACTTCTTGCCTCATTTGATCTCAAACGCCTTACCACTACGAGCACTCACAAATCTGGCAACCAACTTGACTTAATTTACACTCGCAATTGTATCGCTGACAACATCTTGGTCAAACCCCTACACGTCTCTGACCATTTCCTTATTACATTTAATATTCATCTTTCAACCTATGCATCACCAACCCCTCTACCGGTTACTTTCAGACGAAACCTACGTTCCCTCTCACCCTCACACTTTTCCTCTGTACTTTCCTCCTCTCTTCCCTCACCTATCCATTTCTCATCTCTGGATGTGGATGCAGCCACTGACACCTTATGCAACACCTTAAAGTCTTGTCTCGACGATATCTGTCCTCTTTCCACCAGGCCAGCACGGGCTACCCCCTCTAACCCCTGGCTGACTGATGTTCTTCGTGAACATCGGTCCAAACTCAGGCAAGCAGAAAGAAAATGGCGCAAATCTAAACACCCGTCTGACCTGAGTATGTACCAATCGTTGCTTTCTGCTTTTTCTACTCAACTCCACACTGCCAAATCCTCATATTATCATAACAAGATCAATAGTGCTTCTGACATGCGCAATCTCTTCAAAACATTTAACTCTCTCCTCTGTCCCCCTCCACCACCACCCACCACTACACTAACAGCTAATGATTTCGCACAATTCTTCAGACAAAACTCGAACAATCAGCAAACAATTCTTAGCCCCTCATACACATGACTTACAACCCACCACACCCACTTCGAACACTCTCACTTTCTCCTTCTGTCCCCTCACTGAGACAGAAGTATCAAAACTTCTCCTCTCCAGCCACCCTACAACATGCCCACTTGATCCCATCCCCTCACACATTCTTCAAGCAATCTCTCCTACTGTCTTACCAGCACTCACACACATCATAAATACATCGCTCCTCACAGGCACTTTTCCAACTTCTTTTAAGCAGGCTCGGGTAACCCCACTGCTTAAGAAACCAACACTGAACACCTCACTTCTTGACAGCTACAGACCGGTCTCTCTGCTTCCATTCATAGCAAAAACCCTCGAACGAGTTGTTTTCAACCAGGTATCATTGTTCTTTTCACAGAACAACTTACTGGATCCTAACCAGTCAGGTTTCAAGAGTGGCCATTCAACTGAGACTGCGCTACTGTCAGTTACTGAAGCCTTGCGGACAGCAAAAGCTGATTCTAAATCATCAGTTCTAATTCTGCTTGATTTATCCGCTGCTTTTGACACCGTCAACCATCAGATCCTCCTGTCCACCCTCTCATCGCTGGGCATCACAGGAACTCCGCTTCGCTGGTTTGAATCCTATCTTACCGGTAGGTCATTCACGGTAACCTGGGGAGGAGAGGTATCCAAAACACATCAACTGATCACTGGGGTTCCTCAGGGATCAGTTCTTGGTCCTCTCCTCTTCTCCATATACACAACATCACTGGGTCCCATCATAGTCACATGGCTTCTCCTACCATTGCTATGCTGATGACACACAACTCCATCTTTCATTTCAACCAGATGATCCAACAGTACCTGCACGGATCTCAGGCTGCTTGGCGGACATCTCAACGTGGATGAAAGAACATCACCTCCAGCTTAACTTGGCAAAAACTGAGCTTCTTGTTTTTCCTTGCACTCCAAACTTACAGCATGGGTTTACCATCCAGCTGGGGTCTTCCACAATCACTTCTTCAAACTCAATCAGGAATCTGGGTGTCATCTTTGATGACCAGTTGTCTTTCAAAGATCATATTGCAAAGACTACTCGATCTTGCCGGTTTGCTTTGCACAACATCAGAAAGATCAGGCCCTTTCTAACAGTGCAGGCTACACAACTTCTTGTCCAGGCCCTTGTCATCTCCAGACTGGACTACTGCAATGCTCTTTTGACTGGTCTTCCATCATGCACAATCAAACCTCTACAAATGATTCAGAATGCAGCAGCACGGCTGGTCTTCAACGAGCCCAAAAGAGCCCATGTTACATCTCTCTTTATCTCCTTGCACTGGCTCCCAATTGCGGCTCGTATCAAGTTCAAGACTCTGATGCTTTGCATATAGGACAACCACAGCTACTGCACCTGCTTATCTGCACTCGCTATTGCAAATCTACACCCCCTCCAGAACTCTGAGATCTGCTAGTGAGCGACGCCTTGTGGTACCATCACAGAGAGGTGCTAAATCACTATCCAGAACATTCTCTTTTACTGTTCCTGGCTGGTGGAACGATCTTCCTACCCCTATCCGGAATGCTGATTCCCTGACAAGCTTCAAGCGACAGCTTAAAACTCATCTCTTTCAAGTCTATTTGCTGTTACCATAAAAAAAAAAAAAAAAAAAAAAATTAATCTCTTTATTCCTTCCCTTTCTAGCTTGTACTTGTCTGAAGCACCACTTGAAATCTGGTATTATAGCACTGCCTGTGTCTGTTTGTCTCCTTAAGAAGAATCGCTCTATGTTCTCCCAACTGTATGTCGCTTTGGACAAAAGCGTCTGCCAAATGCCTAAATGTAAATGTTAACAAGGTCTTTTCTTAATATTTGCAGGTTAGGATAGATAGACAAACGGATGAGGTTGGGTGTTCTGGGTTGTTGCTTAAGTGTTGCTAGGTGATTGCTATGTGGTCGCTTGGGTGTTCTGGGTGACATTCCATAATGCCCACATACAAACCTTTGTAGTCTTTGTATAAAATTCTTCTGTTAAGGGGTCTCAGAAGTCGTAAATCTTAGTGCTTTGATATTTTAGTGGTTATTTTAGTGTTATTGTTGCTTTTAAATATTTTTATTATTTTAAATATTGTGTATATATATATATATATATATATATATATATATATATATATATATATATATATATATATTTATTTATTTATGTATTTATTTATGTATTCATTCATTCATTCATTCATTCATTCATTCATTCATTCATTCATTCATTCATTCATTCCATGGTTTTCTGTATGAGGACATAATAATAAAACATCTGGTCCTTGGCAGATCTTAAAATTTGGAAAATAAAACCTCTGATGAACAACAATACATGACATATTGCACCATGTCATTATTTAAAAAAAAAAATAAAGACAAAATGAACAAACCATGTGTGACAAAGTTAGGACACCCTTACTCTTAACAGGATTTAAGATGGTAAATAGCAGTTAGGTGCTTCTAATCAAATGCCTTTGATTAACTGATCAGCAGCAAGAGTTAGCACTTCTATAAAAGCAGACATTTTGGCAGTTTGCTGGTCTGGAGCTTTCAGGTGTGTGTTAACACAATACCAAAGGGAAAAAAAAAATCTGAAATCTTGGAGAAGCAATTGCTGCTGCCATCTATCTTGGAAAAGTAAGACAGCCATTTCCAAACAATTTGAAGTCCATCATTCCACAGTGAGGAAGATTACTCACAAGTGGAAGACATTCATGACAGATACCAATCCTCCCAGGAGTGGACGTCCCAGGAAGTACCCCAAGATCAGACTATGTAATACTCAAAGAATTGGCAGACAACCCAAGAACTTCACCACAGACTCGACAGGCCTCAGTTAACATTTTAAATGGAAAAAGTTCATGATAGTGCAATTAGAAAAAATATGGGACAAGTATGGCCTTTTTGGAAGGCTTGCCAGAAGAAAACCTCTTCTATCTAAAAAAGCAAGGCAGCATGGTTTAGGTTTGCAAAGTTGCATCTGAGCAAACCATAAGACTTCTAGAACAATGTCCTTTGAACAGACGAGACCAGAGTGGAGATGTTTGGCCATAATGCACTGCGAAAACCGGACATCATCAGGTTTTTTAGGTAGGTCTAACATTTTTTTACTCGCATTTGCGACTGAAAACTACTGCGTGCAACTATCGCACATGGTGCTGTATTTATTTGGTCACTCGCACATGGTGCTATATTTAGGAGCACCATGTGCGAGTGACCCGATCAGCATATTTGTGTTTGTGCTAATGGGAGATTCAAAGGTTTCTATGCGTTTTTGAAGCGTTGGGTAATGTATCACGGACATATCTGATGAATCCTTTCATAAACAAAATGTAGAGAGAGAAATGACTTGCATCATTTCTGAATGAATCGGCTGTTCGAACGAATCAAATGAATATGATTCAGTAATTAAATCAGTGACTTACCGCCCCCTACTGGCAGTTGTGGTTTCATTTTTAAAGTATCTTTTCAGTTATTTAAATCATTTAATATTTCTGTATTCAAAATGGTATATTAAAAACATCAATCTCAACATGAATTTATGAATTTGATTGCCCTCATGCCACTTCTGAGCCACATGTAGCATATGATAACACCTACAAGCCACTTTTGTGTTCTTCTATACCACCTCTGTAGTACAAATAAATTTAGTTAATAGTGATTTAATTTGATTGATAACTTATGCTTATTCTACTTGTTCTGATTCTGCTGTTTTAGTTAGACATATAAAGAAAAAAAAAAAAAAAAAAAAAAAAAAAAAAAAATATATATATATATATATATATATATATATATATATATATATATATATATATATATATATATATATATATAAAAAATAATTTTTTATTAAATTTAACATAAAAGATTACATACTTTTAATAAAAAATTACATCATAAAGGTAAAAACAAAATGCCCCTGAAAATCTTTAATTAGAAGACAATTTTTCATCAGATTTTTAATTGTTGATTAGATGGTGCTCCTAAATTTTTGACCGCTCCTAAATTTAAGTTAGGAGCACAAGTACTCCTAAAAAGAAAAGTAAGCGTAGAGCCCTGGCAGTGCTGCTTAGTTTACAACTGTAACCAAGGAAACGCTGTATTAATGGGAAAAAAAAGATTAATCGAATTAATTAAACTGAAACTTTTCTAATATACCTAAATTTAAAAATGTGTGCAGGGTTAAGTGGTGGTGTTCAGGGCTCTACGCTTACTTTTCTTTTTAGGAGTACTTGTGCTCCTAACTTAAATTTAGGAGCACAGTCAAAAATTTAGGAGCACCATCTAATCAACAATAAAAAAAAAATTCAGATTAAAAATTAGGCTTCTAATTAAAGATTTTCAGGGGCATTTTGTTTTTACCTTTATAATGGCATTTTTTTTAATTAAAAGTATGTGATCTTTTATGTTAAATTTAAATATATATATTTATCATCTTTATATGCCTAACTAAAACAACAAAATCAGAACAAGTAGAATAAGCATAAGTTATCAATCAAATTAAATCACTATTAACTAAATTTATTTGTACTACAGAGGTGGCACAGAAGAACACAAAAGTGGCTTGTAGGTGTTTTTATATGCTTTGTGAGGCTCAGAAGTGGCATGAGGGCAATCAAATTCATAAATTCATGTTGAGATTGATGTTTTTAATATACCATTTTGAATACAGAAATATTAAATCATTTAAATAACTGAAAAGATACTTTAAAAATGAAACTACAACTGCCGGTAGGGGCGGTAAGTCACTGATTTAATTACTGAATCATATTCATTTGATTCTTTCGAACAGCCGATTCGTTAAAAAATTACGCAAGTGACTGTCTTTATGAATGGAAATCATCTCTGGATACTTTTGACGACGAAATAGAGCCAAATCGGCCAATGGTGTTAGACAATAGTCAATGTGAGTCACTTAATATTAACTTCTTGTTTATTTTTTGTTGTATTAAATAATACATAATTTATAAGCTCACTTAAACATCATTAAAAGCTGTCACTCATCTTAGTTCATTGCAATGTTACAAAGTTTCATTATAATTAACGAATCTCTCTACACTGCACAATGAATCTCTTATTTACACTCTCTCTACATTTTGTTTATGAAAGGATTCGTCAGATATGTTTTCATAGTCGCACGCAGTAGTTTTCAGTCGCAAATGCGAGTAAAATGGTCAAACTGTAGAGCGCTGCTGGTGGCTGCCACAGTAACGGCAATAAGTGTAACCGCCTGGGCTGACGGGAGCATATTTTCCAGATGACAGTGAAAAGAACTTTAACCAGGGTTCGTACAGGGTGCTTTAAGTGCTTGAAGTAATTTTTTGAAATTCAAGTCTTGGAAAACCTTGAAAACAGACACATTTATGAAAAGGTGTTTGAAACGTACTTTTGAAAGGCAGTATATATGAAATTAGAGTTTGTTTTTAAAATCGAAAACAAAAATTTTCTTTTAATGCAAAATTAACAATGCAAGTGTGTCTGATATCAATACAAAGCCATTTTACCTAGCTTTTGGGAGTGGGTTTCCAATCAAATACATTTGGGAAGACATATATAAAGTCTGATGTGCTTTATGTTGCACTGTTATCATTTACAAGTGTGGAGCACGTCTCCTCCTCAGCAGCTCTGTCGACAAACTCTTTCTTCTGCATATGCTGTGTGTCTGGGTTGTTTGACGTTCATTTTGGAAAATATTGTATATTATCTCACTTGATTTGAAACGTAAATCATTTATAAACCTATGTCAGCACAGGAGAATACATCAACATATTTCTAAATGTGTGATTTGTACCTTGCGATTGCAAAATAAGTTTAAACCCTAGCTTTGAGTTTGCATGTGGCCAAATATTAAAATCAAATGGATTTAAACGTTAAATCATGCTGTGCAGTGAAACATCAACAGGCTGTTGCTGCCCTTTGCAGGTATTTGTTATAATACATAATGCACTTAAAGGATTAGTTCACTTTCAATACAACAATTTACAGATAATTTACTCACCGTAATTTACTGTTTTTCTTTTTGTCGTCAAGAAATTGTTTTTTGAGGAAAACATTTCTGGGATTTTCTTCATACAACAGGCTTCAATGGTGCCCCCGAATTTGAACCTTAAAAGCAGTTTAAGTGCAGCTTCAAAGGGCTGTCAACGATCCCAGCTGATGAAGAAGGGTCTTATCTAGTGAAACAATCAGTCATTTTCATGAAAATGTTTATTTTCTTTATATACCACTGAAACTCATCTAGCATTAGGGCTGGGATGCGCGTTCGCAACGCTATGTACTACTTATGTCGAAGGTCACGTGTGATGTATGCGGAACTACAGACCCAGTGTTTACAAAGCAAACATGCAACACAGTCAAACACTCTTTACTAACAATATGGTTCAACAATGTCAGACGATTTTGAAGTTGGAGGAGAAAGTGAGATGGAGTTTTTCGCCGTTCCCTACCTTTTTGAGCCGAAATACACAGACGGTGAACTCAGAGAGGATACTGCTGCTGCGGTGACACAAGCCTCGGGCAAACCATGTTCAAACGAGACATGCGAGTGTGGAAAATGCCAGCCATCACATTCAGGACATCCGAATCGAAACCCAGCCATAGTAATAATGCTGCCTTCACATGTTGTCGGAATCATCGTAAATGCGAGTTTCAATCGTAATAGAAAATTGGACATGAACGGCCTTTTCAAGTCATATTTACTACTGGAAAATTCTGAAGTAATTTTCATACCAAAGTTTCCGAGGTGGGTGGGTCGTAAATTTTAAACATTGTGGAGGGGACAACCATTGCTGCTGTCAATGCTGTTCTCACAACTACATCCCTTTGTCTAAAAGGGAGCTAAAGTAGTGTATTTATAGGCTAGATATGAACAATCGTTCGAAGCATATTGCATATTTAATATAAGCGGTGAAATAAGCATGTATTTAACCGAAATTCCAGAATTCTCTGCAAACTGCATGTATAGTGCGGTGAATGTTTATATAATAGAGGGTATGCACGTGACGTCACTGTCAGCTGGAGTGAGTGCGGCTCCGCCCACTGAGTGGCAAAAAGAATGAGTGACAGCATTGGTTTCAACATAAATGCTGCGACAGAACACACAAAACACCTCTAAAATCAGAACGAGCTTTGCGATTGACTGTACAAGAGATTTGACAAGAAACCTGAGGTATATTTTTACAGGCTGCCGAAAGCTACAACACAGAAAAGCAAATGGGTCGCTGCAATTCAAAGAAACAAATGGACTCCAGGCGGTGAAACATGGATTTGTAGTTATCACTTCATGTTAATGTTCAATTTTATGGTAAAAGCGAGCCCTATATATTGTATTGTCATATCATATTGACAACTCATCAATTAAATATTTACCATCTTATTATTACACACCTGGATGAACCATATATATATATATATATATGGTTATATCGTCTAGCCCAAAATCTTATATAGTTTTCTGTCAGTGTTTATTTAAAAACATCCAGGTGTGTAATAATAAGATGGTAAATATTTAATTGATGAGTTGTCAATATGATATGACAATACAATATATAGGGCTCGCTTTTACCATAAAATTGAACATTAACATGAAGTGATAACTACAAATCCATGTTTCACCGCCTGGAGTCCATTTGTTTCTTTGAATTGCAGCGACCCATTTGCTTTTCTGTGTTGTAGCTTTCGGCAGCCTGTAAAAATATACCTCATTTTTGTATTTACAAAATGTGTTCACGGGCAAATCTGCTTTGTTTATTTCCCTGGCGTTGAATTTAGGCACATATACATGTCAGAAAACACGTTTCCTGGCTGCATATCAATATCCATGGACCACTGTATATTTGGTAAGTAAGGAACATTATGTCAAGTCCAGCAAAATGATTATCCTTTTGTTTTACTCGCGTTTCCGCAGCTTCCCTATTTAAATCCATTCACGCAGCTGCTTCTTTTGCCACTCAGTCCGGCTGAGGGGGCGTGTTCCGGCGGGAAAATTTGTCAATGCACTTGAATACAACAAGCCTAACTTCATAAGTGGGAAATATGAAATTTCTGATAGCATGTGAAGGCAGTATAAACATTCACCGACACATTGACAAAAGAGAACACAATGTGTCGAATACATTAAAAAAAACATACCTTTGCTTGCTGTAAAAACGTTATGGGCACAGATGCCGATTTCGGTGAACAAGGATTTCCTTGCTTTATCGTCTAAGTAATTCTAAGTAATTATTGTTTTATTATTATTGTAATTATTGTCCACTAGAGCAGTGGTTCCCAACCTTTTTTACTCCGCGGCCCCCCTCTTTCTCTGGTCAATTTTGCAAGGCCCCCCATGCCTGACATTTCCTCTTACACTGTACTTCTATAGTAAAGAGAAAAGGGTTTATTTTTAAACCCTTTTTATTAACAAAACCATTTGTTTTGCCTTATTATTCTTCTACTGCATGTTATTAAAAAACCTCAACATTCAAACAAACTTTAAATTAAAGCTAAGCTTTATAACCTTAAAAAGAAAGCCTCTGCTCAATTCTAACTTTTAAAAATAATAAAGTTAGTTACTTCAGACATTTTTCAGTGTAGCTACACTACACTGTAGCAGTGTAGCTTTTTCTTAAATAAGTTTATGAATCAATAACGGACTTATGCGTGCCTATAATGTACGACTCTGATATACGGGAGTGTCATACATTAGGCGCATGCACGTTTGTTGTTAGAACTACTCTAATCATCTTTACCTTTACATTAGCGCAACGGTTTGCTTCATGCAGCCGAGAGATGTAGTTTGCGTGCAGGGACTGGAAGATTTGAGTCGTAATTATTTTTTATTTGGTCTGTAATTATCAGTGCGATGAGGCTTGCTGCACTCAGTCTGAAGAAATCAGTCACAGAACACGAGAACACTTTGAGCATTTTGATTTAACACAATAATAATTTAAAAAAAAATAAATGAGTATAGGATATGTAACACGCTGAGCCAGGTTTAAGTGATAGCTCGCCTAACTCAAGTTGTAGCAGAAATCAGCCAAAACGCCCACAGGTCGCGTTCCACATCTCAAGCTTTATTCTCCTGGCAACAGTGTTACTTATTAAAAGAAGACAACTTAAAAGAGCAACAGAAACGAAAAGTAAAACCGTCAGACCCGCATATGTGGAGCTCGTGGCTTATACGACTGCAGACTGTTCACAGAATGGCGCTTTCTCTTAAAGGAGCCACAACATATTTCCCTCGTTACAGATTGTATTAAATTAAATTAATAAATTAATCTTAAGATATCTCGAGGCCCCCCTGGATGATCACTGAGGCCCCCTAGTGGGCCGCGGGCCACAGGTTGGGAACCACTGTTCTAGAGCATGTGTGGGTGTGTTGATATCCAGGTGCAGAGCGAGCAACCACAGCTTCAATCGCTCGTACTTGCGGACGTAATCTTTTAGGTTTACAAAGATTTCCACATCCAGCATACACACACGAACAGATCATTTTTAAACAAAAAATGGGCACGAAATATAAGTTCCCCTTCTGTCGTTCATGTTCAATGTTGTGTCGACGTGAAGGACACTAGGGGTCGCTCTAGGGAACCCAAACACCTCAGACAGCTTTGAGAAATGGCCAATGGGAATTGGTGTGCAGAATTTGCATAGCCAGCTCCGCCCTGGACATCTGGGTATAAGAGGAGGTGGCTAAGCTCTGCTCATTCGTTCTATTTCTTCTTAGCCGAATGCAGCATCTCTTTGTGAGAAGCAGCAACACTCACCTCTTCATCGTTGGTTCTACAGCACGGACAGCGGCCTCTTCCTTCTCAGACTCAGCTTGCTGCAGTGAGAGTCCCCTAGGTGCTTCGACAGCGAACTCGAAGAGCAGATTTCCTTTCATTAAAACAAAAGAAAAAAATTTCTGTAAAAGAGTCAGACACGGTTATTTTTTGTTTACAATGCCTTTCCATCCATGGCCTTCAGGTTGCGGGTTCTACCTCTACCTTCTACCTGCTGGGGAGGAGGAAGTAACCGCAGCATCGGAGAGTGAGCTGCCATTTGAAGTGGATGCGCCCGCTGAGATTGCCACTGAGGGGGCAGGCTCTCAGTCGGTGGCGGACACGGAAATGGCGGCCATGCTTGAATGGGCAGCCAAAGTGATCGGGCTTGAGTGGAAGTCTCCGCCCTGTCCTGAGCGTGCAAGGCTTGATAATTGGTATCTGGGCGATGTCTGCGGTTCTCGGTCGCGTTCTACCCCAGTGCCTTTCTTCCCGGAAGTACATGAGGAGTTGTCTAAATCGTGGAAGGCTCCTTTCTCAGCCAGGACGCGATAATATGTAAAGCAAGATGGCGCCGTGGATGGCAGCCACTGTGCTGAGCTCCTCAGTTGTTTTAGTGTTTTTGTTAGTTTTTCCTGTTTTTTGTTTCACAAACACGATCAGTTTTACCAGGGAGGAACTGCTGAACATTCAGCAGAACGGACCTCAAAACCTTCTACCGGATTTTATCTATTCGGACGTTTTGCTGCATGTTGTAGTTGGCGGAGCGGCAGCGCTGATCCGGCGCTTTAAGACGCACAGAAGGGGAAAACGCGCTGGCGCGCTCGTAAAACTTCGACAGCGTGGACTTCGGACGGCACTGCCCAGTATACATCTGGTGAACCTCCGCTCTCTTCCCAACAAAACGGACGAACTACTTCTGTTCTCCCGGACAAATAGGGATTTTTCAAACTCTGCTGCTCTGTGTTTCACTGAGACCTGGCTGAACGATGCCATCCCGGACAACGCGCTTCATCTGCCCGGCTTCTTGCTGTTTAGAGCAGATCGCGACGCAGAATCAACCGGGAAATCGCGTGGCCACGGGACGTGCTTTTACATCAACGAAAGGTGTTGTACAGATGTAACAGTATTAACCAAAATGTGCTGTTATGATCTAGAAGCGCTTTTCATAAACTGCAAGCCGTTCTATTCGCCCCAAGAGTTTTGCTCGTTCATTCTGGTGAGTGTTTACATTCCACCGCAAGCGAACGTGAGTCTGGCTTTACAGAAACTTGCCGACCAGATCACAGAGATCGAACAAAAACACCCGGACTCTGTTTTAATAGTTCTTGGGGATTTTAACAAAGCAAATCTCTTCCAAGAACTGCCAAAATACAGTCAGCATGTTACATGTCCCACCAGAGACAGTAATATATTGGATCACTGCTACACCACAATAAAGAATGCATATCACTCTGTCCCACGAGCAGCTTTGGGACTTTCTGATCACTGCCTGGTTCATCTTATACCAACCTACAGGCAAAAACTTAAATCTGCTAAACCTGTAGTAAAGACTGTAAAAAGATGGACCACCGAAACAGAGCGGGCCTTACAAGCCTGTTTTGAATGGACTGATTAGAGTGTTTTTGAAGCTGCTGCCACCGATCTGGACGAGCTCACAGAGACTGTAACTTCATACATCAGTTTCTGTGAAGATATGTGCATTCCTACCAGGACTTATTTAACCTACAACAATGACAAACCATGGTTCAATGCAAAACTCAGACAGCTCCGTCAGGCCAAAGAAGATGCTTACAGGAATGGGGACAAAGTCTTGTATAAACAGGCCAAATACACACTGGAAAAGGAGATCAAAGCGGCAAAGAGGAATTATTCTGAAAAATTAAGGAACCAATTCTATTCCCATGACTCTTCATCAGTGTGGAAAGGTCTGAAAGACATCACTGGCTACAAGTCACCATCCCCCAGCACTGTGGCTAATCAACATCTGGCAGATGAACTGAATGAGTTCTATTGTAGATTTGAAAAAACACCATTTACACCTTCAACAACCCCCCTCGCCCTCACCCCTCCTTTACAAATCAGCGAAGAAGACGTCCGCAAAGTCTTCAAAAAGAACAAAAGGAAAAAGGCAAAAGGCTCAGATGGTGTGACACCAGCCTGTCTGAAAACCTGTGCTGATCAGCTGGCCCCCATATTTCAACTAATCTTCAATAAATCACTAGCGTTGTGCGAAGTCCCTGCCTGCTTCAAACGCTCCACCATCATCCCCGTTCCAAAAAAACCCAAGATAACAGGACTTAACGACTACAGACCTGTGGCGCTAACGTCTGTCGTCATGAAGTCGTTTGAAAAACTGGTTCTGGCTTATCTGAAGGACATCACCGGACCCTTACTGGACCCCCTGCAGTTTGCTTACCGAGCAAACAGGTCTGTGGATGATGCTGTAAACATGGGTTTGCATTTCATCCTGCAGCATCTGGATAAATCAGGGACTTATGTAAGGACCCTGTTTGTGGACTTCAGCTTAGCCTTTAACACTATCATCCCAAACCTCCTCCTGCCCAAACTAACTCAGCTCTCTGTGCCCACCCCTGTCTGCCAGTGGATTATCAGCTTCCTGACAGACAGACAGCAGCTAGTGAGGCTGGGAAAATACTCATCCAGCACCCGCACCATCAGCACTGGCGCCCCTCAGGGTTGTGTTCTCTCCCCACTGCTCTTCTCCTTGTACACCAACGACTGCATCTCTAAAGACCCCTCTGTCAAGCTCCTGAAGTTTGCGGATGACACCACACTCATCGGTCTCATTCAGAACAGTGATGAGTCTGCTTACAGACAGGAGGTTAAAGAGCTGGCTGTATGGTGCAGTCACAACAACCTGGAGCTCAACACGCTCAAAACAGTGGAGATGATCGTAGACTTCAGGAGGAAGCCCCCTGCTCTCCCCCCACTCACCATCATGGACAGTCATTCAGGTTCCTAGGCAACAACATTTCTCAGGACCTGAAGTGGGACATTCACATTGACTCCATTGTGAAAAAGGCCCAGCAGAGGCTGTACTTCCTCCGACAACTGAGGAAATTCAACCTGCCACAAGACCTGCTGAAACAGTTCTATTCTGCCATCATTGAATCCGTCCTGTGCACTTCAATTACTGTCTGGTTCAGCACAGCTATCAGTTCTGACCTCAGAAGACTACGCCGGATAGTCCGGTGTGCTGAGCGAATCATTGGTACAACCCTCCCCACTCTTCAAGATCTGTACCTGTCGCAAAAGGGCTAGTAAAATCACTCTGGACCCCTCACATCCCGCACACTCGCTCTTTGAACTGTTGCCATCTGGTCGACGCTATAGAGCCCTGAGCACTAGAACGACCAGGCACAGGAACAGTTTCTTCCCTCAAGCAATCCATCTCATGAACACTTGAAAAATAACATGGAACACGCAACACTATTATACATTCATTCATTTATTTATTTAATACACATACTTGTTTACATTTATCATTTCTAATTTGCACCTGTACATAATAAATTTTTTACATTTGTCTATTTTAGCTGTATTAACTGTATATTGAGTATTTGCTTTTTTGCACTTTTTTCTGTATATTTGTATATTGTTCTTTTATTATCTGTGTGTCTTTTCTTGTCATTGTCATTCTGTTGCACTGTGGAGCTTCTGTCACTAAAACAAATCCCTAGTATGTGCAAACATGCCTGGCAATAAAGCTGATTCTGATTCTGATATAGCAATTCTGCATCTCTGCCCGCAGACTGCCACCACCTGGTGGGATCGCCCAAAACTCCCATCCAGGGCATGTAAGCTTTCTTCCACTCTCGTAGGGAAGGCTTATGCTACTTCAGGGCAAGCTGCGTCCGCCCTTCACGCTATAGCCGCCCTGTAGGTCTACCAGGCCAAGGTTCTTAGTGAGATGCACGAGGATGCTCCCAACCCAGAACTGTTTCAGGTTTTGCGTTTGGCGACTGACTATGCCCTCCGGGCTACGAAAGCCATGGCGCAGGTCCCAGGAGCGCCACCTTTGACTGAATCTGGCGGAGATGAAGGATGCTGAAAAGGTTTGCTTTCTTGACGCCCCCATTTCCCAGGCTGGCCTCTTTGGCGATACTGTTGAAGAGTTCGCCCAGCAATTCTCCACAGTTAAGAAGCAGACAGAGGCCATCAAGCACATCCTGCCTCATTGGGTACCGGCTCCCAGTACCGCTCCCCCGAAGCAGCAGCCACCACCTGCTCAACGCTGAGGACGGCCGCCTTCCAGGCTGGTCCTGCACCTAAACTAGCCTTGCGGTCGAGTTCTCGCAAGAAGGTGGCACCGTCAGCTCGCCCTCAGGATGCTAAGAACCCTCATCAGGCTTCGAAGCGTTCCTGAAACAAGCAGCCCGGAGGAGAGAGATCTGCTGACCTGCCTGGATCCACACTCAACGAGGGGACGAGTATTGGGTTTGACTTCACCCCGGCTGTCTGCCTCACGGCGGGCGGCCACCACATGGTCAATGAAAGTGCAATTTCCTTCTTCTCTGGGCTTAATTCCCAGTGTGTCTGGGTCCCTCTGGGGTACCCAGCCACTGAAACGCATCAAAGCATGCTCAACCGCACACTCTGCGCTTCTGTATGCTTTGACAAACCAAGTGCATCCTTCAGGCGATCGCCTGTTGGATCCTTGTCTGTCGGTTATGTTGATGAAAGCACCCTTTTCCCTCCGGGGCAGCGCTCCTCTGAACACAGTGCTTTCCTTACCAGCCAGTCACACCGTACCCACCCGAGGTATGTCGGTGATCCCACTGAGACCGTTAGCAGAGAGTCTTACAGCTTGGCTCGAGTTACCCAACCTCTCTCGCTGGCTTCTCGGAACCATCCGACTCGGCTATGCTATCCAATTTGCATGGAACCCGCCCAAGTTTAGGGGCGTCTTCTATACTGTGGTTTGGGACGAGAGTGCTACTGTTCTTCGGGCAGAAACCGGACCCTTCAGCCCATGTGAGGAAAGGGTTTTACAGCCCCTTCATTGTACCCAAGAAAGGTGGCGGTCTAAGGCCAATCCCTTCACAAGCTCCCCTTCAGAATGCTAACCCTCAAACACATTGTCACGTGCATCAGATACCAGGATTGGTTTGTGGCTATAGACCTGAAGGACGCATACTTTCATGTCTCGATTCTTCCAAGGCACAGGCCCTTCCTACGGTTCGCCTTCGAAGGTCAGGTGTTTCAGTACAGAGTTCTTCCATTTGGGCTCTCCCTGTCTCCCCGCGTCTTTACGAAAGTTGCAGAGGCTACCCTTGCCGTCCTTTAGCATGTCACAGCTAGCCCGCCATGTCCTCCTTTGGTGTCGACGCAAACTCAAGTCTCTACGAGCCACCTACATACCGGGCGTACTCAGTCGGGTAGCGGACGCGCTCTCCCAACAGACTTCGCTTCGGGGCGAGTGGAGAATTCACCCTCAGATGGTTCAGCTGATTTGGAGTCTTTTCAGTCAGGCTTAGGTCGACCTGTTTGCCTCGCTAGAAACCACTCACTGCCAGTTGTGGTACGGTCTGTCCGAAGCACCCCCTCGGCACAGATGCACTGGCACACAGCTGGCCCCAGGGCCTACTCAAGTATGCATTTCCCCCTAGTGAGCCTCATTGCACAAACCCTGTGCAAAGTCGGGGAGGACAGAGAACGGATCCTGTTGGTGGCCCCCTACTGGCCCAACAGGGTTTGGTTCTCACAGCTGGTGCTCCTCTCCCCCATTCCTCCCTGGTGCATTCCCCTGAGGAAGGACCTCCTTTCACAGTGGAAGGGCACAATCTGGCACCCGCGCCCAGATCTCTGAAACCGCCACCTATGGTCCCTGGACGTGACCAGGAGGACTTCAGAGATCTCCCACTGCTATATCCACTAACCACAACCTGGTGGAAGGCAGATCGGTTGGGAAGCACGACTTGACTTGGTTATACAATTCCTTAAAGGTGCTCGTAGGCTGGACCCCGTCAGACCACACCTTGTCCCCTTTTGGGATCTACCTGTGGTCCTCCGGGGCCTACAGCTAGATCCCTTTGAGCCCCTTCAGTTGGTCGCTCTCTCCCAAAAGACGGCTCTCCTGACTGCCCTCACCTCTGTCAAAAGATTGGGAGACCTTCAAGCCCTCTCTGTCAGTGACTCGTGCCTCGAATTCAGCTAATTCTCACGTTACCCTAAGACCCCAGCCCAGTTACGTGCACAAAGTGCCCAGTTACGTGCACAAAGTGCCCACTCCCTTCAGAGACCAGGTGGTCACTTTGCGAACTATCCCTTCTCAGGAAGGCGACCCCAACCTCTCCTTGTTATGCCCAGTCTGTGCCCTGAGCACAACTTCACACTGCCTCTGACTGTAGCACAGTTGCTGTTCGGCTCCTCAGAATAGAACGAATGAGCAGAGCTTAGCCACCTCCTCTTTTACCCGGATGTCCGGGGCAGAGCTGGCTATGCAAATTCTGCACACCAATTCCCATTGGCCTTTTCTCAAAGCTGTCAGAGGTGTTCGGGCTCCCTAGAGCGACCCCTAGTGTCCTTTACGTTGACACAACATCATGGTTCACTCCATCAGGGAACAAGGGTTACCATACGTAACCAAGGCGTTGTCATTCCCCACACAACAACTTTGGAGCAGTCCTCCGTAGTGTTGGGCGATATGCTCAATCTTCATATCATCCTATCGTCAGCCTGTGAGATCGCCAATACACGATACTATCGTGCTACTTTATTTAACTGTCCATGTACTTAATTCCTTATTCGTTTTGTAAGTCTTGTTAGTCTCGTTAATGGGCATGTTGCGTATACAGAGCGCTGACGATAGTTCCGCCTGAGTGGTTCAAGTTTACTTTCGGTTTCATTCTCTGCTATCCGCTAACTTCAGTGAGCGGTTGGCTAAATGTGCGTGCATGAATGTAAATCAGTTTATCTTTCTTTACCTGTCATATTGCGATAATGTTACCGCTGCATGTCTGATTGTTGTCATTAGTCCATGCTGTAGTCCAGTTCATATAGAATTTGGAGAATCGATGCACGTGAATGAGGAGCTAAGAACCGCGGGAAGCGTCACGTTTTTAAGGTGGAACGGCAAAAAGAAGCTGGATTCAGCCTTGTTATTTTACGTGCGTACGTTTAGAGCCATTTTATCTCATCATATTTCTACTTAACGCGCATACAGATGTTACTGAGGTGAATGTTTGTTTACTATATGGACGGATTCTGATCGTATTTGTTTGTTTGTCTAACCCACATTTTACCACCTCGGTGATCCATGACTGTGCTGTGCTGGATAATATATGCTTATATTTCCTTAGTTATTTTAAAAAGCAGCTACAGAAAACGAGCAAAGAATATTTGTCAAAGAACATCACTAGCATAGTCTATAGGGAGTTTATGCACTTTAAAAAACATTTGTGTTATAGTCAGTAAAGCCATCTACACTATATGATGAATAAAATCTCTTACCCTGTATTTTCACTGTACACGTCTGCGGCACGTTACGGCTCCGACGCCTCGCGGCAAGTTTCTGAAGCATAGAAGCGGCTCTGCGCTCTGCTTGGCTAAATGTAAGCGAACAGTCTATTTCTGACGGATAATAAGAATAATCGTCTTGTTATCATCAAAGGCATCCGCAACAGGCGATATCTCTGACTATCGTCGATACCCGATACTATCGTCTATCGGCACAACCCTAGTCCTCCGCCTCCACGCTAGTAAACACTAGGGTCGGTAGTTCATATACGCCACGTGTGATGTTTCGGCATGATTACGTAGTATGTAGCATTGCGAAAGCGCATCCTAGTGCTAGATGAGTTTCAGTGGTTAAAAGTTATATAAAAAAAAAAATTTCTATGAAAATTACAGATCATTTCACTAGATAAGACACTTCTTCGTTGGCTGGGATCGTTTACAGCACTTTGAAGCCGCATTTAAACTGCATTATGGAGGTTCACATTTGGGGGCACCATTGAAATCCGTTGTACGAAGAAAATCCCAGAAATGTTTTCCTCAAAAAACATTTTTTTTGAGGGGAAAAAGTAGACTGCTACTGCTAGAAGCAGTTTTAGTTTTCTGTAGTTTTTCAGTGGCTCTCAGTCATACCATTAACATTACCTTAGCAGTTGAAAGCTGTGCGTTCGGATGGAGCAAAAACAATGTAAGTGTCTAAAATCATACAGTTCCATTGTAAACGTAAAGTACGTTTTAACTTAATGTCGTTAAAACAAAAGTACGAAGGAAATTGTTCAAATAACTGCAGCATTAATAGCAACCTTAAATTAAGAGCGTGAGGTTTAACGTTATCTGTTACATGCATGGAAGTTGCGTTCATTACTACATCATTAAAATCATCATTCGCCGATAGAAAGTAATAGTTTAAATGCTGCAGCATTTTATTTTATAAAAATAAGATAAAGAAGCTTACATCATACAAAGGTGTGACACAAAATGCCTACTTTTAAAGCCTTTTTTTATCTTGGCTTGCATAGGCTAATAAAAAATAAAGAAAATTCAGTAGATTAATGTATTTCAAATGCCTTTATTTCATGCCAAGTATAAGTTTTACATGTTATGTTCTTAATAAAAAATACCTTGCAATTGTACGTTTAGTAGCCTATAGTATACTGGCATAAAGTGTGCTAAATTGTAAGAGTAATACTCTGATCGCGAATAGACGTGCTAAACAATAATTAGTTCCTCAGATATAAAACTCAGATACAACTTCAGATGTTCAACTACACTGATATTCTAGTGCAAAACAAGTTTCTTGAGTACTGATGATGAGTTTTGCAAGCACTTAAATGTCAGGTATGATTTGCTTGTTTCACTTGTTGAACAGAATTCAGAAAATAATCAGTTTTCAGAAATGACACAAAGTCTGTTCTTATCTGCAGATCAGGGTGCTTAATAATGTGTTTTTGACCTTCATTATGTATGTTTTGATTATACTGTGTTAAGTAAAATACAAAATCTAAAACTCCATTCTTTGAATCTTCTCACATTGTTTCTTACCTGAGAGTCACAGTGTCATTGATGGGCCATTAGGGGAGGGCTTTGTCTCTCTCAGGTGTGAATCACTAAATATTCATGACTATTGTCAATCTCTTGCATATTCTCTTTCCATCACAAAACATGGTTTGGTAAATTTACAACAATTTATTGTTTTCTTTGAACGAGTGAATGAGATGATTTTCACATCATTTTGTAGAAAAAAACTCTAGCCTATCACATCCAGATCTCAAAAGCCTTGTGAACAAATATTCTGTCCGTGTTTCATTCATCATGAGTCTGAAGTGGAGTTCTTGGCCATAACATGCTTAAGCTGAGGTGTCTAGGCTGTACAAGTTTTATGGAATGATCACCCAGGCCGAGAGTAACCTCACCGAGCTTAGCCCGCTTTTGCCTTGGGAGAATCTTGTTATGCTTCTTTATGAGCATTGCATTCATAATCCTCTGGGGTCTGAGGTGATTTTGGGGCCCTTGAGATGTGTTGACATGCCCTGACATTTGTGCTTATTTCAGCTACTTATATGATTTGCCAATATGTATTTAATTTTTTTCGTATTCAGCACAAAATGTGTGTACATGTTTGCATATCTTAGGGAAAAAAAAAAAACATGCGCGGTTAGTACGTTTTGGGAAAAAAAACATGTGACTCAAATTAGGCCATAAAACCCATACTGAATAGTTTAGAACAAGTCTTCGGAGTAATCAGTCTTGTAGGCTATAACATTTACTTCAAAATGATGTGAGAATCATTCTGACCACTTGATCCCAAACAAAGATATAATGATTTGAATTTTGAAAGTTTTTGTGCAAACATTGCCATATGCATGGGAGTGTTAATAGCTGTGAATATTCATGTAATTCACACCAGGGGAGACAAAAGACACTTCCACAATGTCAAATGTTTCCCCCATCATAGCTAATGTTCTCCCATCAAGTTGGAGTGCTGTGAAGAAAGGCTGAAGAAAGAATGTGAGAACGTGCAAAGATTTTCCATCTGTTTTATTGTAATTCCTCTATGTGGAAAAGTGTTGTGCCTTGCAGGACCACAGTGCCATATATGTGAAGATATATATAAAAAAAATTTAAAAAGATGAAATGTATAACCTATATCATTCTATGCAACTTACAAGATTGTTTGTGTTTTGAAAAGACTCATGGGAGAATGTGAGTCAGCAGACCTCAGTGGCCCAGTTTCCTGTGCAGACTGGAATTACAGTCTGTGGAATCATATACCTGTAGATTGCCTGCTCTCTTCGAAAGAGGTGCTTGGAAATTTTCATTGGCAGATCTGTTAAAAAAAAAAAAAAAAAGTGAGCATACAGATGACAATTGAATAATTATCATAATCCATCAATAAGGCCATGCACAAAAAGACAACGCTGTTTCTGTAATGCCAAACAAGTACACATACTGTCTGAATCACGACAATGTAAACATAATTACAACAGTAAAATATTATGTCAGTGCATTTACAAATGCTAACAAAATAAAATAAACTATTATTGTTACTATTATTATCAATCACTAATAACCATGCATAACAAAGACAACAGCTTTTGTAATGGCATTCAAGTTGCATTGTAAACACAAGCTACGTTGATTAGGCAGTGTTATAGCTAATACTACGTCAGACTGGGGGAAATACATTATAAACACAGACTCAAGTGAAAGTCAGCAAGAGTCATCTGTGGTGCAGATCAGATCACAGTAATGAATCACAGTACAGTCATATTACTTTTATATTATATAGAGCATGAGAACTTCATTGTGTTGTAAGAAATTTAGATGCAATGAATTGCCTATCATTTTCAACATGTTTTTCAAGATTTTAGCCAGGAATTATAGTTTTGGAAAAACCCAGCTGTATGTTCAAGTTTATGTCAGAATAACACGACTAATGCAAAAAAAGAATTACATTACTTGCTCATCAGAATGACGTGGTAAGCCGCACATCGCATTTTGTTCTACATCTGGTGAACTGTGTTTACTCCCCTCAGAGTGTCTTTCCAGAAACAAACAGTAGCCGACATGAACTTGATGAATCCTCAAGCTTTGTTTACGGTGATGTACATGGCTAACTACCATATCAAAAGGGAAAGTAGTGCGTGGGCGTGACCAAATTAAATATAATTAGCTCTGAGAGCAAAACTCTACATACCATTGATTTTATACGGATTAATTTATTACAGAATATTTGTTTTCGATAACACTTACTTTATTTAAAAGTAGAGATATCAAGCTTTCTATAGAAATATCACTCCTGTCTGTGTGCCGAGTATACACTGAGTTTAGGATAATTTAAGTGACGCGTTCCTAAAAGCACTGCGTGGAGACAGTGAAGACAGCGAAAGCGTTTGTTTTCTTTATTTAAAAAAAAAGGTAATGTAGTAGGTGGAGTCGGTAAGGGGAAGTGGATACACTTTTCAGACAGTGCGTTTGTGTGTTTGGTGCTAATCTGCATGGATGGATTATTCATTATTAAGACGCTGTTTGACTGTAGCCATGTTTGCCATGAGTAGCCATTTGGCAAGTTTATTCTGAATTATGCTAGCTTTGGAGCTACAATGGATGTGTTGTTAATAACATGCATGTTTTGAAGTTCGATGATGACGATGGCTACGTTTTAAAATTGTCTGATATGGGCCAAAGATTTAAGCTGATGCCAGTGGTTGGTGCAAGAATGTAAGCTTGATTCTTGTTTGAGCCAAACATGCAGAGCGGTTGGGAATAACAAGCACTTATGATGACTGAGACTGGTACTGAAATTGCAATGGAAAGCTTTAAATCACTCGTAGAGGCAAACTTGGGGCTTGCACAAGAAGAATGAATGAATTGAAGGCTTTGGTTGAGTGCGTCTAGTGTTTCAAGAAATTCAAAAGAATCAAACAAATCTAGAACCAGTTCAATTCTGTCGACTCATACGAAAATTGCAGCTGATAAAGCAGCTATACTTACACTCAAGCTCTTAAAAAGAAACACGCACTTGAGTTGGAAAAGGCTCACCTGAAATCCAAGAAGGAAGCTCTTACGTTGCAGTCTGAAATAGATGCTGCGAATGAGAAGTTAAAGGTGCTGGAGATTTCTAAAGCAAGTTCACAGTACAGTTCTCACTTCTCTGCTAAATTAAGAGATGCTATGAATGAATATGCAGATAAAGCTGAAGAAAAATCGACTTTGATTATTGATTCTGAATCATCTCCTCTGCATTTTAAAACAAGCATTTTGAAACGATTCCTGCACACCACTGCAAAGGATTGTTCATGGAAATTAAATTCGACCAAGGCTTACTCCTAACCAGGCAGCAACTGCACCTACAACCATGACAACACAAACTGATCAGCAGATCTTTAATCCATAATATTGAGGAGTAAACGGACAACAATCTAGAACAATTGTATAACCACACAAGGATATAATTGATTGAGAACAAATGGTCTTTGTTTTGCTTTTCTCAAAAAAAGGGCATCTAACAAAGGCCTGCAAAAAGCTTCTGACTTGCCAAATTTGTTCCAAGAAACATCCAACAGTGCTGCATATCAAAAATGCATCATTAAATGCAGGCTCACTTAATTCACTGATTGATGTGCACATGAAAGGGTGATGATGCTAAGAAAGCTAATTCCAGCAGACCTGTCACTGTGGCTGTTGTAGCTACTGAGCATACAGGGGCCAGCTCAGTTGAATGTATGCTTTCTTAGACACTGGAAGTTCAGCCACATTTTCTGCACTAAGAGATTGATGAGGCGGTTGAACATGGCTGGTAAACGAATTGAGATCCTGCTCAAAAAAATGGTGCACGAAAAGCCCATGAAATCCTTTGGCTGAGTGGCTTGGAAATAAGCTGGCTGGATAGCGACTACTTCATTGAATTGCCTGAAACTTTCAAACAAAGTTCAATTCCAGTCAGCCAGGAAAAAATACCAAGGAAGAGGACATAAACAAATGGCTGTATCTGAAAGATGTTTGACTGTTCCATAGCAGACGTTGATCAGTTGATCTCCATTGGAACACTTAATGAGTTATTAACAGTCAAAAGGATGGTCCCTATGCAGTGCAGGCATGTTTAGGATGGCTAGTTAACGGTCCATTAAGTGGTAATTCATCCACAGATGTATAGGGATGACCATTTGTGCCTCTAATAGAATCTCAGTGGCTAAACTACACAAATTGCTCGAAGAACATTATAATAATGACTTCCCAGAGCAAGCATACGATGAGAAACCTGAAGTTTCTTTTGAGGATCAAAGATTCTTGCAAATTGTGAAAAGAGATGGTAATTACCAAATATGCCTTCCGTTTCGAAAACCTGACATCACCATGCCTGACAACAAAAATATTGCAAATCAGAGTGCCCTAAGTATCCATAAGAGGTTTAGGAAGGATGTAGCATTCTTATCAGACTACAGAGACTTTATTGGCGACATCCTAAAGAAAAAGTACCAAAAGAGGAGCTCGACAGAAATTATGGTAGAGTGTGGTACATTCCCCAGCATGGAGTTTACCATAAAAGGAAAAAGAAAAGAGTGGTATTTGATTGTGCTGCCTCATTTCAAGGTATACTTCACTGAATTCAGAATTGTTACAGGGTCCAGATCTCACCAGTACCTTCTTAGGTGTAATCCTCCAATTTCGCCAAGAACCTATAGCTGTGATGGCAGATACTGAGGGTATGTTTCACCAAGTAAAGGTTCCTAAGGAGTTCCTTGACTTTTTTAATTTATGCTCCGGTAATGTTGCCAGCTAAAAGGATTGGACGAGTTGTGCAGGATGAATTACGGATGGGATGAAGAAATTCCTGCAACCTTCGCACAAAAATGGGACAAGTGGCTAAAGGAGCTCAAGCTACTTTTGAATTTAAGCTTCAGTAGATGCTTCATACCCAACCACTTTGGAGAAAATATGTAGTGCTCAATTACACCACTTCTGCGATGCTAGCGAAATTGACTATGCTACGGCTGGCTACATCTGGCAGACATCACCGGTTCTGTTCATGTTGTTTTTGTGATGGGCAAAGCAAGAGTTGTAGTGGTTCATAATTGAGCGGTTCATAGTTTTATTTTGAACTTGTACCCAAGTATAAAGAAATACAGTCAGTGCTTATCAAGGCACGGTTTTTAGACGTTCTAAAACACTTTTTTTTTTTTTTTGAGAAACGGAAAAAAGGAAATTAAACTTATTTCATTCTGTTTTTCGTGGGTAAAAAATGTGCTTGCTTTAATATTTGTTTCAAACGAACAAAATAATAATAATAATAATAACAATAATAATAATAATAATTTAGATTTGGTGTTAAATGATTTAGTTTGTTCTGATCACCTTAAACGAGTCATATCCTCTGGGTCTGAGTGCAATTATTGGATAGCATTAAATTGTGGACCGATTGGAGATTAATCTTAGGAAACATACCACTACAATTAAAAAAAAAAAAAAAAAAAATCATTAAAATACATTTAAAATAGTGTATTTCTAATATCCATTCTGCAGTAACTTCAGCAGCAGTCCTATTAAAATATTTTAGCAGCTTACATGACACCCTAAGAAGACAGGTTTATGATATTTATTGTCCTAAAAGATGGGTTTATGATATTTATTGGCCTAGCCTAGTTAATAGATTTGGCTAATTTTAGTCTTACCCTGGAGTTGGTTCACGCTCTGCCTATGGGTTTATTGGAGGCCCAAGTTTGGTATTAATAATACTATTAATACTAATAACAATTTTAAATATTAATAACCTTATTAGTATTAATACAGCAGATAGTCATGAACACAACAAATGCATGTTAAGCTTTTTCTGCCCTATAGAAAACGCTTAAGGTAGGCTAGTGGACTAAGATGGTAATAAAAAAAAAAAAAGACCAGTTTATTATGGTACAGTTCATTATTAGATGATATTACAGCAAACGAGCCTAGAATATAAACGTAACGCACAAAGTTTCATGTGTTTTCTCCCATTTAGAAAAAAAGTCTTAATGTGGCTTAATTGATTAACGCGTTGTTTGCCTGTACATTTATTTTTAATAAAATTATAAAATTAAAATTTGGGCTTTTTATTTTACTGTCTTATATTAAGCCACATTAAGTGTGGTTTTCTGTTGGGAAGAAAACTTATCATGAAATTTTGCATCTGCATGCTGTAGGAATTATCACTCAAAGGGGAATATTAATAATTAATCATAACTCATTATAATTAATTATAATATTTGGATAATTAAATAGAATTAGCTTGATAAAGCAGAATTCACATTACAATCAACTGACCTGTTCGTCCAGCGAACATTCAGGGTAAATTCATATGTATTCAAAGAAAACAATTTTTCTTGGCCACAGAAAAAATAATTTTCTCATATACTAATGCATTAGAGCATGTAGCTTGAATCGGAAACCGTAAAGTAACATTAATTTTGCAAGGCAGAATCAGAAACTCATGTAATTTGTGCACAAGAATTTATTAACTAAGGACACACATCTAATCTACACAAACAAACATACAGTCATTCATACAGGGGGAAGGGCAAGTGAGAAGGCATTAGAGGAAACAAAGAAAATGAAGCTATGAAAAGAGTCAGTTAACCTGTGAAAACTGAAAAATCTGTGCCATTTTTCAATGGGTCTATAGCTTATACTAAACCTCTGTTTGTTTAGTTAAATGTACGATACTTGCATTGCCTTGTTTGTGGACGCGTGTCCGGCTGCAATCCCGTATGAAGTTCTTGATGGTTTCAAAGTTTGGATTTGTGATCACTTCCTTCTGGTTTGAAGAGTGTCCTCCGAGATGTCCTGACTCTGTGGTGATTGGGAGTTTCCTCCCAGTGACGTGAAGAAGAACAAAAGGGCTGAGAGAGAGAGAGAGAGAGACCCAGCCGAAATCTGATGTTTCTTGGAGAATGGAAAGAACAAGGCCGCACGGCCTGGCACAGACTTAGAAGTTCCAGAAGAGTTTAGCTCATCATCATCATCTTCTCATCATCTTGTAGGTTCTGAAAAGAACCTCCAACGGATCATGCTCAAGCCCTGAAGAACACGAGAAGTGTGGCTGGTGTGAATCTTTTATCTTATAGGGTGGTCACACCTCTAGAAGCTCAGAGAGCCAACGGTGTCCTGTATCTTTTGGAGGGAAAGTTAATGGTTTTTGTCTGGATCCAAAGTATTTTACATAGGTGATTCGATTGGGTGTTGATGCAAATACTACTAAGGATTCTTAGAACACTAATATGTTGCACATCTAACAACAAATAACAAAAACCATCTTTTAGGTAATCAAACTAGGAGTTGAAAGAGACCAAACATGGCATATACTGTATGTGGCTATACCATATAGCATTCTATCATAACACAAGCATAAAATGGTTACAAAATAAGAAATACAAAGTGGACAGTTGTGACATATATATATACACACATACACACATACACACACATACACACACACACACACACACACACACACACACACACACACACACACACACACACACTGATATATGGAAACGTGTGTCAGTTCACAGGAAGAATTAACAAATAAAAAGTCACTTTCAGTGGACGAATGTTTGCTTTAAGGACAGTCACGATGGGGGAGGGAGTCTCCCCATCATTCCTTTAGATCATAAAAGCCCATTTGGTCTGCCAGAAGCGTCCTGGTCGTCTTGGTAACCAGGCCTATCTTGAGACATTGTGGCACCCACTGTTCTGTTGGGTGAGGGGAAGTCTGCTTCTTTAATTCAATAAACTACTGATTTGGTTAAATCTAATGAACCATTGTCTGATTGGTCCATACCCTACATATCCCCCCCCCCCCTTCGAACATTGTTGTCCGTGCAATAGACAACAGCGATCTACGTCAAAGGTGTAGAGCGATCAGACATGCACCTGCCATTCATGGCTGGAAGAGAATGGCTTTCTGGCTGTTGGTCCTTCCAGAAGTGGCTGGGGTGCCATGGTGAATGCTGTCAGGTGGTGTGTTGTGGTTATGTAGGTGGTAGCAAGATGTGGGTCCATGAGCCTGTGCAGCAGGTGTCAAGGCAGTGTCACCTGTCATCCTGACGTGAGTTGGTCTGGGTCAGGTGGTTGTTTCAGGTGCTATTATTTAGTAGGCTATCTGTGCTTGTGGTTCGGTCTTGGTTAGCTGGTTGGACTCTCACTTGTGAGAGCGTAGGTGGTTCCAGGGGTCAAAGGGAATGGTTTTGCAGATTTTGTAGTGTGAGGGGAGTTTCAGACTGACCGAGTGAAGGTGACTGGAGGGCAGCAGGTGGTTGTCAGCCCTCTGTTCTGTTAGAACTTCACCAGGCGTCTGATGTCGGCAGTGTTGTTTTCCTCTGGTAGTGACACTGACTTGAGCTTGCCTGAGTTGTGTTGGTAGAGGTTTTGCTGTTGGGCTTGTGGGCTCGTTGCTCTATCCAACGTTGTTTGGCTGCTCCTGGGGTGTCGACTGGATTCACAGGATGCTCCTCCCTTGGGAGAGTCTGATGCTGTGTTGCATTGGCCAAGGAGTTGGAAGTTTGTTGTTTCCAATGCTCCTCAGCTGAGTTTTGTTTAAGGAGCTCTTTTGCTAGTGTCAGCAGCTCCTGTAACTCTCAAGTAGGCGTGTCCAGCTGTCCTTGTGCGGCCTCTATTTGGCACCTCTGTGAAGGGTGTGGTGGATGATGTGGTGGAGGGCTGCGTTTGGACATACCACGATGTCTGCACAATGAGGATGCCCTGCTCAATGGCTTCTCCCAGTGGTTGGTCTTGAATCTGGGTCTGTTGCCATTGTGATGGCTCTGTCTGGAGTTCTTTGAGTGTCACTTCATGTGTCCCTTCAGGGTTTGTCTGACTTAACCTCTGCAGCTGCAGAAAAGGAGTTTTCTGGGAACTGACTTGTGAGGTGTCAAGCAGAAGGCTTTGGGTCCCCCCTTCGTCTCTGTGTACGGAGGTACGGGGGTTTGCACTGCTGGTTGTGTGACATGCAGCAGGGTGTCTTTTACTCAGTCTGCAAGAGGGAAGGTGGTGATGGTCAATTAAACTAAAATAAGTTAAAAGTAAAATGAAAATGTCCAAATAGCTTTGGGAAACTAAAGGGAAAGTTAAATAAGTTGATTTAATTAAATTTCTGAATTAATTAAGGTCAACTTATCTGAATTGTTACATTCAGGCAAAAAAAAGGTAAATAAATGAAATAAAATCAAAGAGAGGCAGAATAAAATAAAAATAAAAAATAAGAATAAAAAGAACACAGTTAGAATCAAAGTATGTGGGGATGAGCTATCCTAACTTGGCCTAAACAGAAGCTAGTAACACAAACAGGAAGTTAAACCAAGAGTGAGGGAGAGAGAGAGCGAGGAGTGGTTCGAACATTACACTTACACTCACACGTATCTAAAAGTCGAATGCTAACAATTAACAGTTGAGGTAAGGGCTTAGCTTATATGCCTCTATGGCTGCTAAGAAATTAGCTTTTGGCTAGTTGTTTAGTTACACAAGGGTCTGTGACACGTGTGCTGTTATCAGATTGAACCGGAAGAAGCTGCTCTCAACTTCCGGGGTCAGATGTTGTAAGAAGCCGATGCACACTTACAACAACGTACAAGTTTGAGCAGGACTTGCATTGCTGTAAACACACATGGGAATCTTATGCGCAGTCAGTTATGACTTTTGTATACAACTTCGCTAATCAAAACAGCACGTTCATTTCACAGACAATGGCAAATTACTAGTTAGCTAGGCTAGAATTATACCATTAATTTGCTATACAATTGTATAATCTTAATGATTACAATGATATGCAATAGTTATGAGACCTTAATTCTGAGAAATGAGGCTCAAATTACCATTAAAATAGTTATACTGTAACGAGATTGCTTCGTCGCTCAGTTCTAATATCAATGCAATCTCCAAATTTTTTTTCTCCCACCCCAAATTTTCACACATCCCAATAATTTTCCACCACCATGTCCTTTTAGGGGCTCTGTAAAAGAGAACAACTGCTGTTTTTACTATCACTACAGCTCATTTAACTCCATTCATCAAGCTAGTAGAACATTTTTCATCATGGGGAAAAGCTACGAAGAGCAACCGCATGGCTGTTAAAATGCTTCTGAATATGCTGCTGTACTTCAGTCAAGAGCAGAAAGAAGCAGCAGCTGTCACTCTTGATTTACCATCCTTCAGTCCCGTTGGAATCGATTACTTTGGTCCCATTGAGGTGAAGAGGGCGAGAGCACATATCAAAAGATATGGAGTGATATTTACCTGATGAGAGAGAATGTAAAGTGGACTTTCAATCCTCCCTTAGGTTCTCATCATGGAGATGTATGGGAATGAATCATTCGAATTCTCAAAAAGATCCTATACTCCGTCCTGAGACAGCAAACCCTTGATGACGAAGGCCTACAGACTGCTTTATGTGAAATGGAAGCCATACTCAATGATCATCCAATTACTACTGTTTCAGAGGATGCCAAAGATCCAGAGGCCTTAACCCCTAATCATTTGCTTTAATTGAAAGGAATTCCTATCTTGCCTCCAAGGATTTTTCAGGACAACATCTATTCCAGAAGAAGATACAAGTACAATACAATGAACAAGTACAGTACATCTGCAATCTTTTCCGTAAACAATGGATCAGAGAGGACAATGGACCTCCCGCTAATGCAGAAGAGGCAGAAGTGGAATAAAGCCAAAGAAAACCTTAAAACTGGCGATTATTGTTCTCATTATCGATGATACTTCACCATGGAATTCTTGGCCTTTAGGTTGAATATTGGAGACCTTCCTGGACAGCAAAGGGTATGTAGGCAGAGTTAAAGTGAACAAAGAACAATATTCTGGGGAGACTTTTTAGCAAATTATGCTTTCTAAAAGACATGTCACAAAAAATCCAAAGAAACCAACCAGAAGAGACTATGGTATGTTGGCCAATTTTTGAGTTTGACATTTTTCTTTCCTTTTGTTACTTTTGTTGAAAATTATGGCTCCTTTTTTAAAAATAATTGTCACAAGATGACAGTTAGGGGCGGGGATGACCAAAGAGCTGTCCAAGAATGTCAGGGACAAGATTGTATACCTACCCAAGGCTGGAATGGGCTACAAAACCATCGCCAAGCAGCTTTGGTAAGGTGACAACAGTTAGTGTGATTTATTCGCAAATGGGAGGAACACAAAATAACTGTCAATCTTCCTCGGAACGGAAAGAAATCAGTCCAAAACTACACTGGAGGAAATTGTCAATGATGTCAAGGCAGCTGGGACAATAGACACCAAGAAAAGTATTTGTAACGCACTACGCTGTGAAGGACTGAAATACTGCAGCGCCTGCAAGGTCCCCCTGCTCAAGAAAGCACATGTGCCGTCAGAAGTTTGCCAATGAACATCTGAATGATTCAGAGGAGACTTGGTGAAAGTGTTGTGGTCTGATGAGACCAAGCAAACCCGTGTTTGGAGGAGGAGGAATGCTACCTATGACCCCAAGAACACCATCACCACCATCAAACATGGAGGTGGAAACATTGGTGTTTTTCCTGTTAAAGGGGACAGGACATCTGCACCGCATCAAAGGGATGATGGACAGGGGTATGTACTGTGAAATCTTTGGTGAAAACCTCTTTCCCTCATTAAAAATGGGTTGTGGATGGGGATTCCAGCATGACGGTGACCCAAAACACATGGCCAAGGCAACAAAGGAGTGGCCCAAGAAGCAGCACATTAAGGAGTGACCTAGCCAGTCTCCAGATGCAAAGTTCACTTTTGCATATAGGGAGTTGCATTTACATCAGGAGATGTTGTTTTTTTTTTTTTTTTTGGTCTGCCATATCCACCTGCACATTTATTGAGCTGTACCATTTTTTAAATGGTGGTTTAATGAGGCTGCTGTATGCAGAGCGGTAAGGAATAGTGTGTCTCGATCTCTCACTCTTTCTGAGAATTTTTGTGTAGTTTCCTGAGCACAAACCCATTGAAAATGAAGCTGATTACTGTATGGAATGGAAGGATGCCAAATGGAAGGGTAGTTCGAGATAAATGCCGTAACCACCACCACAGCTGTTAAATTTATTTGGTCATCTTTATTTCCTACAAATACAAAATTTAAATTTCCTCTTGGATTTTATTATTCTTCCAATACTTGGTATTATGGCCATCTCCTCTGCATCTGTTCTTTACTATTTTGTCTCCGCCTTCTTACTGTTGGCTAGAGGTCAAATGTTAATTTCATTATTCTAATTAAAAAAATGCAAAAGAGAATAGCAGAGAATAAGACAGGAAAAAGCTGCTGCACGTTGAAATGCACTGAATTATATTAATTTAATATGTCAAATGTTTGTAAAGTCATGTAGACTATACCCATATGCTTAACTTTAACTGATTGAATAATAATAATAATAATAATAATAATAATAATAATTATTATTATTATTATTATTATTATTATTATTTTGCTTGTTGGATAGAAGAATAGAATAGAATAATTTAACAGTTTAATACCTACTGTTCTGCCAGTTTTTCCTTTAAAGTTGCACACTGTTTTGGAAGTATACAGACGTTTTTTTTAGGGTGCCGTTGCCGTGCACTTTAAAAAGTGATAAGTAGAATTTACTTAGAAAATCTGTGGACACTGAATGTCTCAAATTTCTCAAGCAAATTAGTTAATCATTTGAGTTGATAAAACTTACTACAACTTTGTATAGGTAACTTGTGTATATGTATAGGTTACCGGAAAACGTGAGTATTGGTAAATCAATTTGACTAGTTTAGCCTACTTACAGATTTAAGTAAAGGTTAGTGAAGAACTGAAGCAAAACCGTTCACTTAACAAGTCTTTTTTGTTCACATTGCTAGAAAAATGTGTGGAAACTGATTGCCTTAAATTTCTCAAGCAAGTAGTACTCAAAACTTAAAGTTGTTAATACAAAGACAGACAACATATTGTTGGCACAACAATAAGGCATTTGTTTATTATTATTTGTTTAATAAAACTTTGTTTAATAAAATGTTACTTCAAGTTGGGGCTGTAATCTGGCCTTAAAAGTTAAGCCTGACACGGCCTGAACCTGACAGAAATTGGCCAGAGCCCGACAAGTACATTTTGATTGACGGCTTTTTAAAAGCCTGAACCCGTTTACAGCCTGACATTATTCAAATGTGCGCGCACACACAGCTTTTGTCATTTTGTCATTTATACATGTTTTAACATAATTTATTCATGAATAACGTAGGCTGTAGGCCACTTGGAAGTTGGAAAAAAAAAAAAAAAAAAATTGTCCTTTGTAACATCTCAGTACTTTAAATAAGCCTAGGCATACACTTGCGCAGCAATAAAAATTAGTTTTTCTTAACAAATTAAATTAAGATAAATTCTAAATTAAGATGATATTTGGCAATAACGAAATTAAGATAAAGGTTCTGCGGGATTTGCTTCGCCATCCTTTTACTGCTGCTGCCACTGTTTCGGATGCATAGTTGCTGGTGCAACCAAAACAATCGCCAGAGGCAAGCCTTCGTTTCACCTCCTCAGCATCCACTTTCGCATCTTTCTCACGCTAATCGAAACTCATCACATGACCGCTTGTTTACTGCGCAAACCGGAGCGCAAGCCCAGCCCGGCTCGAGGCCATGTAAAATGATAGAAATTAAGATCTTCAGCTCTACTTCAAGTAATTGCATCTAAAGGTGCCATAGAATATAAAACTGTATTTACCTTGGTATAGTTGAATTATAATAGTTCTGTACATGGAAATGATATTCCATGAGTCTCAAACACCATTGTTTCATCCTCCTTATATAAATATTGTGCATGCAAAAGACCCCTGAAAAAGAGGCCAAAAAGAGGATTTTTAATGACCATGGAGAGTCAGGACCTCGGTTTAGCGCCTCATCCGAAGGACGGTGCGTTTTACAGTATAGTGTCCCCATTACTATACTGGGGCATTAGGACCCACATAGACCACAGGGTGAGCACCCCCTACTGGCCTCACTAACACCTCTTTCAACAGCAACCTAGTTTTCCCAGGAGGTCTCCCATCCAGGTACTAACCAGGCTCAGCCCTGCTTAGCTTCAGTGGGCAACCAATCTTGGGCTGCTGGGTGATATGGCTGTGGCCAAAGGGACATGGTTTGCCTCTTTGGTAGCGGTAGCCTGTTACATTACAGTACATAAGATTTTACTTACTACATAAATGTAGTGTGTAGAGATGACTCAGGACTGTGGCGAATGATTTCCTGAGCATTGCTGACAAGGATTTTGATCTTGTAAAATGTGTGGCTAATACTGCCGCTGTAGTATACACAGAACATGTGTGATCGCAAATCTCGAAAGTGAAAGTAAAAGCGATTGTGCAATCAAAAGCAGTTTCAATGCCCTGCATATTAATAGCGGCTCCCTTATGCCTGCAATTTATATACGGTATAAATACCCAATGATGTAACTGCGAGAGAAAGTATTGAAATATATATTTTCCTGTCTTTGTTTTCTTCCTGCTATGTGAGCTACTGAAATGAGTAGGGTTGTAAATGGACATGTAAAACCATTTCTTGAGAACTTTTGCCCTTACTTAAGCCACATACCTTCTATGTAGATATCAGAGAACAATTTAAAATATTGTATCAATGCATTCTCTGACACCTTTTAAAGCATGCTATCAAATCAACAACTTAACAAAAAAAAAAAAATGCATATACTGCACTCAGAAAATAAATACAAAAAATGTGTGTATATGTGTGTGTGTGTATATATATATATATATATATATATATATATATATATATATATATATATATATATATATATATATATATATATATATATATATATATTATATATATATATATATATATATTATATATATATATATATATATATTATATATATATATATATATATATATATATATATATATATACACACACACACACACACACACACACACACACACATACATACACATACATACACATATATATATATATATATATATATATATATATATATATATATATATATATATATATATATATCAACATCCCTGTTATGACATCTTGTAAATCTAGATTTGCTTGGACATACAAAAAGCAGTGTAGAATTGAAATTTTTAGTGTTGAAATGCAGAAATTGAAAACTCTCAAAACTCTGTAAACAAGGTTCTTAGTAGAGAACAAGTTTCCTAGTTCTCTTAAAAATGAAAGTTTCTAGAGACTAAACCACGGATAGGTCACCCAAAAATTTTAATTCGGTTATCATTTACTCAACCTCACTTCATTCCAAACTCAGATTTTTGTTCACCTTAGGAACAAAAATGTATACTTTTAATTAAACCTGATAGATTATTTTTCATTGAAAGTCTATCCACAAAAAACTTGCTTTCATAAATACTTTCATAAAGATAACATAAAAAAAAAAAAAAAATGAAATAAGCAGTTTCATCTATGCCTTATGAACTCAGTCTCTTTATATGATCAACACAACATCAGCGGACATAAACAGAAGCTTAAACACACTTGCTTGATGTGCATAAGCAAACCTCATTGGTTCTTTTGGAAGCTCAAATGTGCTGAGTAACACATGAAGCTCAGATTAAATCTGTTCATCCATATAAAGTGATTGTGTCTCTTTACAAGACTTGGATTAAAGCACTTCATTCAAATGGATTTGTTTTACTACCTCTTTATTAATGTTTTGAAGCATAACAGTTTTGGGTGAATTAACTTTCAATGGAGGAACAGAAATCTCTCAAATATTATTTAAAAATATTTTGCATTGTTTTAAAGATGAGCAAAAGTCAACTTAACTTTAAGCAAACTGCAAGTTTAACAAAATGAAATTCATTCTTTAGTAGTAATTCAACATTTTCTAAATCAATAATGGTCAATCATGAACAAATACACTGAAAAATGTTCCATCAAATTACATTTCTACATCAGACAATTTTTCAGGTATTGTATTTTCAGCCATTGAATGAAATCAAAGGTGTCCTTCAGTACTGGAGGATACTCTAATTTCATAGCATAACTAGGTCCAAAGAGGAGGCATATGGCTTGGGAAAGATTTTCCAGGTTATCCAATACAATTGTACCTTCCAAAATTATTGCATTAGATCTGGTGTCAAGATGCTGTGAGTTAGGTATGGCTCAAGAGTCCTCAGCTCAATGATCATGGTCAATATCCCGACTAACATTTCTTCTTGATCAGAGTCCTAGAAACAAGTAGCATATGACAAAAAAATAAGTAACTCTGTATTTTAAGAGTATACATTCAGGTTATACATTTGCATAAATTAATAACTGTGTATTAACTTTGTATTTTTTTGTGCATTTCTTTAACTATTCCTGAATCTATTTTTTTAACCTTCTTGTTAACTAATTTCTATTCACATTCTTACTCTTATTTATTTCTGTCTTAAAGGGATAGTTCACCCAAAAATGAAAATTCTGTCATTAATTACTCACCCTCATGTGGTTCCAAACCTGTAAGACCTTTATTCATCTTCATAACACAAATTAACCCTCTGGGGTCTGAGGTGATTTGGGGGCCCTTGAGGTGTGTTGACATGCCCTGACATTTGTGCTTATTTCAACTACTCATAACATACTATTTGCCAATATGTGTATATATATATATATATATATATATATATATATATATATATATATATATATATATATATATATATATTTTTTTTTTTTTTTTTTTTGTATTCAGCACAAACTCTGCTACAATAATATGTGAGAAAGATGGATGTTCATGTTTGCATTTCTTAGAGAAAAAAAAAAAAACATTATGCGTGGTTAGTACGTTTTAAGAGAAAACATTTAGCTGAAATAAGGCCATAAAACACATACTGAATAGTTCTGACAAAATCATTTGAGTAATCAGTCTTGTAGGCTAGAATATTTACTTCATAATGATGTGAGAATCATTTTGACCACTTCATCACAAACAACGATATATTATAACTGTATTATCACTGTTTTTGTAATGCCAAACTAATACTGTTTGAATTATGACAATGCAAACATAATTACATCAGTAAAATATTACGTCAGTGCACTTACAAATGCTGATAACAAAATAAAAGAAACTATATTATTATTACTAATAACCATGCATAACAAAAACAACAGCTTTTGTAACAACAAACAAGTACATATACTTCAATATTATGGCGATGTAAACACAATTACATCAGTAAATTATTATATCTGTGCATTTACTCGATCACGCTGAAAACTGAACTACTCCTGGTACTACCTCTGTAATAATGGTAATAAAACTACCTCAGACTCAAGTGAAAGAGTCATATGGGATGCAGGTATGCGATCACTAAAAACAGTACAGTCCTATTACTTTTATACTGTAGTTTGTTTTATATTATAGCCTATAGAGCATGAAAACTTCATTGCGTCGTAAGAAATTTAGATACAATGAATTATCTATCCTTTTCAACATTTTCACTCAATTTCAAACATTTTAGCCAGGAATTATAGTTTTGGAAAAACCCAGCTATGTGTTCAAGTTTATGTCAGAATAGCACGTTAACTAATGCAAAAAAAGAAACATTACTCATCTGAAATATTGCCTCACGTGGATTTGCCGTGCGTCACATTCTGTTCTTCATCTGAGGTGAATTCTGTGTTTACTCCTCTCAGTGTGTCTTATTCCAGAAACGAACAGTAGCTGAGATTAACTTGATGAATCCTCAAGCTTGGTTTACTGTAAAGTGGGCGTTAACGTCCCCGTACGGCGCATATGGCTAATTATCACATCAAAGCGAAACTAAGGAGCAAGCGTGACCGCATTAACTATAATTAGCTCTGAGTGCAAAACTCTACACAGCGTTGGTTTCATATGGATTGCTTTATAACAGAACATTTGTTTTCGGTAAGACTTGCTTTATTTAAAAGTAGAGATATCAAGCTTTCTATTGATGTATGTAAACTGTCTGTGTGCTGAGCATCCACCGAGTTGAGGATAAACTTATTGAGGCGTTTCTAACCGCAGTGCGCGGAAACATTGAAGACAGAAAAAACACCCCCTCTGTTTTCTTTATTTAAAAAAAGCACAAAGTTCAGTTGTTATTGTAAGTGTACACACCAAAAAAGCATACACTTAACCATTTCGAATGATGTATAACTCTTATTTGTGTGACTGATATTGAGTATTTTGTGTCTTCGCACTGATCTTAAACTCAGTGAGTTAAGATATTTTTGATAAAACTGAGAGATTTCTGACCCTGCATAGACAGCAACACAACTACGACCTTCAAGGCAAAGAAAGGTAGTAAGAACATTGTTAAAATAATCCCAGTGACATCAGTTTTGAGAATACTTTTTGTGCGCACAGAAGCCAAAAAAAGAGACTTTTATTTATTCAACGATTATTTTCTTCTGTGTCAGTTGATGTGCCTTCAAGAGAGTACCGTGACGTATGCATGTAAATTCCTCTGCTTGAAAACAAGGTGTAGCACATTCGGGAACACCGGCTCCTGCATCAGCAGTATCACATTCATGCGTCGTGGTACTCTTGTGAATGTGCGACAAAGACTGACACAAAAGTAAAGAAATTGTTGAATAAAGTCTCTTATTCATTTTTTTGCACACAAAGTATTCTCATAGCTTTATACATTTACGGTTGAACCACTGGTGTTTAAGGGCTTTTAAAGAGTCAGTTGCGTTGCTGTCTGTTGAGGGTCAGAAAGCTCTCAGATTTCATACATAATTATGTTTCTACTCCAAAGAAGTTTCTGAAATATAAATATTTAGTTGTCATAGCTTGTTTTCATGACATTTGATCAAACATTTAAACACTGAAAAACATACTACATGATATGAAAAATTTCAAGTTGTACTCTATTTCTCAACAAACTTTCTGATGTTCACTTGCGTTAATTTTACATTATGACTAGTAGTAACTGGCTAGCTAGTAAGCTAATTGATGGTTACATTAAGGTTAAAGTAAACAACAATTTGTATCTGTTTTTATGTCATGTCAAGTCAGCTTTATTTATATAGCGCTTTTTACAATACAAATTGTCAAAGCAACTTTACAGTATCAAATGGGAAAGTAATATATCAATAATTCAAAAGAAACTTTAAACAATTTTAGTTTGAGGAAATTAATCAATAGTTCCAAATTAATAAATTGTTTGTCCCCAATTTAGTTTTCCCCAATTTAGTTGTTGTCCCCAACTGAGCAAGCCATAGGCGACAGTGGCAAGAAACCAAAACTCCATCTGTGACACTGATGGAGAAAAAAAAAAACCTTGGGAGAAACCAGGCTCAGTCGGGGGGTCAGTTCTCCTCTGACCAATAGCATTACAATAATCTATCCTGGAGGTCATGAAGGCATGAATTAATATTTCTGCATTTGACTTTGAGAGCATAGGTCGTAATTTTGCTATGTTTTTAAGATGGAAAAATGCTGTTTTACAAATGCTAGAAATGTGGTGTTCGACGGAAAGATTGCTATCAAATAACACACCTTGGTTCCTAACTGATGATGATGATTTTACAGAGCAGCCATCAAGTATTAGGCTGTGTTTTAAGTTATTACTTGCTGAGGTTTTTGGCCCAATAATTAACACCTCTGTTTTTTCAGAATTTAGCAGTAAGAAATTACTTGTCATCCAGATTTTAATATCAACTATGCATTCCATTAGTTTTTCTACTTTGTATGTTTTGCCAGGCCTTGAAGAAATATAGAGCCGAGTATCATCAGCGTAACAGTGAAAGCCAACACCGTGTTTCCTGATGATATCTCCTAAGGGTAACATATAAAGCGTAAAAAGTAATGGTCCTAGTACTGAGCCTTGAGGTACTGAACTTGGATACTGAGGATACTGAACTTGCGATCGATACGATACCTCTTCATTTATTGCTACAAAATGATGAGGGTCAGATATGTACGATTTAAACCATTTTAATGCACTACCGCTAATGCCAACATAATTTTCGAGTCTATTCAAAAGAATGTTGTGGTCAATAGTATTGAACGCAGCACTAAGATCCAGTAGCACTAATAGAGAGATACAACCACGGTCGGATGATAAGAGCAGGTCATTTGTTACAGGTTTCAGTACTGTGATAAGGTCGAAATCCTGACTGGAAATCCTCACAGATATTATTTTTCTCTAAAAAGGAACATAATTGTGAGGATACTACCTTCTCTAGTATTTTTGATAGGAAAGGTAGATTTGAGATCGGTCTGTAATTAATCAATTGATTAGGGTCAAGTTGTGTTTTTTTAATAGAGAGGCTTAATAACAGCCTGTTTGAAGGTTTTGGGGACATATCCTAATGACAGTGATGAGTTTATAATATTCAGAAGAGGATCTAGGATATCTGGAAGCACCTCTTTTAGTAGTTTAGATGGGATAGGGTCTAATATACATGTTGTTGGTTTAGATGATTTAACAAGTTTATAAAATTCTTCCTCTCCTATAGTAGAGAATGAATGGAATAGTTCCTTAGGAGATCTATAGCACACTATTTGATCTGCTACTGTTCCTGACGGCTGCATGGTTACAATTTTATTTCTAATAGTATCGATCTTTGTTGTAAAGTAATTCATAAAGTCATTACTACTGTGCTGTTTGGAAAAATCTGTTGGTGCTTTATTTTTGGTTAATTTTGACACTGTATTGAATAAATACCTAGGGTTATGTTTGTTTTCTTCTAAAAGAGATGAGAAGTAATCGGTTCTAGCAGTTTTTAATGCTTTTTTATAGGATACGGTAGACTGAACGAAAGACCTCTAGTTTTGTTTTCCTCCAGCTGCGCTCCATTTTCCGTGCTGATCTTTTGAGGTTGCGAGTGTGGTCGTTATGCCACGGTGTCAGACTGTTTTCCTTAATCTTCCTTAATCGTAAAGGAGCAACCGCATCTAAAGTGCTAGAAAAGAGAGAGTCAATAGCATCAAGCCATTAACATCAATTCTGTGCAACAGTATTAAATCTAGAGTATGATTTCGACAATGAGTAGATCCTGACACTTGTTGTCTAACTCCAATAGAGTTCAAAATGTCTATAAATGCTGATCCCAATGCGTCTTTTTCATTATCAACATGGATGTTAAAATCACCCACTATTAAGACTTTATCTGCAGACATCACTAACTCTGATAGAAACTCTAGAAAGAAATAGAAATAGAAATAGAAAATTCTTTAATAAAGTCTGTATGGTGCCCTGGAGGCCTGTATACTGTAGCAAGTACAAACGTCCTTTGGACCCTTTTCTCTGGATAGTGTTGTATGAAGCACCATCATTTCAAACAAGTTATATTTGAAGTTACTGCTATAAATAGTATGACATGTCGTGGATTTTCGTGAGCCAAACAAAGAGAAATAAACTTGTGAAGACTAAAATGAAAGACCAGACAGGGGTTTGTCTTTGTCTTGCTTTTTATTCTCTGCAGAGAAGAATGATCTGGTTTACCCACAGCTGGCTGTGAGCAAAGAGATGAGTACATGGTCCACAGCCGAGATTTTATAGCCAAGGTGTATACTCTTTAAGGAAAAAACAACATTCCACAAAGTTGCCCATCCTTCACCCATTGGCCCCACAGCTTTATGGTGTATTGTTTAGGGGTTGATTTATATCCCGAAAGCTTGCTTGTTTCTCTTCCTTGATCCTTTTCCTGGTAGCCCCTTCCTTTGACCAATAAAACAGTCACATGTGGATTACTTTTACACAATATCCCAACTCCTTGTGTGTCCAACTTACTTGATAAGAGATGTGTGTGATATTGATGTAATCAATGTATTACATGTAATATACATTAGTAGATATTTAAAAATTTCCATCACAGACACCTCCCCCTTTACCTTTTAGACGCGGCTCATGTTTATAACAGTAATCTTGGGGAGTGGACTCATTTAAAATAATATAATCATCTGGTTTTAGCGAGGTTTCTGTCAAACAGAGCACATCTAGGTTGTGATCAGTAATCAAGTCATGTACAAAAAGTGCTTTCGAAGAGAGGGACCTGATATTCAATAAGGCAAGCTTTATCATTTGTTCCTCTGTATTATGTGATTGTTTTATTTGTTGAACATCAATTAAATTGTTACTATTAGATTGGTTTTGACGTTTTTTGGATTTTCTAGTTCGGGGAACAGACACAGTCTCTATAGCATGGTATGTAGGTTAAAGGTTTTCTATGTGCTGAAAATTAGCTGATTTTGGTGACGTGAGGCAGCTAGCAGACGTTCGATTTAACCAGTCTGTCTGTTACCGGAACCGAACAATGTACAGGAAGATCTAAGCTAGTCGCATCCAAAACTGTATCTAAGGCCCTCACATTCTTACTATTCTCAGTTAAAGTTTGGATGCGTGTCTCTAGTTCTGAAATCATCTCTGTCAGCCTAACTATTTCCCTGCATTTATCACATGTGAATCCCTCACTGCTTACAGAGATAGATAAACTGTACATGTGACATGCAGTGCACACAACAATAGGAGAAGATGCCATTACTCACCTGAATGTAAAACAATTTAAACTTAACTTACCACTGTTGATTGCTGAACTTGTGTAAGGAAATGCTAACGCGCTGCACTCGCGGTTATATGATAAACGCAAATGATAAGCAAAAGTGAAAGCAAAAGGAAAAAGGACAGATTAACGCAAAACAGAGAGTGAGCCAAGCTAAGCGGCTATTGGAATGCTAACGCGCTAATGCGCTGCTGTATGTATAACATATAACAGTGAAACGATCAGATCAGTCAAATTAGTTTGACGGATCAAGTTTGAGATTTGGTGAAATCAAGAATATATTTTATCACTTAAACTGCAGTTAGTAGTAGTAAGATAGAATGCTATAGTGTAAACGAAATGCTCTGCACGCTGCTCACGCTGCTCACGCTGCTCAAACAGGAGCAATAAAAAAATCAAAAAGTTTTAAGTCTCTAATCTTCAATTGCTCTTTTGTTTTAGTCAGACAGATTTCAAACTTGAATGAACCGTGATATTGTAAAGATGCATTAGCTACAGTAACAACACCTCCTCCTTGTAAAATTACTTACAGCTGGCATGGAACTATACTGTTAACAGCTATACAATGTAATTTGACCCATAATGCACTGCAAACTACAGCTTCATCTTGTAAAATGTTAAAACTGCAAAATTCTGTAAAAATTTGGCTGTAACAACTATGGCAATTTGTTACAGTATAGTATAAATAAACATAAGCTGTTAGTGGCACTAGAAGGTTTGAGGTTTGAGAATGTTGACGCAATCCTCTATATGTGTGCCAAATTACATAACTTTCCCGCAAGCAGTTTTATAAGCTGCCATAAGATTCACAACCATAAGAGGAAAACACTACTGTCAGTTAGTGAAGCCTTGCGGATTGCGAAAGGTGATTTCATATTATCAGTTTGAATTACTCCATGGTTTTGTACATTCAATTAAGTGACAGAAAATAAAATGATACATGGAATATTCTATAATTACAATATAATTGTGATTTCTAACAGCTAATTTTTCCCCCTTATTTTAGCCCCTACCACAACGCAACCTGTCAAACATGCAAGTGCATTTAACATTTCTGGATCAAGTTCAGAGAGAGCTATGCAAAGGACTGGAAAGGTAAGTCTTGTTTGAAAGGATACGCAGCATGCTCACTCAAAACTATTTCAATAGTTGTTAGCATTGACAGTTCTAAATAAAACTACATTCACATGAACTTTACTTTTAAAAGTAACAATTTAGTAACCTTAACTTTTGAAATGGATTGAGAGAAGTCTTTATCATTTTTTCCTTCTTTAGCATTAAGAACATGTATTATGAGAGTAAATGGGGTGAATTGATGTTGATAATTCATCTAAGTTTAGAGATTGCCCAAAATAGCATGACTTTAGTTATTCTGATGTGTATAATTGTACATGCATGTTGTAATTTCAGGTTGTATTCATTATTGAGCAAAAGCACTCCAGGGCAGCTTCAGGCTTTCTTAAATTTCTCCCCAACAAAAATTTTGCATTGTTCTCTCCTGTGGACCATCGGATTCCAAGAGTAAATGTGCCTCTAGCAGACTGTCCTGCAGACTTTATCTCCAGACCTGGGGACTATGAAAATACACTCTTTATCTGCAGAATAACACACTGGCCAGCAGACAGCAACTTTGCTGAAGGGTGAGATCTGGGTTACCAGTATTATAGGGTGTACATGAACAGTCATCCTTTATAAAAGTTGTTTGTCTTTGGTTCTAGGCAGCTTGCAAAAACGTTAGGGCAAGCAGGTGAAATAGAACCAGAAACAGAAGGCATCATGACCGAATATGATGTTGACTTCTCAGAATTTTCAGAGGAGGTCTTAAATTGTCTTCCTCAAAATCTGCCCTGGAGCATTCCTGCTCATGAGCTCTGTAGAAGAAAAGATCTCAGGTAACCTAAAATCCTGTCTCAACTCATCTGCACTCTTATAACTTATAACTATGACTAATAGTTATAACTGTTATTTTTTCATGTTTAATGACTCAATTGAAATTTTACAAAAATATATATAAGCTACTTTTTTTCTGGTTTATTTATTTTTAAGAAAAGAATGTGTGTTTACCATCGACCCAGCTACAGCCAGAGATCTAGATGATGCACTATCCTGCAAACAACTCTCTGATGGTATGTGTACTTCCTTTGACATTGAATCTCATTAAAAAGCTTGCTATACGTATAAAAATTCACGTCTTTATATATATATATATATATATATATATAATATATAATATAGTTTTTTTTTTTTACCTCTTTCCTCATGTAGGCAATTTTGAAGTTGGTGTTCATATAGCTGATGTGAGTTACTTTGTGGAGGAGGGAAATGTCTTGGATCAAATCGCTGGTAAAAGAGCCACAAGTGTTTATCTGGTCCAGAAGGTACAAGTCCAAGTTTGATTTTTACTTTTGCACTTTACACTCAGTCTACACAAATTTAGTCAAAGTCCCCTTACATTTCTTGCAACAATGTTGCAGTGCAGAAGCAATGGCAGTTTTAGAGAGCTCTGCTCTGTGAGATGTAAATACATTCCATCATGTGTTTTACAACCTCATTGGTCTGTTATTGATCTTTACGAGCACATATATCTTTGTCCCAGTCTACAAATGATGGCTACACAATGATTTATTGTAGACTATTTTGAGCTTGACATGTGGATATGTATTTCACCCAATATTGAGTGGCTGTGGGGGATTCCGTAGAGACGAGCTGAGCAAAACTCCCCATTAAAGACCAGAGCATTTAAGGAGGTTGAAAAAAAAAAACCCAATAATACTGCAAAGTGTTATTACAATAGAAAATAGTGGTTTTTATTTTAATACACATTAAAATTTGATGCAATTAATTCCTGTGATGCAAAGCTAAATTTTCATCAGCTGTTGTTGCTAATTTTAAATATGCTTATAAAAAAATATTTGGTAGCACAACTGTGATACTTTTTTTTTTTTTTTTTAGGATTTATTGATGAATAAAAAGTTAAAGAACAGCATTTATTCAATATATAATTTTTTTTTCTAACATTTATACATCTTTTGCAATCCTTTTTTATCAACTTAACACATCTTTGCTGAATAAAAGCAATAATTTCTTTCAAAAAAGAAAGAATAAAAAATTACTGACCCTAAACTTTTGAACAGTAGTGTATATTGTTAGGAAAGATTTCTATTTTAAATAAATGCTGTTCAGAGGGTATTCAAGATGGCAACTTGAAGGGAGGTTGTGTGCGGTTCACTTCGATGAGTTCCTTAATGCTGCAACCAGCATATTATAATTTTCACACGCATGTTGCATTTTTCATTGTGGGCATAAATAACTACTTGTTGAGGGAACGCTGGCGCGCTTGGCTGCCGCTCCTCGTACCATCCCTATTTATTTTATAATATATTTTATTTATCCATTTTTCTGCCACTTTTGCGGCTGCGATGTGGTTGTACCACTGTTGTTTTTAACTCGGCACTCCACTTCGATTAACTCACGATGTGCTAAGGAGAATCAACTTTGTGGACTGATTGTGCTTGTGGATCTTGTGACACTGAGCTCACGGTGTGCCGCAGAGATTCAATCTGGACTGGTTGTCTACGTGGACTATAAGACAATGGCACCAAGGTACACTGCACGCCAACTTCTGAGCTTAAAACGGCTCTCCTATCGTCTGCCTAAATACTCTTAACTCTGCCAAGACGCTGGTTTGCTGCGTCCTGAACGGTATATTCATCAGGGCTCGAGGTGCAGCCTTTTTGTCTCATCTTTTCCTAATGTATTTAATTCTGTTACTACATGTCGGCGCAAGTTTAACTGTTTACCTTCCACTGGCGCCGATCATAGAAATTTAATATCTGTCCCCTGCATGGAAGACAAACCACTGCTGCCTTTATCGCAGAGCCTGATTCATGCTGCATTGTTTAATGCTCGCTCTGTGAATAAGGCGCTGCTTTTAGCTGATCTTATCTCTGATCAAAAACAGGAGATGATGGTCTACTGTTTAATCAGATCACTCCTTCTGGTTTTGGAACTTTAAAATTTTTAAACTTTAAATAAAGGTCATCTGGCAGAGGTGGGGGTATGATTGCAGTCTACAATCAGCTGTTTAAAGTCAGTGCGGTGTCCATCCCTCAATTTTCTACATTTTGGTTTTAAGTGTTTCTGGCTCTACTTCTACTATCATTGCTACTGTCTACAAACCACCTAAAATTAAGTCACATGCAGCTTTTATGTCTGACTTTGCTGACTTTTTGACAATGCTGTCCACTAAGTTCCATAGAATTCTCATTGTGGGGGACTTCAAAATTTGTGTGGACCAAAGTGACTCTGCAACAGCAAAGGAATTTATAGCATTACTGGACTGTTTTAACTATGCAATTGGTAACAGGTCCGACACATTGCAAAGGCCATACATTGGACCTTGTGCTTACAAATGGCTCATTTGCATCTCAGTTATCATCTGTTGACATTGGTCTGTCGGATCACTCAGCTGCCTTCTTTGATTTGGAATTACATCGGCCAAGTGTGCATAATCTTTGAACTGTAACCTTCCATAAGTGGAAATCTATAGATCAAACTGCTTTTTCGAACTCTGTTATTTCCACTTTAGTTAATTTTGAATTTAACATCATTGGATGAGAAAGTATCACAGTTGGCTAATACTCTTACTGCTAATTTAGATACTTTTGCTCCTCTGAGGACATGCAAGGTTACTTTTGGATGGTTCTGTTTTGGAGGTCCAGAGTCGAGTGAGGAGCCTTGGAGTTATTTTTGATGCTAATTTGTCTTTTGATTCTTTTGTCCAGAGCACTGTTAAAACTTATTTTTTCCACCTCAGAAATATTGCTAGATTGCACCCAATGTTAAATTTCAGTCGCAGAAAAGCTGGTCAACTCCTTTGTCATCTCACGGTTAGATTACTGTAACGCCCTTTTAGCTGGAGCAAATAAATCTACACTTAAGTTGCAATATGTACAAAATTCAGCTGCCAGGATCCTAACTGGGACTAAGTTTGGCAGTCATATTACTCCAGTGTTAGAATCCTTGCACTGGCTCCCTGTTGGGTTTAGAGTGGATTTAAAATTATGATGCTTACTTTTAAAGCATTACACGGCCTGGCACCTCATTATCTCACAGAATTGAGATACACTCCTAGTCGTAGATTGCGTTTCTCTCAATCAAACCTGTTGGTTGTTCCTCAAACTCGTTTACGATCTATGGGTGACAAAGCTTTCTCTTTCTATGCTCCTGTCCTTCAGAATTATCTGCCTTCTGAACTTAGGGAAGCTCAGAATTATAATAGTTTTAAAGCTCAACTTAAGACACTTTTTTTTAAAACTTGCATTTGCTTATTGACTTTGTAAGTTTTACTTTTTAATTTTATTCTGTTTACATTGTGTACAGCACTTTGAGAAGCTGCTTTTAAAGGCGCTTAATAAAATAGTTTATTATTATTTTTGAGGCAATCAGAAAACATGCCATGCAAGAAACGCTGATTACCAGCAGCTCCGATGAGGCAGATGAGCAAGCTGACACTGCTAGTGTTAGCTCGCCTGCATCTTCGCTGTGTGACGTGGTTGCCGAGATTACAGCCAACATCTCTAAGATCATTGATTAAAAAGATGGATCCGATATCGCAGTTGTTGCAAATGCACCGTTCTGAGCTAGATGAACATGAAAAGCGGATTACGGAAACCAGGATATCTGCTATGGAAGACGTGGTAACCCCGATCAAGGCTAAGCTACGATCCCTTGAGAAACTCATACGTGACATTGGAGAATGTGCGGAAGACCTTGAAAATATAGGGAGAAGAAAAAATATCCACATCGTTGGGTTACATGAGGGCGTGGAAGGTGACAACCCTACATGTTTTTTTCGAGTCACGGCTTCCTAAGACTCTTTGCATTACTTCGAAAGCGGGTTGTATAAAGCTAGAGAGAGCGCACTGATCACTCGCCCCCAAACCTTCGTCTACGCAGTGACCGCGACCCATCTTGGTGTGGTTTTACAATTTTCAAGACAAGGGGGGTCGGGGCGGGGCGAAGCAGTTTGGTTGGAAACTCAACTGACTGAATTTGGTGAGTGATGTTTCAATCTTTTTTTATATTTTCTGGTATATCTAAGTTACCCAGGAGCTTTGTTGACATAGACGTTGTTAGGTACAGCTTGATGAATTGAGTCATTGAACACAGCTACAGAACACGGTGGAAAATGATTCGTTAACGGTACTGTTAGCTAGATATTGTTACTGAAGTTAGCTTTGAGCTTGTATAGCTAACGGTAAATTACAGAAAAGAAACGCTTCTTATAGTGCTTCTTTCTAAAATCTCTATAACTCGTATTTCCAGGACGTGTGGATGATATTGAGGTGAGAGGACTGGCGAGGCTGAAGGTGAAGTGGTCACCTTCTAAACTAGAGAACACCTAGAAATCAATCAATCAATCAATCAATCAACATTTATTTATATAGCACCTTACAGCAACCTAAGTTGAACCAAAGTGCTTGACAGTAAAATGGCTAATATAAAAAACACAATAATACACATAATGATAAAATAACAAAAAGCACATAAAATTATAACACAGTAAAAGCCATTCTAAATAAATGAGTCTTTAGTTTTGTTTTAAAACGAGGGAGGTCCTTAATGTTACGTAACTCGGTCGGAATGGTGTTCCAGAGTTTGGGACCAGCCACTGAAAAGGAGCGATCACCCCATTGTTTGCACCTTGACCGAGGAACCACTAAAAGGTTTTGGTTGGCAGAACGTAAAGCTCTACTTTGTTGATTGAAGCTTACTGCCTCACACAAGTAGGAAGGTGCCAGACCATTTATTGCATTAAAGACAAACATCAAAAGTGTAAACTGAATCCGGAACTGTACCGGAAGCCAGTGGAGGGAATACAAGATTGGCAAGATCATTGACACGATCATATTTGTGATCGTCAACATACGAGCCGCTGCATTTTGCACCAGCTGCAGGCGGTACAAACGAGTTTGAGTGATTCCAACATAGAGTGCGTTGCAGTAGTCAAGCCGCGAGCTTGAAAAGCATGAATGGCTTTCTCCAGGTCACTCTGATTCAAAAAAGGTTTGACCTTTGCGAGGAGGCGAAGATGAAAAAAGCCTACCCTAACAACAGAATCAATATGTGCCTGAAAGTTTAAGCTGCTGTCTAAAGTCACCCCCAAATTTTTCACTGCTTGGCTAAAATGAGGAACCGGTGGATCAAGACCAGTAGTAATAAAACTAGAGAAATTGGAGGTGCCAAACACAATACATTCTGTTTTACCCTCATTCAGACAAAGACAATTTTGTGACAGCCAAAGTTTGATGTCATGCAGACAACTGTGAATCGATTGAAGTGCATCAGATGTATTTGGCACAACTGGCAGATAGATCTGTAAATCATCTGCATACAGATGAAAAGATACATTGTGTTTTGAAATAATCGACCCTAATGGCAGCATGTACAAAGAAAATAAAACAGGGCCCAAAATGGAACCCTGTGGGACACCAGATTTCAGAGGGGCAGAGGAAGAGGAGACATCCCCAATCATGACAGAAAAGGTCCTATTTGTTAAATATGACTTAAACCATTTTAGTACAGGACCTTGAAGTCCAACTTCTTGTGCTAGACGTGTCAGAAGACTCGAGTGATCAACAATATCAAAAGCTGCAGTGAGATCCAACATCACAAGCAGCACAGGTTTTTTGGAGTCAAGGGATAAGAGAATGTCATTCTGCACCTTCAGGAGAGCAGATTCAGTACTGTGGCGTGTTCTAAAGCCGGATTGGAATTTCTCTAGAACATGATTTTTTTCTAGAAAAGACTGCAACTGGATAGAAACAACTTTTTCTAAAACCTTAGATAAAAAAGATAAGTTAGAGACTGGTCTAAAATTAGACAATACTGCAGGGTCAAGATTGGGTTTCTTGAGTGAAGCCCTGACCACAGCATGCTTGAAAACATCTGGGACAAACCCTGAACTGAGACAGCTATTAATAAAAGAGAGGAGACATGGGCCCACGGTGTCAAAAACCTGTTTCAGCACTCTAGATGGAATAATATCCAGAGGACAGTTAGTTGGAGATAACTGCTGGACCACTTCAGAAAGAAGACATAGAGACACTGGCTCAAACCTATTAAACACAGATAAGGGCATAGAGGAAGAACAGATATCAAGACCATTAAAAGCGGTGTTAATATTCCACCTAACAAGGGCTAACTTATCAACAAAATAATTAAGAACTTCATCACAGAATGACCTTGATACATGTTTCGGAGCATTGCACAATGGATTTGTAACTGACTGAATTATACTGAATAACACCCTAGGACGATTACAGCTGGTGGAAATCACATTTGACAAATACACACATTTGGCTTCTTTAACTGCATTTTGGTAGTCCAAAAGACTATCACGCAGTATACCCAGTGATGCTTGTAATTTGTCCTTCTTCCACCTGCGCTCGGCTTGTCTGCAGCGCTGCCTAAGGGCACGCGTATTATCATTAAGCCAAGGGTCAGGTCTAGTTTTCATGGGTCTGTCCTTGTAAGGCGCAATAGAATCCAATATCCCTGAGCAGATAGAGTAAAAGGTAGAGATAAAATCCTCTGGGCACAGAGGCAAATCTAGCTCATCCTGGATGTAAAAACTGGTGTTCATGAACGCATCAGCAAACTCTCCAGCTGTGGTGGATTTAATAATGCCACGACGACAGGCTGGATTAAAAGGTTTCATAATAGACAATGGAACAGTAAATTCAAAAATAACAGGAAAGTGATTCAAAATACCAATATCAATTATTTCTGAAATGGATATTGGCAGTCCATGCGAAATTACAAGATCCAGAGTGTGACCACGCTGATGCGTGGGGTCATTTACTGATTGGGTCAGGTCAAAAAAAGTTAAAAGACTTTGAAAGTAATTTACCAGTTGGCTGGATGGACAACACACATGAATATTAAAATCTCCACAAATAAGTAAACTGTCATATTTAGGCATTAATTCAGAAAGTAACTCTGAAAACTCAGAGATAAAGTCCTTATTATATCTAGGTGGACGATAAATAATGGCACACAGTACAGGACATGCAAACTGAAACAAAACCAGTTCTAACTCAAAGCTATTGTAGCTTTTACATGGGAGTAAACGACAGCTGAAATTTTGTTTAAAAACCGCAGCTAGTCCTCCACCGCGACGGGCCACTCGCGGCATACTCAAGAAAGAATAGCCGGGAGGGAGAAGCTCGGAAAAGGCGCTGTTTTCACCCTGTTTTAGCCAAGTTTCCGTGAGCAGAATAAAATCCAAATCGCGAGTGGAAATAAAATCATTCAAAATGAAGGTCTTATTTGTGAGAGATCGAGCGTTCAACAGGGCAGCACTCACCGCCCTACGGCTCTGCTTTGGGGCTCGACTGAGCGGGCGGAGATTTCCCTGTACACAGCCCCGTGGCCGGCGACACAGAAGCAAACACCCATCATCTGGAATAGCCGTCTTTAGCCACCGATAGCTGTACTCCCGAGAACGACGCAGGTCGAAAATCCCATATTCAGCAGACACTCCACTCAAAGCAATGCCCCGATCATCCACACAGGAGGCCAGGTAGGTTTTCAGTTTGACGAGGATACCTCCTCTCTTTCCGCGTCTCTTGCACTTCTTGCTGCCACGCAACAAACAAACCGGGCGCCATAGATGTGCAGGTACAGACGCCAAAGAAGGTGGCGGTGTCCTTGAATGTCCACTGTTAGTACAGTCAGGCAAACTGTTCATAGTGGCCCGTATATTCAACAATGTCAGACGATCATAGGCCAGTAGAGATGAGTCATCATCAGCATTAATTAAAACAAACACAACAACCAACAAAAACCAAGACAGAGTAAGACGGCAAACCATACACAGTGGCGCCATCTTGAACCCAATCAAAAAAGATACCACCCTCTGAATCCTTTTGTGACACAATAAAAAAATATATTATGAACCCTGATGTGTTCTACATTCTTAATAGCAGTCTTGGATGGTATTTATTGATCAATTAAAACTTAATATAAAGTGAATTTGAGCCATTTCAAATTGTGAAAGCTGAGCGTCCTGTGTTCGTAGACCGGGCGCACCATCCAATGACATCCAGGGCGCCATTTCTTTCTGCGGGACAATCCACGTGGGAGAAGACGACAGGGGAGAGATCCACAATTTAATTTTGTGGTGTTTGTGTCACGAAAGGCTTGGGCCGTTCACATGTAGCGCCTTTTGCACGTGCAAGCTCTTTATTTTCAATGTAGCCGAGCGGTTTAAAATCCAAAGCAGAAATGTTATTGTAACTGACAGTGCCTTCATGGTTGCCTAGTAACACCAGACGCTACAGAAGCGCGAGTGCCCAAGCCCTTTGAAATTGGTGGAGGAAGCGACGCACCTCACGATTTCCATGCTTTTTTAGACGCTTCATGTGAACGTACCCTTAAGAGGTAAGTTACATTTAATACTAAAGTATCGTTAACACTAATACAAACATTATTTTTGCAGTATTATTTTTTGCAATAGCATTTGTGGTTGATGGTATGTTTTTCGATAATGGTAGAAAACACTTATTAGGTTGATTTCTTTGCCCAAAAAAAAAAAAAAAAGTTTGATTAACAGGCGATCTGACAAATTATAACCATTTTTGTTCGACAAACAATCCAGACAGGAGAGTAGAATAGCATTGGTGGACTTGAACTTGAAAAATAGTGTGCATTGACATCTTTTCACAGTTAAAATTAGATACCTTCTGATGTTCATTCATGTTTATTTTGTGCTATAACTAGTAATAGATGATGGGTTCACATGCTGCTTGAACTGAGTTGCCACAGCAATCTGTCAGGACACATTAAAGAGCCACAAAACAGTATTTGTTCTTTGAATTTCTTAAAAAAAATGCCAAAACGTAAACTCTGAGACTTTGCTTAATAACCTGCTGTGTCTTGTTTGTCTTCACGTTTTCAGTGTCTTCTTTGCCCGTGATGTATTCTTCACATGAGAACATGATGTGTAGCATAAAAGTACCATGATTTGTCGGACATAGCAACAGTAACTAAAGCCTAGTTTATACTCAACGCGTCCGTGCGCCTCCGCAGAGTTCGCGCGCGCATGTGCGCACTGTGTTGTCGTTTATACTTGACGCGTTCGCAGTTTGAATATTCTTTGTGACGCAAGGGGGCTTTCAAGGGAAAGTCGTCCTTAAAACCTGATAGACATAACAGAGAAGAAGTATTTCATCGGAAGCTCTCAGTTGAGTAAACATGGCGTCCCTACTGGTATATAGTTGTTTGTTACGTGTGTTATATGTACCAATGTCAAAGTATTAAAAATATAGAGCAAAACATTTGTGTGTTGTGTTTTCAATTCATAACTAGTCACATCGTAACAATCGGCCTTATCGGTCGACGTACAAGGATTTAAAATGGGTCAGGTTTAACTGTGTGAGCTAAAATAAGTGTTGACAAAAATGACAAAAAAAGTGGATTCAATAAATAATGTATTTACAAATTTACAAGGAACTTAAAACAACACAATAAAACTAGAAATCCTAGGCTGTTAAAAGCACAGAGTTCTTCAGATCCATACCATTAAAACAGTCCTTAAGAAAACCAGCGTGCTGTGAGTTCCAAGTTAAAAGTGTCCACTGGTGTATATACAGTCCAAGTGATAATCCAATAAAAGTGAGCTGCATGTAAACAACATGTAAAAACCCTTTTAAAACTCAAATATACATAAAACCATTATAATATATTGAGCAGGTATAAAAACATGTGTCTTAGTGTGACAGTGTCACATAGTGACAGTCACATTGTAACTAGGCGCAATCCTACTGCAGAAGTTGCATCACTGCTTAGTTCTTTGTATCTGACTGACTCTTAAAACTCTTCTGATGATGCTAATGATGATGTGTGCATGGGGCAAACAATACAAACAGACATAGCACAGGTAAAGGGGGATTTATTGGCTCTTAATCAAAAAGTACAAACTTTAGAGCAGGACTTTAAACAGTCAATGGACAGTACAGTGAATCGGGAAACCAGTTTTAGGCAGGCTGTGGACGTTAGGTTGGCAGGGCTGGAGGACTATTTCCTAAAATCATTGGAAAAATTGTAAAGAGCAGTGACCGATTGTTTTCTCAGGAGGGGATGCCAAGTTACACCTACTCTCTACCGTTTACAGGCCTACTCACCCACTTCCTCCCACATTTCCCCGGTCCAGTGTCCACAGGCGCCGGGGCTTGTGACTAAGGCGAAAAGTACAGTTAATACAGTCCCAAATACCACTTATGACATTAATTCTACTGTGCCTCTAATGTGCTTACCTCCACATTAATGGCTGGTTCATCCTCATTTTGTGCTAGGCCTTCCATCCGTCTAGAGTTCCCCTCCTTCGGCGACTCAGCTGTGAAACAGCTGAAGTGCTCAACTTTATTGAGCAGTGTGAGAACTTCTTGGAGATCAGGCCTCTCCCCAGTCTCGAGCTCATCGGAACCTTGAGTACTGTCCTGAAGGGGCCCGCTCAGAGCTGGTGGAAAGCAGAGAAGGCTAAGGTAACAGACTGGCAATCCTTCAAAAAGGCATTCATGGCAGCTTTTCTTTCAGACGATTACCTCTCAGAAGTGGAGGAGAAGCTGAGGATGCTGGTCCAGCAGCCACGACAACGCCTGAGGGATTTCGCTTACGATTACCGGGCCCTCTGCTTGACGTGGAAGCCGGAGATCTCAGAGGAGGAGTTGGTGAACCGCATCCTGAATAACATCAACCCCAGGGTGGCAGGATGTCTACGGGGGACAGTGAACACGGTGGAGCAGCTGGTGAAGGTTGGATCATTGGTGGAGAAGGACTGCATGGGCACGAAGGACTACTGGCTTAAAGTTGGTACCCAGGGTAACAAAGACAAACCTAAAGGTCGACGGAGCGTACCAACAACAAAGATCTGGCTGGTCTTACTCTTGCGCAACCCCATACAATCACCTCCCTTCTCATCGTTCCTGTAAAGGTGAATGAAAAGGAGGTGAAGGCAATAGTGGACACGGGCAGCTCTTACACCTTGATGCAGGAGAGCTCGTGGAAGCAGCTGAAGCCGGGAAGTCCATCAGTCATGACCTCCACACCACAGAGATTCATTATGGCCGATGGCACGATCCACCAGTCCAGGGACCTGCAAAAATTACATTACAAATGGCAAGATCAAGAGTGCCTGCTGGATACGTATATTCTTAAGAACACCCACCTCGCCTTTCCCCTTATTGTTGGCCTGGACTTCCTGAGCGCCACTGGAGCGGTTTTGGAAGTGGGTGAAGGCAGGTACGGTTTCAGGTCTGGAGGAGGATATGCGTATTACCCTTTCCTACCTGCACAGGGTTCCAGCAGGTTCGGCTACTAGTCCTGGAAAATCTCATCACGCTGCACTGGCCAAGCTCAATTTATATTATGCCTTACCACCAATGGGCAGACTTCCTGAACTTCTGCCCTGCACCCCAGAGGAGTCACCATGGGATTCTGACAACCAGGAAGAGCTGCGGAAGCTGATCTCCACCTGGCCACGTACCACTTCAAATAATCTGGGTAAAACAGCACTCGTACAGCACAGAATCACACTGACGGATGACCTGCCTTTCAAAACATGGGCCTACAGAGTTTCTCCAGTCAAGAAACAAATCATCGAGGAGCAAGTCTACAAGATGCTACGAGACAACATCATTGAGCCCACCTTGTCACCTTGGTCATCACCTGTGGTCCTGGTCCCCAAACCTGATGGCACATACAGGTTCTGTGTGGATTACAGGAAATTAAATAGCAAAACAGTACCCGACGCCTACCCAATGCCGCTGATTCATGACATCCTCGAATCCCTGGAAGGCGCCTCCTGGTTCAGTGCATTGGATCTGCAGTCTGGTTATTGGCATTTGGAGATGGAGGAAGCAAGTAAAGAAAAAACACCACCAAAGGGCTATTTCAGTTCAAGTCCATGCCGTACGGCCTTAGGAATGCTGCAGCCACTTTCCAACGGCTGATGGAGAGAGTGCTGGCTGACTTGAGGGGGAAGATATGTTTTGTTTACATCGATGACATCATTGTCTACTCAAAGACATTGTCACAACACATCGAACATCTCAATACAGTCTTCCATAAACTCACCCAGGCCAACTTAATCCTCAATATGAAGAAGTGCCATTTCTTCAAAAGGCAGCTCAAAAGAGATCACGTGACCCACTGACAGAGATGGACGCTTGAGTCTGAAGCTCCCTGACCCGGTGTTAAAAACCATTCGTTTAAGTTATAGTCTCGGCGCTACTCTCTTTATTTGTTTCCCTGATTTCATTTACTCTTCTATGATTGCTAAACGACAGCTTTTACCGTCCTCTCCGGAGAAGAAACGTCAGAAAGAGCCTGTTAATGAAACGCTGCGTGCTATGGTGGCAGACGAGCTAAAGCTACAGTTTGGCGCTGTTCGGGAAATCTTTAAGGAAGAATTTCTCCCGATCGCCGAAAGATCGGATCGGATCTTTGGGGAAAGAGATGAGACTGATTAGTAATAATTTTGACAATGTCCAAACAGCTGTTCGAAAAGTTAAACAAGACTCGGCCGAAGTTAAGCTGATCGTAGACACACTTCAAGACAAGATGGCGAAACTGGAAGATAAAAGTCGTCAATGTAACATTCGTCTCGTTGGCCTTGCAGAAGGGGAAGAAGGCAGCGATGCTCTAGGGTATATGCAAACTCAGTTACCCCTGTGGATCCCCTCACTAAAAAACAGATCATTCGAGATAGACAGGGCGCATCGCATATATACCGGTGACAGCAACAGAAAGAGCCCTCGAACCCTAATCTTTAAACTGCTGCGCTTCCAAGACAGAAACGCCATCCTTAATGGAGCACGAGCCGCCGGACAAATACTCCACAAAGGAAACTCGCTTCTCTTCTTTCCCGACTACAGTAACCAAACCGCCATGAAAAGACGCGAGATGAATCAGTCCAGGAAAAGACTTACTCAACTCGGGATCTCTTCCTTCTTGATCTATCCCGCCACGATCAAGGTGACGCATTGCGGATCAACTTCACTTCTCCAAACGCCGACCGATGTGGAAGTGTATATCGACCAGCAACAGGAGCTCGCAACACCTCAGCCATTGGGAGACAGCACGCTGGCGGGAATGTTAACAGATGCCAGCGCCTAATTTCCAGGAGGAGATTTGCAGATTGATGCCGCGGCTATGCTGAGTACTTTATGTATACCGGGTCGGCCCTGAGACTCGATCGATCCTCTGTTAAGTTGACCACGTATCTAGACAAGGTTGTTGTAATGGCAGATAGGAGAGTTTGTTCTTACTCTCTGCTTACTGCCTTCTTGTTTTGTTCTTCTTGTTGTTCCTTTGTAATTCCAGATGCCATGATTTATTCATTTAAGTCCACATTTTTTTGTTTTTTATTTAGTAAAATGTACAGCAGTCTGATCGAATCATGGGTCTTAATGTAATGTCTTGGAACGTCAATGGCTTAAATGGCGCCATTAAGAGAACCAAATGTTTAGATTATTTAAGATCTAAACAGATTTCCGTTGCATTAATACAAGAATCTCATCTGAAAACCTGTGATGTACATAGATTTCAAAATAGGTATTACAAATTAGTTTCCTTCTCTTCCTCTGATAAGAAATCCAAAGGGGTCCTGATATTGATGGCCCGGCGTCTTCCTTTTTCCATGCATTACTCTAAAAGTGATGCAGATGGTCGCATTACTTGCGTATTTGGCACATGGTCCAATATTAAATGCGCTTTTGTTTCAGTTTATGCTCCTAACGAATATGATAGTGTTTTTTATCAGCAGCTCGTCTGCATGTTACTAAGTTTAAATGACTATCATCTTGTTATCGGAGGCGACTTCAATGCTGTGCATAATCCAGTAATTGATAGATCTCAAATATCACATTCTGATCAGGCCTCCTCAAAGTTATTTAATGATTTTATAAAACAGGTCAATGTATGCGATATATGGCGATTGAGGAATGAGGCCGTTAAAGATTATACCTTTTTCTCAGCTCGCCATAAATCCTACTCCCGCATCGATTATTTACTCATTTCGCCAACTTTTACTCCATTCACTGAAAGTGCTAATATATTACCCCTTCTTCTTTCAGACCACTCCCCAGTTACATTGAGTCTTCTCCCATTTTATGTTCCCTCTGGAAGTAAACGTTGGAGGTTTAACACATCTTTACTTCATGACCAAAAATTTTTATCAGAACTGCATACTTCTTTAGTAGAGTTTATTGAATTGAATATCAGTTCAACAAATAATCCTCAAGTGTTATGGGAGGTAACAAAATGTTTTATTAGAGGAAAATGCATTGCCTTTTCCTCCTTTCGCCAGAAGTCTAGGAATGGCCGTAGAATTGAGCTAGAGAGACAAGTTCAGATATTGGAACAAGATCTCAAAAATACATATTGTCAACGAAAAGAAAAAAAATTAAATGCAGTTAAATCAGAGTTAAAAGAGTTGCTCCTACAGAGAGCCCAATTTATTATGCATCGTACAAAGCAGTCTTACTACTTTAACGGGGAGAGACCAAGTAAATTATTAGCACTACGGATTAAACAGCTGGAATCTAGAGCAAATATACATGCTATAAAGAAGGATGGCATCTTGCATACTCAAATCAAAGATATAAATCAAATCTTTAAATCTTATTATGAACAACTATATGCTTCAAATTCTTCCTCTAGTTATCAACAAAGTATATCTTTTCTTCAGCAGTTTCCGCTCCCTAAATTTGATGAACATCACTTAGAGTTGCTAAATGGCCCTCTAACATTGGATGAGCTGAAACTGGCTCTAGACTCCATGCCAAAAAATAAAGCCCCAGGTAGTGACGGAATTCCCCCTGAATTAATCTCCGCCATCTGGGACAAAGTTTCGCCACTTATTCTTGACTCTCTTAATTTTGCTATTGAAAATGGAACCCTTCATAGGGACCAAAACACATCTCTCATAACTCTTTTACTCAAGAAAGGGAAAGATCCCTTAGAATGTGCCAGTTATCGGCCCATTAGTTTAATAAATACAGATGCTAAACTATTTGCTAAAACTTTAGCTCATAGATTAAGTAAATGTATAGATAAAATCGTAAACTATGATCAGTCTGGATTTCTTAAAGGTCGTTTTGCCTCCGATAACATTAGGCGTCTTCTCCATATTATTCATAGATCCGGATCCTATCCGGCCTCCTCCGCGGTCATTTCACTGGACGCGGAGAAGGCCTTCGATAGGATCGAGTGGAGTTTTTTTATGGGCGGTTCTTGATCATGTAGAGGCTGGACAAGGATTCATCAAAATGGTTAAATCACTCTACAATTGCTGTTCAGCACGGGTTCTTACAGGCTCGTTAGCATCCTCCTCTTTTCCGCTTGGTCGGGGCACCCGCCAAGGATGCCCGTTATCGCCCTTGCTCTTTACTTTATCCGTGGAACCGCTGGCACAAGCTGTACGGCAAACTTTAACTATACAACCTATTATCTGTGTAAATACCTCGCATAAAATCTCTCTTTATGCTGACGATATTCTGCTCTATGTTTCTAATATCTCTGTGTCCGTTCCCAAGTGTTTAAACCTTTTCAACATATTTGGTAGTCTTTCAGGTTATAAAATTAATTGGAGCAAATCTGTTTTAATGCCTCTGAATGAGGCAGCTAGACAAGAATCTAATAGTTTACCTCCCCTTATTCCCATAGTCAAACAGTTCACATATTTGGGTATTACTGTATTTCCCTCAATACATCTTATTTCTAGTTGTAATTATAAAACTCTCCTAAATAAGATCAAGGAGGACTTAGACAGGTGGTCCCCTTTGTGTTTAGCTCTACATGGAAGAATATCTACAATTAAAATGAATATACTCCCCAGGGTAAATTTTTTATTCTCCATGTTGCCTCTCCCACCACCTGAAGGCTTTTTCAAGGAGCTTAATACGGCTATTTCTAGATTTATATGGATGAAGAAAAAACCTAGAATCCGATTAAAAACTATGCAGCGTAAAAAATTAGACGGAGGCCTGTCATTTCCTAACTTTGAATTATATAATTTAGCTTTTCAAGTAAGGGGAATTAAAACCTGGGTTAGTTCAGATTCCTTAATCTCTTGGCGAGTTCTGGAGGCGAATATTATTCATCCCATTCTTTTTTCAGGTATTTCAAAATCCTTAAAGAAAACTTACAGACCAATTATTGAATATTCACTTGATGCATGGAAAAAGGTTGAGAAAATTACAGGCGGCCCCTTTCTATATACTAAAACTACTCCACTATGGCACAATAATCATTTATGCACTGGTAACAAACCTTTTGTTTTTAAAGCCTGGTCTGATGCTGGTGTCCATACACTGAATGACATTTATTGTGATAACGGCCTTAAATCATTTCAGGAATTAAGTGCAGAGTTTTCTTTACCTGGATTTTCATTCTTTTTGTATTTAAGACTAAGGTCAGCTTTAAAGGCCTATGGTGTTCCTTGGGCCACTACTGTGTTCCCACACCCTTTATGGGAGTGGCTGGATAGTCATACTTCTTCTAGTGGTCTAGTATCCAAGATTTACAATTCAGTTCTTTTACTGCAGTATACTTATATTCCAGCAATCCACTCATGGGAAAGGGATGGTTTTGATCAACCTGATTGGGATGTGGTATGGGCCAGATGTTTTACTGCATCCAAGAATCTTGCACATCAGATTATACATTATAAATGTATCAATAGGGCCTATTTCACTCCCAGTTTACTACACAAAATGAAGGTTAGATCCGATCCTTACTGTCATTTATGCAATAGTAACTTAATAGGCTCATATTTACACATGTTCTGGGAATGCCCAGTGGTGGTTCATTTTTGGAAATTTGTATGTTCTGTCCTTTCGGATTTTCTGCATTTAGACATACCTCAAGATCCCTTACTTTTTCTATTGTTAGACGATTCTTTTCTTCAGTTGAATGCTCATCAAAAAAGGACCCTATCAGCTGCAAGCACTGCTGCCAAAAAAACTATTTTGAAATTATGGATAGAACCATCCATTTCCACAACTTTTACCTGGCTGTCATATTTCAGAGACATTGTCTTACTAGAAGGTACTACTGCCAGGCTCAATGGCGCAAAGGACATCACTATTCAGAGTTGGACTAATATTGCTGTGATGTTGCTGGATAGGCTAAAAATGTGACCTCTGTATGCTTATTTGACTTTTATATTTTATTTTATTTCTTTTATTTATTTATTCATTTATTTTTAATATTTATTCTCTTTCTCTGTACAAGTGGACGGCTTCATGGCATCTGTTTGTACATAGTTCCTTTGAACTGTGAATTGTGATATGTTTCTGAGTGAAACTAAATCTCAATAAAAATGTTGATCACAAAAAAAAAAAAGGCAGCTCAAATTCCTTGGACATATCGTCTCTGAGAGGGGTGTGAAGATCGACCAGGAGAAGACCAGGGCCGTTGTAGAGTTCCCGCCGCCACACGATCTCAAAGCTCCACAAATTCATCCCTCACTTCGCTGACATTGCTGCTCCGCTCAACCACCTGAAGAAAAAGGGAGTTAAGTGGGAGTGGACTCCAGAGTGGCAGGACAGCATGGAAGCCCTAAAACTGGCATTACAAAATGCCCCAGTTTTAATCCAACCTGACCTCAATAAGGCTTTCCAGCTCCATTCGGATGCAAGCGATGTAGGCCTGGGGGCCATCCTCACCCAACACACGGACGAAGGAGAAAAGGTGGTGGCTTATGCATCCCGGACCTTAACAGGGGCAAAAAATAATTACAGCACGTCAGAGAAAGAATGTCTAGCTGTGGTGTGGGCTGTTGAAAAATGGAGGCATTACCTGGAGGGGAGGCCCTTTGACGTATACACAGATCACTCTGCACTCGCCTGGGCCTTCAACTGCCCAAAAACCTCCTCACGCCTTACCCGTTGGACCCTCCGACTGCAACAATTCAACTTTCAGGTCCATCACAGGAAGGGCTGCCCCAATATGGGCCCGGATGCCTTGTCACGAGCGTATGCTCCACCCAATGATGCTGCACTTTGTCTCTCTGTTTCATATCAACATCAGACCACTTTGCCACACTCCCTGGAAGAGATTGCTAAAGCTCAACAATCTGAGAATACCACCGCCCACCTGCAGTCTGAAATTTCACCTCGTACAGCCAAAGAACGGTCCATCTCCTTCGAGGAACAGCAAGGTGTATGGTACCGTAAGGTTCAGGGAGAGAAATTTCAGCTGGTAGTACCACCTTCCCTAAGAATGGCCTTTCTTCATTACGATCATGACAATCCTCTAGGAGGCCATCTCGGGCAGTTGAAAACCCTGCTTAAACTCCTGGAGGTGGCCTGGTGGCCATCTGTCAGGAAGGATGTTTGGGAGCATGTCAAAAGCTGAGGTGTGTCAAAAATATAAAGCAAGTAACACCAAACCGTCTGGCTTCCTACAAAGCTCACAGGTCACAGAACTGGGGCACACCCTGGGGGTGGATCTAATGGGCCCATTTCCTTCCAGTAAGAAAAGGAACTCATACCTTCTGGTGGTGGTGGACTATTACACCAAGTGGGTGGAGATGTTCCCACTTCGGGATGCCAAGACCCAGAAAATAGTGAAAATTCTCCGGGAGGAGACTTTCACTCGTTGGGGGGTCCCGATACATCTGGTGTCCGATAGGGGTCCACAATTCACCTCCAGCATTCTGAGTGAGCTGTGCAGAATGTGGGGTTGTGTGCAGAGATTAACTACTAGTTATCATCCCCAGGCAAATCTTACAGAAAGAGTCAATCGCACGGTAAAAACAATGATTGCTGCTTATGTGGGACAACATCATCAAACCTGGGACCAGTGACTACCAGAATTCCGTTATATGATCAACACCGCCCAACAGGAAACCACAGGGAGGACACCAGCTGAGCTCATGCTGGGTCGTCAAGTGCTGGGACCACTGGAACGCCTTATCCACCATCCACCTTCACCCGGCCAGGTGGCTTATTCCCTGGTTGAACGGCAGAAAATCCTGGCAGAGGAGGTAAAAAGCAGAATGAGGGGGAGCCAAGCCAAACAAGCTAGGTATTATAATTACCGGAGAAAAAATGCTCAGTTTCAACCGGGTGACCTAGTTTGGATAAAAACCCATCCTCTTTCCAGTGCCTCCAACAAATTCTCTGCCAAGCTAGCGCCCAAGTGGGAGGGTCCAGCTGAAATTAAAAGCAAAACAGGGCCAATAAATTACACTGTGTGCTGGGGTAACCCCCCTAAAACTGATGTATTTAATGTGGCGAATCTGAAGCGTTATTATGGTCATATATATATATATATATATAATATGACCATAATAATATGACCAATTATGACCATAATAACGCTTCAGATTCGCCACATTAAATACATGTATTTAATGTGTGTGTATATATATATATATATATATATATATATATATATATATATACACACACACACACACACACACATATATATATATATATATACACATATATATATATATATATATATATATATATATATATATATATATATATATATATATATATATATATATATATATATATATATGTGTATATATATATGTGTGTGTGTGTGTGTGTGTGTGTGTGTGTGTGTGTGTGTATATATATATATATATATATATATATATATATATATATATATATATATATATATATATATATATATATATATATATATACAGGTTCTTCTCAAAAAATTTGCATATTGTGATAAAGTTCATTATTTTCTGTAATGTACTGATAAACATTAGACTTTCATATATTTTAGATTCATTACACACAACTGAAGTAGTTCAAGCCTTTTATTGTTTTAATATTGATGATTTTGGCATACAGCTCATGAAAACCCAAAATTCCTATCTCAAAAAATTAGCATATCATGAAAAGGTTCTCTAAATGAGCTATTAACCTAATCATCTGAATCAACTAATTAACTCTAAATACCTGCAAAAGATTCCTGAGGCTTTTAAAAACTCCCAGGCTGGTTCATTACTCAAAACCGCAATCATGGGTAAGACTGCCGACCTGACTGCTGTCCAGAAGGCCATCATTGACACCCTCAAGCAAGAGGGTAAGACACAGAAAGAAATTTCTGAACGAATAGGCTGTTCCCAGAGTGCTGTATCAAGGCACATCAGTGGGAAGTCTGTGGGAAGGAAAAAGTGTGGCAGAAAACGCTGCACAACGAGAGAGGGACCTGCGGAAGCAGTGGACTGAGTCTGGAGTAGAAACATCCAGAGCCACCGTGTACAGGCGTGTGCAGGAAATAGGCTACAGGTGCCGCATTCCCCAGGTCAAGCCACTTTTGAACCAGAAACAGCGGCAGAAGCGCCTGACCTGGGCTACAGAGAAGCAGCACTGGACTGTTGCTCAGTGGTCCAAAGTACTTTTTTCGGATGAAAGCAAATTTTGCATGTCATTCGGAAATCAAGGTGCCAGAGTCTGGAGGAAGACTGGGGAGAGGGAAATGCCAAAATGCCTGAAGTCCAGTGTCAAGTACCCACAGTCAGTGATGGCCTGGGGTGCCATGTCAGCTGCTGGTGTTGGTCCACTGTGTTTTATCAAGGGCAGGGTCAATGCAGCTAGCTATCAGGAGATTTTGGAGCACTTCATGCTTCCATCTGCTGAAAAGCTTTATGGAGATGAAGATTTCATTTTTCAGCACGACCTGGCACCTGCCCACAGTGCCAAAACCACTGGTAAATGGTTTACTGCCCATGGTATTACTGTGCTCAATTGGCCTGCCAACTCTCCTGACCTGAACCCCATAGAGAATCTGTGGGATATTGTGAAGAGAAAGTTGAGAGACGCAAGACCCAACACTCTGGATGAGCTTAAGGCCGCTATCGAAGCATCCTGGGCCTCCATAACACCTCAGCAGTGCCACAGGCTGATTGCCTCCATGCCACGCCGCATTGAAGCAGTCATTTCTGCAAAAGGATTCCCGACCAAGTATTGAGTGCATAACTGAACATAATTATTTGAAGGTTGACTTTTTTTGTATTAAAAACACTTTTCTTTTATTGGTCGGATGAAATATGCTAATTTTTTGAGATAGGAATTTTGGGTTTTCATGAGCTGTATGCCAAAATCATCAATATTAAAACAAAAAAAAAGGCTTGAACTACTTCAGTTGTGTGTAATGAATCTAAAATATATGAAAGTCTAGTGTTTATCAGTACATTACAGAAAATAATGAACTTTATCACAATATGCTAATTTTTTGAGAAGGACCTGTGTATATATATATATATATATATATATATATATATATATATATATATATATATATATATATATATATATATATATTATAATTTATTTTCTTATTATTTTCTTTTCGTTTGGGCTATTCCTCATGGGACGTCCCGTCACAGGACAACGCCATTCCCTTTCGCGCTCTCGGACTTAAGCTTACCGGTGAGGCCGATCCGGACCACACATACACACTCACTCTCATTAACAGGACTTAAAGGACAATCGCCACATACACACACTGTATATATTGTATATATTTATGTTTTCGTATGTTTGCTTTGTTTGGGTTTGGCTTTGGTTGTGGTTTAATACACCTTGTGGTTTGAAAACTGTGAAGTTTGTAGCATTTATTAATATATTAACTTTTAAGAGAGTCAAAGGATTAACTTCATTAGTGTAGCCAGCCTTATTTAGGCCCAGCGTTACAACATGTCAATACATGGATGTAATAATTACTACAATACGTACACATATGCAAGTGCATTGTGCGCGATCAATGTTGTTTTATATTATGTATTATTAGACATATTGGTACTGTCTGGACACTTGACTAAAAATAATGCTTTCTGGCTGTCTCTATGCTCCCGCAGAGATGACGGTACAGACGTACCTGTTCGGCAACTGTCGCCTCAAAATCGAACATCTTCGGATGCGACGCGGCGGACGCAGAGTTACAAAAAATGCCGGGCACACCGCCAGGCGAAAGTGTCAAAACATGAATTGAATAAACAATTTCCTTGGCAGTGGAATCTGGTAAAATAGATTAAAATAGTTATTCATGAATTTCTAAAAAAAAATGTACTAATAAATGCGTAATTAAAAAGTTGTATCTTTTGAATGAATTTCAATATAAAAGTACCAAAATGGTACTTGGTTTATGGTAATCGTTTATTGATGGTCGCGCCACATGATATCATAAAATTGAGATTATCGTACAAAGATTGTTTTAATAAAATGATGGAAATATAAATGCAAATGCTTTGCAATTTTGTACATGATTACAAAACATTTTGGAAAACATGCCATCTAGTGCAAAAAATTTATTTGAATAAATTTAGGGTAATTTCAAAGATGTTATGGCCGGACAGTCGCACCACATGATGTTTTGACACTTTGAATAACAGAAAAATTATAAATAACTAATGTTTTTTTGAAAAGTTAAAGTTGGTACATATGTGGGAGAGGTGGTACTTCCTTTTTTGGCATCCTTTTTTATAAATTTAACCCAATTTTTAATGGAAAAATGCAGTTGGAAAGAAAATGTAGGCATCACGTCATTGACCCATATACGGAGAATGTTAAAGCTGAAAGTTTGTACATGGAATGTTAATGGTATTCATACACCTATTAAGAGAAGAAAGGTCTTAACTTATTTAAAAAAGGAGGGAGTTCATGTCGCTTTACTTCAGGAGACCCATTTAAGCGACCAGGAACATTCAAGTTCAAAATTCTCATCTTTTACTTCGAGGAGCAGAGTTATCTTCATTAAGAAGGTCATTACTGAATGGGGTGGCTGTTTACAGAGTGATGTATAAAAGCATATTAAATGCAAAGTTGACTGGAAGGAAGAAATTGGGTAGGCAAAGTTGCACAAGCAACAGGGATGTCTGCAAACTGGAGAATACTGTCAAGAAAAGCCGATTTAAACACTTGGGAGAGCTTCACAAGGAGTTGAATGAAGCTGGAGTCAGCGCATCAAGAAGTCACCACACTCAGACATCTTCAGGAAAATGACTACCAAGCCACTTCTGAAACAGAAACACCGTAAGAAGCATCTCACCTGGGCTTAGGAGAAAAAGAACTGGACTGTTGCTCAGTGGTCCAAAGTCCTATTTTCAGATAAAAGTAAATTTTGCATTTCATGTTGAAATCATGTTCCCAGAGTCTGAAGGAAGACTGTAGAGGAACAGAATCTAAGCAGCTTGAAGTCCAGTGACATCTGTTGGTGTTGGTCGATTGTGTTTTACCAAGTGCAAAGTCAATGCAACCATCTACCAGGAGATTTTGGAGCACTTTATGCTTCCATCTGCTGACAAGCTTTATGGAGATGCTGATTTCCTTTTCCAGCAGGACTTTAGCACCTGCCCACAGTGCAACAACCACTTGTAAGTGGTTTGCTGACCATGATATTACTGTGCTTTATTGGCCAGCCAACATGCCTGACCTGAACCCTGAAGAGATATTTGGGATATTTTCAAGAGAAAGATGGGAAACAGTTGATCCAACAATATACAGAGGGCTGTATATAATCTGAGGGCTCAATAGGGCCTCAGCAATGCCATGGGCTGATCACTTCCATGCCACACTTCACTGATGCTGTAGTTTGTGCTTGGAGCAAGTCATTTGCTGTAATATGTGCTGCCGACCAAGTATTGAGTGCATAAATGAACATTCTTTAAAGAACTTGAACTTTTCTGTTTTGCAAATCTCTTTTTTTAATTGAGATACTGGATTTTTGACTTTCATGAACTGTAAAAGCAAAAAAACTTTTGAAATATTTTACTTTACATGTAATGAATCTAGAATATATGAAAATTTCAGTTTTTAAAATAAGTTACAATTAAAAAAAGAAAATTTTCACGGTATTCACATTTTTTGAGCTGCACCTGTATAATGTCATGCCATATAGGGAATGTGTCTATATCTAATATAGGCTGTGAATCTTTGTGTAAACAACGAATCGATTCGATTCACAATTCATAGGGTTTCGATTCAATTCAAGAGCGATTTTTGCAAATTCAGAACGATTCGATTAGAGACTATTCACAATAAAATTCGATGCAATTTGATTAATAACGATTCGATTCTGCATACTTTAAGTGTATTCACAGGATTATTTAAATGCTTTCCCTAACTTTTTTTATATGCTTAGTTAGGAGGCAAATTACACTTCGGCCTTTGTGGAGTCAGAGAGTAAGGGCAAAAAATAAATAAATAATAATAATTATATATAAATTATATATAAATAAATAAATAAATATATATATATATAAATATAAATAAATAAATAAAACACTTTTGCCCACTGTTAGATGTTAGTTTAATGATGCTATAGCATGACATAGCATATGCAGAAATTTACCCTAGTGAAATGTAATATATTTAAATATTACTATATTATATATTCAAATCTATTAACATATTTACTAATACATCCCTTGAGACTTTGACATAAAAATTATAATTAAACTTTATTTTACTATATTTCTTAATATTAAGCCTAAAATGTGTTTTAATGTCACAATTACTAAGGATTGTATTCTCTTTGAATAAAAAGACCTTTAAATGCAAGATATTCAAAGTGTACCTGAAATATACTTGCAATAGTTCCATTTTAGCACAATCAAATATACTTCAGTTCATCTTTAGTTGGACTGTACTTCCAATTTAGCACACTTTATGCCAGTTTAGTATAGGCTACAAAAAGTACAATTGCAAGGTATTTTTTTTATTAAGAACATATGTAAATTTATACTTGGCATGATATAGAAGTATTTCAACTACATTTTAGTATATTTATTTCTCTTTATTTTTTATTTATCCTATGTAAGCCAAGATAAAAAAGGCTTTAAAAGTAGACATTTGTGTCACACCTTTGCATGATGTGAGCTTTATCTTCATAAAATAAAACGCTACAGCATTTAAACTATTACTTTCTATTGGCGAATGATGATTTAATGATGTAGTAACGAACGCAACTTTCATGCATGTGACAGATGTTAAACCTTGCACTCTTATTTTAAGGTTGCTGTTAATGCTGCGGTTATTTGAACAATTTCCTTCGTACTTCCGTTTTAACGACGTTAAGTTAAAACGTCATTTGCGTTTACAGTGGAATTGTGCGTATGATTGTTTTTGCTCTATCTAAATGCGTGGCTTTCAACTGCTCAGGTAATGTTAATGGTATGACTGAGAGCCTACATAAAAGTAAAACTACTTTACTTCTAGCACTACTGGCCATGAATACCAAGGAGCGATCACACGTTCGCTGCTCATGCCTCAATAAACTGTCGGTAAGAGCGCGCACCATCCAGTGGCAGGCAGTGAATGAAGCGCATGAAGGAGGGATGTGAGGAAACGAACAACGCTGTTCAAGGTCTCCGTTAATTCGTGCTTGTAGTAATTTATATATTTTAAAGCCCTGAATCGATATAACAATCGCAATTCATTCGATTCTTAGTGTTTTAAATCGATAAATAGCCGAAATCACCAATTCACGTTTCAAAAATCCATGTTTCAAGATCGATGCATATGCATCGTCAGGTTTTGTAATCGATGCATCGAGAAAACTAGTGAATCGTTACACCCCTAATATCTAATCATGCAGCAGTTTTTTTCCCGAATACTCCTTTGGAAACCAAAATACCAAGCCTAGTAGCGAGATTTTACCCATTCATTTTGACAGACCATAATTTCATATCATATTTTGCAGAGGAATTTACTCTTTCATGTCCATTAATTCTCAGTCTTCCTACTTTATCGAAAGATCAGACCTCCTTCCTCAATGCCCCATATCTAAAAAGGAAGTTCTTGAAGCCATAGAGTTTACAATCTGGAAAAGCACGTGGCCCAGATGGGCTTAGTAGTGAACTTTACAAAGAATTTGGAAATTTATTAGTTGATCTCTTACTAAATATGCTCAATGATTAATTTGTAAAAGGCCGTCTGCCACAATCCCTGAAAGAGGCAAATATATCCTTCATTTTGAAAAAAGGTAAGCAAGCAGAGGACTGTTCGACATATTGACCCATTTCGCTGCTGAATGTAGATCTGAAGATACTTTCCAAAATCCTAGCAACACAGTTAGAGCCTTCTCCCTGCTCTAGTAATGGAAGACCAAACAGGCTTTATTGTAGGACGCAACTCTGTCAATAATATGCGTCGCCTGTTAAATGTGATGCAGTTTTCTGAACAGCAATTAATTGATGGTCTTGTGATCTCACTACATGTGGAGAAGGCATTCAATCGCATCGAATGGAGCAGCATATTAAAATTTCAACTTTAATGCTTTCATCTTCGGAGGGAGGTCTTGGCCTTCCAGATATTCGGAGATATCAATTAAGTGTTCATTTACATTACATATCTGACTGGGACATAAAGGGTTCACCAAGTAAACATCACCTTTAGTAAATTAGTTTTTTCTTAAATGTTTAAATCCTTAAAGGTTGCTTGTAGTAACCCCTACTCGCTTCCAGAAGAACTTTAATATTCAGAGGGTTTTTATTTGTTTTTTTGTTATCCAAAGAACAATAACATACAATGTGTTAAGAAACAACATTAAAAATAAGAAAATAAAAAATGTGTATGTATTTATAAAATAAAAAATAAAATAATAGCTTACAGCTTTCTTATTCACTCTCTGATACAGTCAATATTTCAGTCAACAAAACTCTTGGTCAGGACAGTAAAGCCATACTATTTTCCAGGGCTGGGTATCGGTTCAGATGTCTCGATTCGATTCCATGTAATTTTTATTACATTCCATGAATATAGTTTTAATACAAATGCTATTGGTATTTCTAAATAACAGTTTACAAATTGTGAATTTAAAAAATTTGTGAAAAAAAACAAAACAATAATAGGACCCTATAAAATATACATCTTAACTTTTCTGGTAATCAGATGAAGGCATAAAATATAGAATAGAATATACTTTATTGTCCCATTTCTGGGAAATTCATCTTGGACATCCATGACACGGCCAGTGCATAACAATAACTCACATTCCAAATATTAATATTAATTTAATTTAATTTAATTTAATTTAATTTAATTTAATTTAATATTAATTTAATTTATCCTGATCAAATTAAATTTAAAACAAATTGCTGCACTTTGTAATTTACTGTAAAATTACAAAGAAAACAAGTTATTACTCATTTAAAAATAAAGATTTATTAATATTCAGTAGTAGCAATGCATCATGCCGTCCGACATTCATTCATTAATTGAATGTTCTTGTCAATAGTTTCTCCGCCATAAGCACTAAATGAATGATGTGATTTCTGTTGTATTCACGCAATGTAAATAAGAGGGTGACATCTAGTGGAGAAGATTAATCAGATCATGTTTTAAATGTTTGCTAAAATAAATATAGGAAAAGATCGATTCGCTGCTTTTGAGAATCAATATCGAATCAAAGTTATTTTAAAAAAATGATTAATCGAAAAATCTTTTTTTTTTTTTTTTTTAACCCAGACCTATTATTTTCGCTAATATATTTTTGGACCAAACACCATAGTGTACAGTGCCAAAATAGGTGCAGTTTCCTCATATTCATTACCCTCAAAAAATAAAAAAATACAATTTACATTGTAAATGATTTGCTGGATACAATCTGTGAATAAGCTTATAAGGAACTTCTTTCATCTTATTTCTGTGGTAACAAGCACCTTTCTCCAGCAAATCAATTTTCCATTCAGTAAAGAGACCCAGTGAGGCAAAACATAAGGTATAGTAACAGTTTCTCTTTGGAAAAGAGTATGAATAGCTATTATTATTCTTGGGATTTAATGAAAAACGAATTTTACCAACATAAGATTTTGTAACATCAAAAGCTGTTCATCCATCTTGGCTGAACTTTCGACGTTGTTACGGAGAAGGATGAAGCTGATTGGCTGTTTCTTGTCACATGACTCGCGGTGCGCTTGCGGCATTCTGAAAAGTCGAAACTGTTTTATCTCGATGACGTGCAGACACGCCTGGAAAAATGTGTGCGTCGCACCGCATGCGCGTCGCTTCCATTATGAGCGTGCAAAGCATAACATATATCTAGGCTGTTATTAGTATGTGAAGGTTGTGTAGTGGTCTATAGCTCTGTATCATGCTTGAAAAAGTCGGTCTGTATTACACTTTGTATATTAATTAAGAGAGTAGCCTACTTGATTATGGCTGCATTTATTGTTTGCACTTAACACAGTTCTTCATAAGTCGTATTGTTTATTTTTTGGTTGTTTATACTGTTTTTATTTATATGTTCAATTTGAAATAGCCTAACTTCAGTTAGGAGGTTAAACATTCTAGAAGCTCATAAACGTTCTAGTGTAATTTTCCCCAGGTCTTCAGGAAAACATAAGTTTGTGTAACAAAACCGACACACACCACCAGCTGCAACATAACATATATAATAATATATAAACGATCGTCAATATTTGTTTATGAAACTTGACGTATTATGTTATTAGTTTCTCAAATCTAAATTTAGCAGTATCCCATGAACAACGGAGCTATAAATCCTATGAAACCAATACATTCTATGCTTTAGCATCCTACTCACGTATTTAATAAACAACGTGAAATATACCTTATGTTGATGTAAAGTAGGAAAGAGCATAATAAGAGAGAAATACAGAAACAGTGCTGTTCCCTCTACAGATGCACAAATCACTTTTGCTCCACGTTTCACACAGATATTTGGTGCAAAAGGGAGAGTGCGCGAAGCATGTCATTTGCATGTAAAAAACAGCGTTTGAGATTCATAGCAGCAGATTCAAGCCGTTGTAGTTATGCATTTGTGTTTGTGCTTGAAAAATCATTCAATAAAACAAATACACATATAAGAAAACATTCTACAAGCATGCAATTTTCATTGCAAGAATTCACATAGTGATTTGCGGATGTACAAAATTCGTCCATGATTTCACATTGTTTGATGCTGGTGCTTGAATGTGTTTTGCACCATATTCACTGCAGCAATAGTAGCAAAACATGTGAGTGTATGGGTTTCTTAATTTGTGATTCGTAGAACGGGATTTGTGCATCTGCATTGAAAGATTTGAGAAGGTGTAACAGTTGACTTGTGTTTGTGGGAGAGAAAAAAAAACTACAAGTTTGCAAATTTTGTCTGTGAATTCAAATTTACTGATACACATACGTAGCTATTCTCTACAACTACAAATTCCACTGTCACATGCGCTCAGGTGTTTTGCCCCGAAAATACCTTCATACCACACACACATAGCGTAATGTGACACTGTAACAGAGAAAATTGAGAATATGTGAAATGAAATCAATGGATCAAATAAAGGGGAGACATTGGGTCCAAAATGCAAAAGCCACACAACGGTCTCTCTCTTGAACACATAGAGAGAGAGAGAGAGAGAGAGAGAGAGAGAGACACACTGTAAGACTGTAACAGAGAACACTGAGAACTGTGTCTCTCTCTTGAACACTCACACACACACACACACACACACACACTCACTCACTCTCTCTCTCTCTCTCTCTCTCTCTTTCTCTCTCTCTCTCTCTCCCGGTGTGACTGCTGAGCGTGAGCGACAGGGTGGTGCGAGTGTGAACTGGACGCTGTGAGTGAATACCCCTTTTTTTTCCCTACTTTCTTTCTCTGCTTGGATTACTGGTGTATTGTTCGTCTAATTCCTTGGTTGGGCCGTGTGCTGCCGTTTTCTTTTTGCGGCCAGCATGGCGGCCCCGCGATTGCAAGTTTTGAGCAAACTCACGCGGCGCCATGGGGTGAAAGTGGCGTCCGCGGTGAGCGTGGAGGACTGTTGCTTAGCCGCAGGTGAAGTTGTGGGGCATGAGAACATCGTATCAGCTTCTAAAATGAATAGTGCCATAGTTATTTTTCTTAACTCTGTTGATAAAGCAAATGAGTTAGTTGAGCTTGGAATTGTTGTTGATAATCTTTTCACCCCTGTCCTCCCACTTTCCATGCCATCCAAAAAAGTGTTGTTGTCCAACATTCCACCTTTTATAAGCGATGAAACACTGGTGAGAATAATGTCTCGATACGGCAAAATAGTGTCACCGATTAAAATGATACCAATCGGTTGCGCTTCACCTCTTTTAAAGCATGTCGTGTCTTTTAGATGTTTTGTTTACATGATTTTGAAAGATGATGAAGAACTAGACTTATCGCTGCATTTAAAGGTTGAGGATTTTGACTACGTTATTTATGCTACAACAAACAGAATGAAGTGCTTTAATTGCGGGGAAAGCGATCACGTGATTCGCGCTTGCCCTGGTAAAAATAAAGTAAACAGCTCGGCGAGCGATGTTAATTTTGACAGGTCTGCGGAGGCTGGGCCGTCAAACGCCGCTCCGTCTGCGTCAGAGACAAGTGCTGTGAAGGAGAGCGCTGGTGCAGCCGCGTCCAGAGGAGAGAGCGCAGAGAATGCGACTCACCCCGTAAATGAGCCCGAAAATGTGGATGAGTTAAGTATGCCGGCCAGTACTAAAGCCTTGGGTGTTCACTCTCGTAAATCCACATCGAAATTAGACAAAATACTTAGCGATAGCACGGGTACCATGTTACAACCTAATTTGCTTTGCGCTGGCATGGAAATGGAGACAGTGCAAAGTGAATTTAAAATTCCATCCAAAAGGAAAAAATCCACTGAATCTTTAGCCGTTAAGGCCAAGAAAGCGGATGTAGAGGATTGTGATGATGAGGAAGAAATGGAAAGTGGCAATGAGTCATCTGGTTCCAGTGTCAGCTTATCTCAGGGTGATTTTTCCAGCGGAGGTTATGAAGTTGATGACATTAAGCTCTTTCTTAGAGTCACAAAAAATAAGAGGGGTGCGTGTCGATGACTATTTTTCTGATGTCAAACAGTTTGTTTGTAAAACTAAGTTTTTTATGTCGGAGGGGCTGTTTACTGACAAAGAACGGTATAGGTTAAAGAAGATAGTGAGAATTCTCACTTCCGACAACACTAATGAGGAGTCTGAGAAAGTACAGTAGCTTGGCCGTTGATGTGGCTAGTGCGTGTGTGTTGTTATGGTTTGTATATTCCCTCCTTTTTTTCAAAATGAGTGAAGTGAATATTGCTTCTTTGAATGTAAATGGTGCAAGAGGAATGAATAAAAGAGCAGAAATATTTGAAGTAGTTAAACAAAAGAAAATTGACGTAGTTATGTTGCAGGAGACGCACAGTGACTTAAAGAATGCTGTTGATTGGGCAGGAGAGTGGGAGGGTGTTTCTTTTCTGAGCCATAATACCTCGCTTAGTGGAGGGGTGGCTATTCTTTTTGCTAAGGCTTTTAGTCCACATTCCCATCAAGTTGAGGAAATAGTTAAAGGCAGACTTTTAAAAGTAAGAGTCACTTTTGAACACTTTGTTTTTGTTTTTATTTGTGTGTATATTCCAACTTCGGCTGTAGAAAGAATGGTGTTTCTGAATACACTGTGTTCTGTTTTACAAAAATGCTGTGAGGATGAATATTTGATCTTGGGTGGGGATTTTAACTGTACAGAGTCTAGTTTGGACAGAAATCATGTTGAACCCCATCTACCCTCACATAATTTGCTAACACAACTTGTTAAGACACACAGTCTATGTGATATTTGGAGACAGCTTCATGAGAAACAAAGACAATATACTTGGACTCATGTTCGTGACGGAACAATTTCTCTAGCAAGACTTGATAAGTTTTATGGTTTTAAACATCACTTAAATATTGTAAGGAGTTGCTCAATAACTCCAGTGAGTTTCTCTGATCACAGCATGGTGCAGTGTTGTGTTTTTAAATTCTATAAAACCAAAGAGTGCATACTGGCAGCTAAACACCAATTTACTGAGGGACAATTATTTTAAGAACATGTTTAAACTATTCTGGGATGAGTTCAGAATCACAAAGGGCTCTTTTAAATCCCTGAGACAGTGGTGGGATTTTGGGAAAGCTCAAATAAAACAGTTGTGTTTACAGTATACTCGAAACGTCACTAGAGATATAACCTTGAAAATGGACATCTTGGAGACTGACATTTTAAAACTACAAGAGTTAGTTGAGTCAACTGGTTCTCAGGTCTTTTTAGACTCTATTGTAAGTAAAAAAACACAGTTGGCTGATTTACTGGGTGATAAAACACGGGGGGCTCTGGTCAGGTCTCGGATCCAGAGTATGGACCAGATGGATGCTCCATCCAAGTTCTTCTTCAATTTGGAGAAGAAGAATGGCCAGAGCAGGGTTATTCATGCCTTGCGGTCTGAATCTGGAGGTTTACTGACTAACCCTGTCGATATTCGCAAAAGAGCAGTTACTTTTTATCAGAATTTATACAGAAATGAACTTGGGGCCGGATACAGGGGTGACAGTGAGTTCTTTGATGACTTACCTCAGGTATCAAAGGAAGCCAACGCTAAAATCTCAAGTGCTTTGAGCACAGAGGAGCTGTTCAAAGCTCTCCAAGGAATGGAGTCCGGGAAAGCACCAGGCATTGATGGCTTGCCAGTCGACTTTTACAAGTCTTTCTGGTCAGATCTGAAGGAAGATCTCTTAGAGGTGCTGAATGAAAGCCTGGCTGAAGGTCAGTTGCCTGTTAGCTGCCGTAGAGCAGTGTTAACGCTCCTGCCCAAGAAGGGCGATCTTACAGAGATTAAGTGTTGGCGGCCCGTATCACTTCTGTGCAGTGATTATAAACTGCTCTCTAAAACCCTGGCTAACAGATTAGCAGGAGTGATGAGTGATGTCATCCATCCTGACCAGACTTACTGTGTGCCCCGTAGATCGATATTTGATAATATTTCACTGGTTCGTGATGTTTTAGAAGTCTGCAAGCTGTTAAATTTGGATTGTGGGTTAATCTCTTTAGACCAAGAGAAGGCTTTCGATCGTGTTGAATTTTGCTATTTGTGGAGGGTGTTAGAGGCTTTTGGGTTTTCTGTTAATTTTATAAAATACATTAAAGTGCTTTATAGTGACGTTGAGAGTATTCTTAAAGTGAACGGTGGTTTATGTGCTCCTTTTAGTGTTCAAAGAGGTGTTAGGCAGGGATGTTCTTTATCTGGGATGCTCTACTCTTTGGCAATAGAGCCACTTTTACAGCAAATAAGAACTAATCTTAATGGTATATGTGTGCCAAACTGCGTAAGTAATCTTACATTGTCAGCATATGCTGATGATGTTGTAGTTATGGTCAGCAAACAGAGCGATATTCAGGTTTTGTTAGGTTTACTTGGAACTTTTAAAAGTCTGTCTTCTGCAAATGTGAATTGGAGTAAAAGTGAAACTTTGTTATTAGGAAAGTGGGTAGGAGGGAAGCCGACACTTCCTGAAGGGTTAAGTTGGGGAAAATTTGGTTTTAAATACTTAGGAGTGTTTCTGGGTGATGAGTCAACAGTACAGAAAAATTGGGAAGGGGTCATCGAAAAAATCAAAGGTCGCTTGAATAAATGGAAATGTTTAGTGCCGAAGTTGTCATATAGAGGTCGTATTTTAATCATTAATAATTTGGTTGCTGCTTCGTTATGGCACAGGTTTGCCTGTGTTGACCCTCCCGTGCAATTGCTAACTAAAATTCAGGCCATGTTGGTAGATTTCTTTTGGGATAAATTGCATTGGGTCCCACAGAATATACTATTCCTACCAAAAGAACAGGGTGGGCATGGGTTAATACAGCTTCAAAGTAGGATAGCAACTTTTCGGTTGCAATTTGTACAGAAATTACTAGTTGGCTCAGTTGATTTTAAGTGGTGTGCTGTTGCATATTTGATTTTACACAGTCTTGGGGGTTTGGGGTTAGACAAGACTCTTTTTCTTATGGATCCATTGAGACTGGATACATCTAGTTTGCCAGTCTTCTACAGGAATATTTTTAAGGTTTGGAGTCTTTTTTGTTTTAAAGAGGCAGAGGGCTCAACATCTCTTCATTGGTTACTGGAAGAGCCTTTAATTCACGGTGCACGTCTGGATTTGTCTGCCAGTGGACTTTTTCCAGGACTCAGCAAGTCACTAATTGAGAGCAATATCACCAGTTTGGGACAGTTATTGGAAATTGCGGGACTTGATTTTAAGAATGAGGAGGCAACGGCTCAACATTTGAAAATCAGATCAACTCGTCTAGTAGCACGTTTACTAGTGAAATGGTCAACAACTCTTACTGCAACAGAAAAGACTTTGCTGGTCAAGTATGGCGATGGCGTTTGCAATCCCAATCCTAAAGACTCCTTTCCTTGCTTGTCATTTTCATTGAATCTAGAAGGGGTTTCTGGGGTTTTTCTTGAAGCTTTTGAATCCTTGTGTGTTAATTTTTTTTCAAGTACTGGGAAGGTTTTGTATAACTGTTGTGTAATTAATTTTAATAAGAAAATGCTAAATGGGAAAGTTGATACTCCATGGCGTGATTTTTTTTTAATTGAATCTGGATACAAAGCCTGAGTGGAGAGCACTATATAAACCACCGTTAACTAAAAAAACAGGTGATTTACAGTGGAGAATTCTTACTGGTGCCGTAGCTGTCAATGCTTTTATCTCAATTCTAAATCCTGAGATTATTGTTGATTGTCCTTTTTGTACTGAGAGAGAAACCATCTTTCATGCATTTGTGAACTGTGCAAGATTGAAACCTTTATTCTTGGTCTTAGATGTTTTTTTTAGGAATTGCAACCAGTCTTTTTCTAAGGTGTTATTTATTTTTGGTTTTAAATATGTAATGAGGAAAAGGTTTCTTTGCCAATTGTTGAATTTTGTTCTAGGCCAGGCAAAACTGGCTATCTATATAAGTAGAAAGAAAAAAGTAGAACAAGAGTTGGAACAAAATGTAGTTACAATGTTTTTAAACATGTTGCAAGCAAGAATACTGGTTGACTTTAATTATTATAAACAAATAGATGATCTTATTACTTTTGAGGAAGTTTGGTGTTATAATGAGGCCTTGTGCTCTGTTTGTGAAGGCAATTTGATTTTCACTTATTTGTGAATTGGGTTTGTGCAATTTTTTTTAACGGAATGTTGTAATTTAATGGTTTTGTGAATTTTTTTTGTAATAAAGGAGTGTTAAAATTCAATTCTCTCTCTCTCTCTCTCTCTCTCTCTCTCTCAGTTCAGTTCAGTTCAGTTCAAATCGCTTTATTGGCATGACATTTATATTAAAGTATTTCCAAAGCATTTCAAGTGTACAGTAAATCCAATGTAAAACTCACTCACTCACTCACTCACTCACTCACTCACTCACTCACACACACACACACACACACACACACACACACACACAGAGTAAGATCAAAGGATGGAATTCTCCCCTAGTAACAACCTTCAGGCCTATTGCAGCACCTGTTTATAAAAACAATACACCAATCACAACATGTATTATAAAGTAAAACTGGCACTTTAAATTACCATTTCAAACAAACAAAAAAACTTAACAAAAGTAGTCTTTGAGAATCTCTAAATATATATTCAACAACAACAAAAAAAAAGGAGAAAATATGTGCAAAAACAACTAGGGAATTCACAAGCCTTTCTATAGAGAGCTGTACATCAATCTAGTGGTTAACTATGGTATTGCATGAAATTACTGCTCACTACTCCCACCAGGTGGCACCAATCTGACTTAAAAAATGGATTTTAAAGGCCTAGTCTCCATTTTATCCTGAAATACAGCATTAATTGAAAAATAATGAGAATGGGGAAAAATAGATCATAATTATTGCATAAATAAAATTCTCTCAAAATTCAAAAGAAAAAATATTATTGAATAAAAATATATTACATTGATTTTACTGGGGGGGAAAATTATTTGATTTCACTTTTGACCGCGAAGGTCCTGAGTGTGACTGCTAAATGAAGAACCCTAGAGGGTTAATTTTTTTTTTTTTTTTTTTTCTTTTTCTTTTTCCTTTAGCCAAGCCCAACACAAATAAAGCTAGTAGTAGAAAATATTCAAACTGCCATAAATCGTAACTGGCTAGTTTCTCCTCCAAACACGTGATTAGCAATCAGCTCTTTCCTTTTTTGCTTGCGCACAAACTGTATTGCAAGCATTTTCCAAAATGCCATTTGTGTGGAAATATTACAAAGTCTGTAACAGGACATTAATGAAAATGATACAAATTGTCCAAATTGTTTACTTTTTTTTTCTTTCCATGAATTATATTAGTAGTAAGTAAGAAAATAAGTATTTTATATTTATTCAGAGGGTGTGTACTCATTTATGCTGTGCACACACAACTTAATTAATTGGTTATGAAAAAATAATGCAATTAAAATATTTTAATGCAGTTAATGCACTGGACCCACCCCCAGACCTGTATGTCATCTCAGCTGACAGTTGACAGCAGACAAATATGATGCAAGGCAACAGCTCCATCAATGCAGTTATGCCCTAAAATTCAAGATGTTGAGTTTTTGTCTCATTTATATAATATAAGCGATATCACACGAGCAGTGAGAGCAATATGACACAAATGCTGTTTGCCCCGAATATAACAGTTATTAACCACCCAACCAAATTTGAATGACGAAAAACCTTGGCAAGTTAATAAAATAAGGTATGAAAATAAGCAGTATTGTACGCTCTCAAACGTGGGGGGCGTGTCTGCTGTCAAGCTGAATGGATGCTCCTTTAGCAGCTTAATGTAAATATAGAGACCAAGCTGTTTTGTAGATCATTGCAAGCAGGTAATATGCATTTACATGATGAAGGCGTAGGCTGTAGTAACTAACGGTAATGACAGTAACTCACGATTTAGCCATGACAAACTACTGCGAGAGCGATTCAAAAGCATAAGGAGCCGTCTGTTCTCTATAGCTCTCACTGTACTTTAACACACACCAATCGGTCTGTGTGCAGTCAGTGCTGCTTCACGTCAAACACACCACTTACATAGTGTTAGGGAAGGGGGCCATGCTCAGCTTCTCCGTTCTGTCATCGAGTCATGATTTAACCCCGCCCAAAAAAATCATGAAATTGGTGAAAAACTGTTTAACGCTCTAACTTCACAATTAAGTACTTACATAATGCCTACTTAATACTTTCTCATTTAACACAAAAATAAATGTAAATAATCTTTTGAGCATATTTTCACAGCCAGATGTAATTTGCGATCAATTTGATTAATTAAACAACACAGCACTTAATTAATTAGAATAAAATTTTTAATCGACTGACAGCCCTCTAAATCCTTCCTTTTTTTTTTTTTTTAAATAAATCAGGCTCCTATGTATAGACTTCTATGTAAGTAGTGATATTTCTGATTGGGCTGAGGTTGGGATTTTAGCGAGTTTGAAGTAAAAGTATTGATTGACGTCAGAGCATGTGAGCGAAGCGGAGCGGCGTGGGGCGTGCGCTCCGCTCAGTCGCTCATGGCCAAAGCAAAACGCACCGCTAATGTTCCGCTCACGCTCACCGGTAAACAAAAATCCCGCTCAGATCCCGCTCTGACATAAAATTTCTCTAGTAGGCCTATTGTTTACTGTTTGTACCAAAATTCTTGGATAATTGTCTAAAATTAAGCATGCATGTTTCAGAGCAAAATTCTTACATTCTTCTTAATTGTATTAATTAAAATGTAGGCTATTAAATACACGAATAACCTTAGCAAACCTACCTAAAATGCAAAAACTTGTATTTGATTTTCGTTAACTTTATTTCCGTGAATAGCTGCCGTTGTTGTGTAATAGAACATTTAAAACACAAACGGACACACATGAGATGAACTGTGCGCAGATCTTTACAAAATTCACCTCTATTATAAAGCCTGTTAAAGTAAACACACGGACACGGGGAACTGGGGACAATGGAGAGGGAAAAAATTATTTATCTCCCTTTGGCCTTTTGCAGTTTTTTTTGTAAAGAACAAATCTGCGTGCGTTATATTAGATTATAAATTACTGATGCATATAGCCTATCTAGCCTACATTCTGTAGCCTAGGTCTACCTATTATTTATTAATTTTAAGCAATAATTATTTTAATAAGTAGGCCTAATTACGAAATATATCCTAATAATTCGTTCCCAAATTTAAGCTAAATCTAGGGAAGGAACGAATTAACGAACGAATGAATTTGTGGCAGGCTGGCAGCTAAGCCTAAACAAGAGAACGAATGCTTAATTCGTGGCCATAATTTAGACTAAACGAAAAAATTAATTTAATTCGCATAAAAAAAGAGAACTGCTCTAAATTCGTGGCCGTGATTTTGTCTGCATGCCGTGATGATCGGGGCTCCGTACGACCGAATATAACCTTAGCCTACACCATGTTTGCGTAGTACTTTACGTTTATGTATAAGGCTTGCAAGTTCGTTGAAACAATATCTGAACTCCATAACTGCTCTACTGTTCTCGATCTCTACAGCTTATCGATCTCGAACAAGTAAATCACCAAAGGGTATTCTGGGTTGAGCGAGCGGCGCTGAGCGTATTGAGCGAGCGGAGCGGAATCTTCAGAAAGGCGCTCTGCGCTCTTAAGGAAATATTACCGCTCCGCTCCCCACTCACGCTCCGCTCACATGCTCTGATTGACGTACATTATGTGTTGAGAGCATTCTCTCAGTATCATTATCTCATTTTTGACAGAGGTGACTTTTTTTTTATCAGGCTCCTATGTATAGAGTTCTGTGTAAGTAGTGATATTTCTGATTGGGCTGAGGTTGGGATTTTAGCGAGTTTGAAGTAAAAGTATTAATGGATGTATATTATGTGTTGAGAGCATTCACTCTGTAGTATTATCTCATTTTGGACCAAGGTGACTTTTTATCAGGCTCCGATGTATAGGTTTCTACCCAAGTACCAGTACTTCTGATAATTCAGAAGTATATAAATGTAAATTGTGAATATGCAAATATGGATATATATATTGTCTACATCTCAATATAACTATATCTTTATTATAATGGTTATCAGTAGATTTTCTACGCAGTTCAAAATGACTGAGAGGGCTAGGGAAATTGTCAACAACATCACATGTTTAAAATATTGATTGGAGTGAATGGAGACAATTGCAGCATCATGTTATAGATGTTGTGAATTAGCTCAAAGGGGAAATATTAATAATTAATCATAACTCGTTATAATTGATTATAATATTTGGATAATTCAGAAGAATTATCTTGATGAAACAGAATTCACATTACAATCACTTGACCCGTTTGTCCGGCGAACATTCAGGGTAAATTCATATGTATTCACAGAAAAACTATTTTCTTGGTCGCAGAAAATAACTTTAAATACTAATGCATTAGAGTATGTAGCTTTGATCGGAAATTGTAAAGTGACATTTTGCAATTCAGAATCAGAAACTCATGTAATTTGTGCACCAGAACTTTATTAACTACAGACTAACACATAACTAATCTAAACACCACATATACATACACACACACACACACACACACACACACATCAGGCATACATGGTAAGGCTAAAGGGGATGGATAGGTACGGAAAGAGGGAGAGGGGAGAGTCAGAGTTAACCATCTCTAAAAACCATCAGTTTCTAGTTCAAAGCACAGTATACGATAGCTTACATCAGACCTCTGTCTGGTACAAGGTATTATACTTGCATTTGACCTGGCTATAGGACGAGGGTCTCGGGAAGCCTTTGAAACAGGTCCGGATGGTTCCATTTGATGGCTGGAGTTGCCATTTCTTGAAACTCCGAGGTTGTCCTTGAGTTTGTTGTGCTCAGGAGAGTCCTCCCTCCTGGGTGAGCACACGGCTTTGTGTGAAATGGGGTTTGCTGGCATTGTGGGACGCAGCGGATGCGTAGGCCACAATTCAGAGATAAAGATGTAGAGGAAGAAATGTCTGGTCGAGGACATTTCCATGATGATGAGCTCCAGGGATGAATGAAAACAAACTCCAGTGTTGTAGGTTTGAGTCTTGTGGTCAAAAGCCATTTCTATGGTTAGGAAGGCCGCATGTGGCTGGACCACAGGGCCTTGTCGTGAAGGACCTCCACGCAACAAACAATCTGAAGATTTTTGCAGAAGAAAGGGCGGAACTGTGTTCTGAGCCCTTTAACCCTCTGGGGTCTGAGGGTGTTTTTGGGCCCTGAAGAAATTTTGACATGCCCTGACATTTGTGCATTTTTCAGTATCTTAAAAACATATTCATGGCTAAAGTCAGATTACATTGTAATCAGCACAAACTGGGCTACAATAATATGCAAGCAACATGAATGTACATGTTTGTGTTTTTGAGAAAACAACGTTTATGCGTGGTTTGTGAAAAACTGAAAAATCAAAGTCACTTAAAAACAGCAATGAAACACGGACAGAATATTTGTTCACAAGGCTTTTGAGATCTGGATGTGGTAGGCTAGAGTTTTTTTCTACACAATGATGTGAAAATCATCTCATTCACTCATTCAAAGAAAACAATATATTGATGTAAATTTACCAAAACATGTTTTGTGATGGAAAGACAATATGCAAGAGATTGACAATGGTCATGAATATTTAGTGATTCACACCTGACACACACAAAGCCCTCCCTAATGGCCCATCAATGACACTCTCAGGTAAAAAACTATGTGAGAAGATTCAGAGAATGGAGTTTTAGATTAGTTGTATTTTATTTAACACAGTATGATCAAAACATTCATAATGAAGGTAAAGACACATTATTGAGCACTCTGATCTACAGATATGAACAGACTTTGTGTCATTTGCGTTTTTTTCCTGAATTCTGTTCAACAAGTGAAACAAGTAAATCATGCCTGACATTTAAGTGCTTGCAAAACTCATCATCAGTGGTCAAGAAACTTGTTTTGCACTAGAATATCAGTGTAGATGAACATCTGAAGCTGCATCTGAGTTTTATATCTGAGAAACTAATTTATTGTTTAGCAGATCGCGATCAGAGTATTACTAATAAACATGGTCTAAACATACACTCAGTATAAACACTCATAGGCTATTTTTTATTTTATTTAATTCATTTTGCGATAAATAAATAAAATACATATACAAATATGATCTTATAGTCATAAACACAAGCATGTTTTGTATGCAATACATGCCGTCTAAACATTCTTAGACTCTATCATTCAGTGTTACAGTGTAAACGCTATTACTTTTATATCGCATCTTTTTCTAGAACGTTAAAAAACATCCTTGAGTCGTGAGACATTTAGATGCAATGAAATGAAACCTACATCATAACGTTTCACTTGATGAGGTCAGTAATTATAGTTTGAAAAAAAGTCTAACTAGTAAAATCTATACAACTTAGTCTGTCACAGTAACACAATAACAGCGAATGCAAGCAAGCTAATAAATAAAGTCTTACATGTAAATGTAGAATATATTCTCTGTTGAATCTGCTGCGCGTCACATCGCGTTCTTCTTCTGATGAGGTAAATATAAGATTTATTCCTCTCAGCACGTCTTCTTTCAGAAATGAACAGTAATCCAGATAAACTTGAAGTCTTGCCGCTTTGTTGACGGTGATGTGGGCGTTTAACTCCCGCGCTTCTCCCGTGGCTAATTGTAATATGAAAGCGAAAATAACTTATGGGCGGTGACAAATTAAAACTTAATTAGATCCAAGGGGGAGATTGGACATCGCGTTGTTTTCATAAGGATTACTTCATCATAGAATATTTGTTTTCGATAAGACTTACTTCGTTTAAGAGTAGAAATATCAAGCTTTCTCCAGGTATGTGTATAATGTCTCCATGTGCTGTTTTCGCCGAGTATTTGATCATTTAAGTGACGCGTTTCAAAATAAAGAGCAGAGAGACCAGCGCGGCACACAGCACTCCCTGTATATTTTCTTTATTTGTCAAAAACTCACCGTTTCACTGTTATTATGTGTCTGTGCAAATAAAAGTAGACCCTTTACAGATTCGATTGATGTATTTATCTTATCTGTACGATCAAAACTGACGAAGTAATTTAAGTTTATATAGAGGGCTTTTTAAAAAAACGCACCAAAACGCGCCGGCGCGGTCTTCGACCCCAGAGGGTTAAAGTCTGGAGAGAGTCACACCTTCCCAAATAGGTTCAACCAAAGAGAAGGCTGACTTTCTCAGCAGGAGGTTAGAGACTGAGTCCTCATTTTACGACCCTTTGTTTCAGAGACATGGCATTTTGCATATGTAAATCAATAGGGGTTCAGGCCAAAAATACTAAGGATTCTTAGAACACTAATACGTTGCCCAGGTATCAACAAATAATATCCACCATCTTTTAGATAATCAAAATACGAATTCAAAGATACCAAACACGGCATGTATGTGATTATACTAGACTAGTGATCTATCATAGCACATGTATAAAACAGTTATACAATACCCAAGACTACATGCAGGAACGGTCATAATATACACAGTGATCCGTGATTATTTGTGTGTTCGTCACAGAAAGTTTTGTCTAAGAATTGACAAAATAAGTCACTTCCAATATTAGTACGTTTGCTTTAGAGACAGTCAGGATGGGGGAAGAGTCTCTATACATACTTTTGGATCGTAAAGTTTATCTGGTCTGCCAGAAGCGTCCTGGTTGCCATGGTAACCAGGCCCATCTAAGACTTTGCGGGCCTGTCTAAGTGTTGGTTTGGGTGAGGGGAAGTCTGTGCTTAATTGTAAATTCAATAAACCACTGATTTGGGTAAATCTAATGAACCATTGTCTGATTGGTCCATACCCTACAAGACAATAATTAAAATAAATATAGTCACAAGTGACAATTACCCGGGGTTCGAGCATTTAAGGCATTTATTGCATCCAAGGCCTTTATTGCATCTAAGGTCTAGGCAAGGTCTATCTGATGATATGCTTATTGTGTGGATAAATGAAACACCACGTGATTACTGAGGCATAAGGCACTGCGTGCTCGAACCCCTAATAATAAAAAAATCCTAACAAATACAATAGGGTTTCAGCACTGCGTGCTCGAACCCCTAATTAATATTGTACAGTATCTGCATTGATACATGTACAGAATACATAGACAGAATGTTCCCCTTCTGTTGTTCACTTTTGATGTTGTCGAAATGAAGACACTAGGGGTTGCTCTAGGGCAGGGATCCTCAAATCTGGACCTTTGGATCCACTTTCCTGCAGAGTTTAGCTCTAACCCTAATCAAACACACCTGAGCATGCTAATCATTGCCTTCACAATCATTAGAAAATCACAGGCAGTTGTGTTTTAGCAGGGTTTGTGATAAACTCTGCAGGTCATTGGACCTCCAGAGTAAGATTTGAGGAACCCTGCTCTAGGGAGCCCGAACACCTCTGACAGCTTTGAGAAAAGGCCACTGAAAATTGGTGTGCAGAAATTGGTGTGCAGCAGCAGCTCATTCGTTCTATTTCTTCGGAGCCGAATGCAGCGTCTCTTTGTGAAAAGCAGCACAAATCACCTCTTCGTCATTGGATCTACAGCACGGACAGCGGTCTCCTCTTTCTCAGACTCAGCCTGCTGCAGTGAGAGTCCCCTGGGTGTTCTGCCCGCAGACCTCCGCCACCTGGTGGATCCGCCCGAAACGCCCGTCCAGGGCCTGTAAATTCTCCTCCACTCTCGTGGCGAAGGCTTATTCGGGCTTCTGGACAAGCTTCACGCCATGGGCGTCCTGCAGGCCTACCAAACCAAGGTACCAAGTGAGCTGCACGTGGGTGTTTCCAGCTCAGAGCTTTGCAGGATCTGCACTCAGCGACCGACCACGCCCTCCATGACGAAGGTTACGGTGCAGGCTCTGGGGAGGGCGATGTCCACTATGGTGGTCCAGGAGAGCCACCTTTGGCTAAATATTCCCCCCCCCCATTTCCCAGACTAGCCTCTTTAGCAACACCATCAACCACCAGGGCGATGTATGCTCCTTTCGCATGTCAGCTGGCCCGCCATCTCCTTCTTTGGAGTCAACACAGACTCAAGCTTCTACGAGCCACAGACTTCGCTTCAGGGCGAGTGGAGACTTTACCCTCAGACAGTTCAGCTGATATGGAGTCATTTCGGCCAGGCTCAGGTAGACCTGTTTGCCTCGTCAGAACCACTCACTGCCAGTTGTGGTACGGTCTGTCCGGGGCTTCCCTCGGCACAGATGCACTGGCACACAGCTGGACCGGGGGCCTTCTCAAGTATGCATTCCCCCCGGTGAGCCTCACTGCACAAACCCTGTGCAAAATCAGGGAGGACAGAAAATAGGTCCTGCTTGTGGCCCCCTACTGGCCCAACAGGATTTGGTTCTCGGAGCTGGTGCTCCTCTCCCCCATTCCTCCCTGGCGCATTCCCCTAATGAAGGACCTCCTTTCGCAGGGGAAGGGCACAATGTGGCACCCGCGCCCAGATCTTTGGATCCTCCACCTATGGTCCCTGGACGCGACCAGGAGTACTTCAGAGATCTCCCACCCGCAGTGGTAAACACTCTGTTGCAGTCTAGAGCCCCCTCCACCAGGCGGCTGTACGACCTCAGATGGCTCAGATCCCTTTGAGCCCCTTCAGTCAGTCGAACCCAGGCCCTCCTGACTGTGCTCACTTCCATCAAAAGATTGGGAGACCTCCAAGCCCTCTCCGTCAGTGACTCGTGCCTAGAATTCGGGCCGACTAATTCTCATGTTACCCTGAGACCCTGGCCCAGATACGTGCCCAGAGTGCCCACCACTTCCTTTAGAGATCAGGTGGTCACTTTGTAAGCTATTCCTTCCCAGGAAGGGGATCCCAACCTTTCCTTGTTATGCCCAGTCCGTGCCCTGAGCATTTACTTGGAATGCACGCAAAGTTTCAAACGTTCTGATCAGCTCTTTGTCTGTTTCGGAGGACAGCAGAAGGGAAATGCTGTCTCCAAACAAAGAATCTTCGATTTGTATGGCCAGAGGTTTACCCTGCCCACTGGGGGTGAGGGCCCACTCTACCAGGGGAATCGCAGCATCGGCAGCACTAGCGAATGGGACCTCTCTAACAGACATTTGTAGAGCTGCAGGTTGGGCTACACCTAACACATTTGCCAGATTCTACAATCTGCGGATGGAAAAAGTTTTCTGAACGCAAGCCCTGTGTCACTTGAACCTGGTATGGTGTAGAAGCTTGCTCGGGCATTGACGCTCCCTTCAGTTCAGTAAGTTTCCTGATGTGAACCCTGAACTACACACTTCCATCATTTTAGCACTTTATACATAGCCGAGGAGGAGCTGGCTATCAGAATCCAATGTGAGGTAGGTTGCCTCTTGTGAACTCTCATATTAGATTAGTGCTCTACATGAAGTGGCCCCTAATGTGGCCCCATGTGTGTATTCCCACCTATATTCCTTAGAGATGCAGTGTTTCCCTTAAGACAAACTCTGTCTCTGGTTCTGAGTTCAGCAGTCTCCCCTTATGTCAGCCTGCCTCAGAATCTTCCCTTCGTGGCACTCCCCCAGTACGAGTCCCTAGGTGTATTCTTCACATGACTACCTCCTCTCTGGGTAGGGAGTGATCTCCGTAGTGTCCGTTCCCCCTGGAGAGGATATAATAACTCATGAAACTCTGCACACACGTCAGAACTGGCGAAAATTTACATCTGATATGGGTTTCAGAAGTGAGTGTGGCAAAATGTCTCTGTAGCGCCACCTATAAAACTTTAACAGAGTGCGCCTCTAGCTACGTTTCATGTACGTGTACGAAACTCTGTACATACGTGTATCACACCAATACCTACAAAAAAGTATACTGGCACAACATCCCAAACCCAACAGGAAGTCAGTTATTTTGAATTTCCTGTACAATTTTTGTGCAGTTTTTACCGTTTTCAGACCTCGTATTTTACCGAACTCCTACAGTTTTTATCGGATCATCTTCAAATTTGGTGAGTGTGATCATAAGGCCTTTGTGACGCTAAATTGCGAAGATCTTGAGTTTTCGTCGAAGGGCGTGTCCCTGGCGGCCTGACAAACTGTTTCGCCATGAAACAGGAAGTTGCTGTAACTCAGGCAAACAATGTCCGATCTGCCCCAAACTTCACACGTTTATTAACAGTCATGTCCTGAACACATGTACATGCCCATATTTAGTCATAGTCATAGTGCCACCTGCTGGCAACAGGAAGTGACATGTTTTACGCTGTAACAAACAACTCCTAGAGGTTTAATGATAGCAACATTATAATTGGTCAGTCTAATCTAAAGCCCTGTGTGATGTTAAATCGCGAAGACCTTGAGTTTTTGTCAAAGGGCATGTCCCTGGTGGCCTGACAAACTTTGATGTTTCGCATGAAACAGGAAATTGCTGTAATTCAAGCAAACAATGTCTGATCTGTCCCAAACTTCACACATTAACAGTCATGTCCTGAACACATGTCCATGCCCATATTTAGACTTAGACATAGTCATAGCGCCACCTGCTGACAACAGGAAGTAACGTTTAACACTTTTATGGTCTCCTAGCAGTATATTAAAAAGCATCAGAAAGTGTAAAATAGGCTAGCAACATGCTATACACATGCTAAACATGTTAGCAACACTTAGCTAAGTGGTAAAGGATGCTATTAATGCAATGAAACAGGAAGTTACTGTAAATCAGGCAGGCAGTGTCTGATCTGCCCCAAACGTCATTTGTTTGATAAGAGTCCTGACCTGAAGACACCTAAAGGCCAATACTCTGTTACAATCATAGTGCCACCTTCTGGCAACAGGAAATGGCTTTTTTTTACACTAACTTAAACATTCAATGTCTGATCTGCCTCAAACTTCACATATTTGTTAAGAGTCCTGACATGAAGACACATGAAGGCCAATACTCTGTTTCAAGTGTAGCGCCACCTGCTGGCAACAGAAAATGGCTTGTTTTACACTAACTTAAACATGCAATTTCTGATCTGCCCCAAACTTCACATATTTTGTAAGAGTCCTGACCTGAAGACACCTAAAGGCCAATACTCTGTTACAAGCATAGCACCACCTGCTGGCAAAGTGAAATGGCTTTTTTTACATAAACTTAAACATGCTTTGTCTGATCTGTCCCAAATTTCACTTGTTCGATAACAGTCCTGACCTGAAAAAATCTAAAGGCGAGTACTCTGTTACAATCATAGTGTCACCTACTGGAAACAGGAAATTGCTTTTTTTATATATGCAATGTCCGATCTGCCCCAAACGTCACGTTTGCTAAGAGTCCTGGCCTGAACACATCTACATGACAATATGCAGCTATAGTTATAGCGCCACTATAAATTGTGAATATCTAGTTGAAATTCTGAATATATAATTGTAAATCATTGATATATGTATGAAAGTACATTTGAATATACTGTATATTTAAACATCTGAATAAACTGAAGTAAATCTGAAAATATAGTTGTAAAGTTTGTGTATATATAAAAGTAAATTGTGAATTTATGCTTATTATTCTAATTATGTAATAGTAAAACACAGCTGATGTTTATAAATCTTGAGTAAATGCAAATCTGAAAATATATAGTCTACATTTCAATATAAATATACTATTAGGCAGGTCAATAGGCAGATGTTCTTATTGCCTTTTTAATAAAAACAGTATGCCTGTGTATTCTGTACATGTATTAATGCAGATATTGTACTATATTATTTTTTTAATTATTACTATCTATCACATGCTGCTGCTGCACGTCTCTATCAATCATTATTTGGAAACATGATGTTGTTGACAATTTCCCTAGCCCTCTCAGCCATGTTGAACTGTTTAGAAAATATTGGTATTAGCATTGTCACTGACTGTGAGGACCTTTTGGCACCACAGCAAGCCTTTTTTTTTTTTTTTTTTTTTAAGTAGATGGAAAATACTCTTTTTGGATTAGATTAGCGAGATGTGTTTACATTAATATAGTTAAATAACTACATTGATAACTTTATACAGGATGTACAGGTATAAATAAGTATATTGATGTGAGATGGTTGTATTGAGATGTAGATAATATAGATGTGTATATATGTGTGTGTGTGTGTGTGTGTGTGTATATATATATATATATATATATATATATATATATATATATATATATATATATATATATATATATATACACACACACACGTATACACATATACATACATATATATATATATATATATATATATATATATATATATGCAGGATTTATACTAATGATTTACATTTATGTATTCAGACTTATAGCTATATTCAGTTTACATGTATATATTCAGATTTACATATATATATTAACAATTTATACTTATATATTCAGAATTATAAATATATATTCATATTTAAATTTATATAATCACAATTTACATTTATTTGTGTATATATATATAATATGTATATGTATGTTACTCACGTAACCTCAGTTCCCTGAGATAAGTGGCTAAGTGGTCACAACAGAATGTCCATCCAGAAGGTAGTACATCCTCAGAACTTTAACAAAGGGCCAAGAACATACTAAAACAAGTACTGGAATTACTAATTTATTAGGCAGAAAGGATCCGGGCCCATAAGGCCAGATTGTAAAACCCCGCACAAATTTCCGCCATGGATGCTATGCTAGACCACGCCCAAGATGGGGCCACACCTCTACTATTACTCCCATGGGGCAAGGGAGGCCCAAGGAGGAGCAGGCTAGCATTATAGCCTCAACTATCCATCTAGATAGTCTCTGCTTTGTGATCGGAAGCCCTTTGGTGCGGCCGCTGAAGCAAACAAAAAGCTGTTCCAACTGCCTAAACGAGGAGGAACGCTCAACATAGGTTCTCAACGCCCAAATCGGGCAGAGAAGGAAGAAGTCTTGGTCTTGCTCTGAAGGAGGAAGAGCCAAGAGGGTAATGACTTGGGCTCTGAATGGAGTCATGGGTACTTGGGTACATAGCCCTGTCTTGGTTTCAGGATGACTTAGGAGTCATTAGGCCCAAATCCCAGGCAGGATGGACTCACAGAGAGAGCGCCTGCAAGTTGCCCATGCGTTTTTCCTAATAGTGCTAATAGCAGAGTAGTCTTAAACGTTAGAGGGCGGAGGTCAGCAGACTGTATTCTGTGGTTAGGTCCCAGGAAGGGACGGTGAGGGGACGAGGCAGGTTGAGCCTCCTAGAACCTTCAAGAAACAAACAATCAGGTTGTTCTTACCCATTGATTGGCCGGCTATAGGAGCATGATAAGCTGCTATGGCTGCTACATAGACCCTGAGTGTGGAAGGGGAGTGTCCCTTTTCCAACAGCTCTTGCAGAAAGGACAATATCAGCAATATGTTGCAGGAAGTTGAGTCTGCACCACCAGCTGTACACCAGGCGGCAAAAACAGACCACTTAAGACTATACAGCTGTCTCGTGGACAGGGCTCTAGCCTGAGATTTTCTGGGAGGTTTGCAGGCTCCCATTGAAAGGCCAAAATGGATAGTTGTGTGGACGCATTAATGGGCCCGGTTTCACAACAAATCATTGAGAAAACGAGCCACACGCAAAGCAAGCGAGACATAAACACTCGGATTGTGAGTGTGCATCTGTCTCAGCAAGCACAGTCTCAGCATGGGCATGGCCCAGGCGAGAGGCGCATTCAATACGAAGCTGTCAGTGATGTAGAATCAGGTGACAGCATTCTGCTCCGATCCGCCCAGAAGGATTGAGCTGCTCCAAAAAAACGAGAGGCATGATACTGCAAATGTAGCCAAATTCCTTGACACATCTGTGTGTGGTGGCTCCTGATGCCTTGACCCTAGCCTCAGTCTATTCCTTTTTTCTTTTGTGATAGTTCCATCATGAGTCCCTTGTTTGTCAGTTAAACTGCCTGCTATTCTTCATAAAAATCCTGCAGGTTTTTTTTAACCCTTTTCAACACTGTTGAATGACTGTATGATTCACCCAAATTCTTGAATCAATTTTGCTTGACAAGCCTCTCAAGTCTGCAGTTCTCTCGGTTGGTTGTGCATCTTTTTCTTCCACACTTTTTCCTTCCACTGAACTTTCTGTTAACATGCTTGGATACAGCACTCTGTGAACAGCCAGCTTCTTTGGCAGTGAATGTTTGTGCCTTACCCTCCTTGTCAAAGGTGTCAATGATTGTCTTCTGGACATCTGTCAGATCAGCAGTCTTCCCTTGATTGTGTAGCCTAGTGAACCAAACTGAGAGACTTTTTGAAGGCTCAGGAAACCTTTGCAGGTGTTTTGAGTTGATTTAGCTAATGGCATGTCACCATATTCTAATTTGTTGATATAGTGAATTGGTGGGGTTTTGTTAATTGTGAGCCAAAATCATTACAGTTAAAAGAACCAATGACTTAAACTACTTCGGTCTGTGTGCGTTGAATTGAAGTTTCACAATTTTAGTTGAATTACTGAAATAATGAACTTTTCAACATTTTAATTTATTGAGATGCACCTGTATGTTTATATCCACAGTCAAGTCAAGTTTATTTGTATAGCACTTTTCACGAAACATATCGTTTCAAAGCAGCTTTACAGCAAATTAAAGTTTGTACAATAATTTAAAGTTTGTTAAATTAAAGTACAATGTTAACAGCAATGATTATATATTGCAATCAAATCACTGTAGTAAAATTTGGTAGTGATGTATTGTGTTTCAGGGTTGATATCGTCTAAGTCCTCCAAGGGGTCGGCATCATCATCTCTTCTTAGGTGTTCCTGATCCAAACTGAAGCTTGTGTAATTCCTAGTTACCACAGGATGTCAATCCAGTGGCAGAAACAGAGAACAAATAGGAACATAATTAGTGTAGCTGCTGTTCAAACCAAGAAAAAAGGATTTGTTCAACCAAAGCTAAAGATTAATAATGTGCAATTGATCGGATATAACTGCAGTAAAAGATTATGAGATGCATTATGTGAATGCTTGGCTAAAAAGATGTGTCTTTAATGTAGATTTAAACAGAGAGAGTGTGTCTGAACCCCAAACATTATCAGGAAGGCTATTCCAGAGTTCCAGAGAGGGAGCCAAATGTGAAAAAGCTCTACCTCCTTTAGTGGACTTTGCTATTCTAGGTATTACCAAGAGTCCTGAGTTTTGCGACATTAGGGAGCGTGATGGATTGTAGCGCGGTAGAAGACTAGTTGGGTATGCAGGAGCTTGAACCATTTAGGGCCTTATAGGTAAGAAGTAATATTTTGTAGTTGATACGGAACCTAATAGGAAACCAGTGCAGAGACTTTAAAATTAGGGTAATATGATCATATTTTCTTGACCTGGTAAGGACTCTAGCAGCTGTTTTTTTGACTAACTGTAGCTTGTTTATTGAAGATGCAGGGCAGCCACCTAGCAGTGCATTACAATAGTCCAGTCTAGACTATTGTCTAGACACAGTGCTGCTTGAAAGTTTGTTAACCCCTTAGTTTTTTCTACATTTCTGCATAAAAATGAACTAAAACATTGTCAGATTTCCCTGAAAGTAGACAAAGAGAACCCAATTAAACAAGTGAGAGACAAATATTTTCTTTGTCATTTATTTGAGAAAAATTACTCAGTGTTACATATCTTTGTGTTGTAAAAGTATATGAATCACTTGAATTAGCAGTTAATTTAAAGGTGAAATTAGAGTTCATCTGTGCAGATTAGTTTTTGTCAATTTATACAAAAAACAGGGATCTATCAAAATCTGATCATGTTTGTGGAAGTGAATTATGTCATGAACAAAGATGATTACTGAGGACCTTGGAAAAAGAGTTGATGTTGCTCATCAGGCTAGAAAAGGTTCTAAAATCATCTAAAATCAAGTAGTTAAGGGGTCAGTTTATCCAAAGATCGTCTTATTGTTTTCTTTTCCTCATATTGTTCATATTGTAGACAAGAATGGTTCCTAAGCGAGTGAGTTGTATTTTGTTGAATGTAATAATGAACATAGCGTCATCATTTACTCCCGATGTCTGAGCCGCTGACGACGCAGTGGATTACTTTCGTTTTTGAAGGGAAAGCGCCCCCCGCTCTGCCTAAATGCGTCTGTTTGTGCAAATCATTAATGATCCAGCTTAATGCATGATGCACCGAAATGGGTCGCTGTGAACATAGCTGTTTTTGACAAGGTAAAGGGAACCAGAGTCTTTTCAAGGGAACATCAAACTGCATCCTCTAGGGGCCGCTATGGGCAACGTTATACCCCTGCTGCCATGCTGAGGGGAGTTCAGGCTAAACATCAAGGTGAGCACTAAGTACCAGCTCTACTTGCATACAGGATTTGAGAAAGAACACAGGAAGCTAGTGTGCGTTCGTACCACAGAGTGAATTTTAGAACGTGCCCATGTTGTCTGGACACTCAATCGTTCAAAGAGGCTCCGAGAGCAAAGAAAATCAAAAATCCCTTTTTGAGGGAGGTTCTAAGTCTTCAGGGGGCTGGCCCGTGCTCAAAGTTATCCTCCGAAGAGGGGAGCACTATAATGCTTTAGTAAAGCACAGCCTAAGTGGATCACCCTGGAGCAAATACATTCTATCCTAGGAGGAATATAAATTGCCTTTCAGAAAAAGGCCTGATGGCCTAGGCTGTGGTCATATGGAGCTCCAGAAGACCTAGGGGCTTAATCACCAGATAGGTCAGTGCAGCTTCCGCGCAGGCCTGCGTGGCAGAAGGCAAACACATCGGGTGGCAGCAAGTGGCCAACTAATCTGATGAGGCTGGAAAGCTCAGACAAATGTTAGCAGCCACAGGGTAGATAGATAGCTCTCACATAGAGAGGAGGATCTATCCGTTCTGCCCAAGGGTGGTGTGCTTAACGATACCGCCTCGGCGAGTGAAGCACTACCAATGGGGCGGAGCGCTACAGAGCTCATCTAATGTCAAGAGATGTTACAAGGGCTGAGGAGGGTCTTGCGACCTGCTGATAGCAGGACCAACACCCACCATGTTATAAGCATGGTGTTGTAAATGCACTAGTAGGAACAGCCCAGAGACCAGACTATCAGTTAGGTTTGTTCTGGGTGAACAGAATAAAACCAAAAACATCAAAAGGTTCAGCTAGAGAGATTGCAAAGTCCAATGCTGCTTCCCACCTAACCTCAGTCAGGAGGGGAATGGTAGCATGGGGGAATTGGAGGAGGGAGGTGAGGGCAGATGTTAAACCCCAGAGGGAAGTGAGTAGATGTTAGTTTTTCTTACTCTGGTCCTCCTTTTGATTTGTGCCCTCTCCTTGATCCACCCGCAGGTGGAGAAGGAGCACAGGCCGCAACGCTAACCTTCTGAGCCTGTCTCCAGTCCTCAGACTGGGACGGGCCAGGACCCCCGTGTTGTTCAGGCTCAGACCTGGTCAGATTTTAAAGGCCACAGAGCACACTTTCGCCTCCTTAACCCTCTGGGGTCTGAGGGTGTTTTTAGGCCCTTTAGAACTTTTGACATGCCCTGACATTTGTGCTTTTTTCAGTATCTTAAAAACATATTACTGGCTAAAGTCTGATAACACTGTATTCAGCACAAACTGGGCTACAGTAATATGTGAGCAGCATGCATGTACATGATAGTGTTTTTGAGAAAGCAACGTTTATGTGTGGTTAGTGAAAAACTTAAATTTTGAAGTCACTGAAATAAGGCCATAAAACACATACAAAACATTTGTTCACAAGACTTTTGAGAACTGGACCTAGTAGCTTAGAGTTTTTGCTTCAAAATGATGTGAAAAATACTCTGTTCACTTATTCTCAGAAAACAATATATTGATGTAAATTTTCTTTGTCACTTTTTTCTTTCGGAAAAGAATATTCGAGGAGGCGTGAATGATCATGAATAATACTGTGATTCACACCTCAGAAAACAAAGACCCGCCTAATGAGCTCCATAATGAGCCTTTCAGTCAGGTGTGTGACTGAGAGGGAATTGCTACAATAATGTGAGGACAAAAGAACCAACAAATAAATAAACAACACAGGAGTCAAGATGTTGTGGGTGCAATATCCAAAATATTCAAAACAGTGGCAGGAGACTTGAACACAGGAAAACAGGAGACGGCAGAAACTGCACGAGAAAACAAATGGATGGATGAGCATCACAATGATCTGACAAAGACAGAGCAAACATGGTGACAATATACAGGCATATACACTATCAGTCAAAAAGTTTTTAAACAGTAAGATGTGTGATTTTTTTTTTTTTTTCAGGTTTCTTTTATGAATAGACAGTTCAGAAAAACAGGATTTAGATTAAGCAGAAATCTTTTGTAACATTATAAAATTGTAACATTATACATGTCTTTATCATCACTTTTGATCAAGCATTCTTGCTAAATAAAAGTATTATTTATATAATTTATTTTAAAAAAATAGTATCTGGTCGCTAAAATAAATAAGTGAATAAATCATTGAGTATGTTGATAGGCCAGGAGCAACTCTATTGTTTCATTAGCAATCACTAATATTGCTTATGTGATATTATATGATATGCACACATGCGTTGTATTTATCACACAGTGCAAAAACAACTAAATTATTATTAAGCTCATTATAAACGTTTGAGCAGCTATTTGTAGACATAGTATTGCACAGCAAAGTTTGGTCTAAGCATTCTTAGACATTACTTTTGTATTGTCTAAACTGCCTATCATATTTCAAAATATTGCACTCGATTGATTTCACACATTTTAGTCAGGAATTTTAGTTTTGGAAAAGTCCAACTAGTAAATGCGTTCAAGTTTGTTACAACAACACATGATCTATTGCCAATAAGACAGAATAATCCCGTCAGCGTCTGAGATGATGCGTTGTTTAGCTGTTTGTTGACGGTGATGTGGGCGTTTGCATCTTGCGCCACCACGTGGCTGATTATAATATATATAATGCGAACAGCGCGTGGGCGTGAACACATTAGGAGATAATGAAGCAGAGGGGTAAAACAGGACATTGCGTTGGTTTCATACATATTACTTTAACACAGAATATTTGATTTCAGTAAGACTTACTTCATTTAAAAGTAGACATATCAAGCTTTCTAAATAGATCTCTCTCATGTCTGTGTGCCATGTAATTTCGGAGCTAGAGTTATTATTAGTGACGCATTTCAAATGGTTATTCACTGAGATTGAAAAGACTGTAAGGACATCCTGTATATTTTCTTTATTTAAAAACAGCACAAAGTTTCGTTGATATGGTGAGTGTACACAAATAAAAGTAGACCCTTTAAAGATTCGGGTGATGTATTACTTTTATGTCTCCGATCAAAATTGACGGAGCAGTTTAAGTTATTTTTGCTGTTATCTAGAAAATATGCATTTGGCGTTGCTGGCGACACCTTCGACCCCAGGAGGTTAAACCTCTCGACCACCGTTTAGACGGAAGTACTGAAAAGTTGAGAAGGTGAAATCAGTGCATAGAGAAGAAAGCCCTTCTCTTTCTTCACAATGTCCACCAGGTTCACCCACAGGTGTCTTTCCATAACCACCATGGCCGCCATGGATCTACCAATGGCAGAGGCGGCCTGCTTGGTAGTGCGCAGAGCCAAATCTGTGGTGTGGCGGAGCTCTGCTACTTGATCAGGAGAAATCCTTTATCCGGTTCTTTCAGCAGATCAGTCTGATAGGCCTGGAGCACTGTCATAGTGTGCAATGAGGCAGCAGCCTGACCCGCTGCTGCATATGCCCTGCCATTCAAGGAAGATGTATGCTGAAGGGGCTCGGATGACAGGAAGGGAGCCTTAAGAGAGGATGTTTCACCTAAAGAGAGATAGCTGGCAAACGTCTCTTTTATAGGCACGTCTTCCCATTTTCACACATTCCTTTAATATTAGCATAACTTGTATGCTGGAACCCGTGAATGCAGACAGAAAATGACTTGTTCCAAGCCTTTGCAACCTCCATGGAAGATCGGGAGGAAGCAGAAGGAATGAAGGCTCACCTGTGCTGGAGGTTTATGGTCAGAAAGATAACGCTCGTCGAGACAGCCCTGCAGCTGCTCCAAAAGCTCATTATATGCAGGGCAGGAGGAACAGGACAATTCAGATTCGACGACTTCGTCCTCATCCAACTCATGCTCTTCCTGGGAAAAGCCCAGCAGAGCACTGGCTGCATGGTCCGACAATGTGAGTGAGTACATCATCGTCACCCATCAGCACACTCTTGTCTCCAGCAGCAAATGAGACAGGGAAAGACCCCTATCTAATTTATCGGTGAGATCCACATGCTATTCCCACAAGCTCAGTCCCGTCTGTTCCCATCTGTGCCGATGGCAGCCCCTCTTTCCTCGAAAAGGGAGCCAAACGAGAGTGGAGCCTTCATAGGAAGATGCTCACAGTGCACACAAACTGCCCCCTCGAGGACATTGCGTGCGTGCTTCTCGCCCAAACAAGAGACGCAAAGCTTGTGTGTCACATCTGGTACCAGGAAATGCAGGCACAGATGCACACACCACTTACACGCCTTGTCAGTGCTGGTCATAATGTCACGCCGGCGGTGACGTCATAGGCTGTCGCCGGCCAATACTCTTGTAGTTTTTGTATGTAAGCTTCAGACACGGGTCACGAAGGATACGTTCCCCCATAGCGGCCCCTAGAGGACGCACTTTGATGTCCCCTCAAAAGGGAATCAATGCAACCAAATTTTCATGCAACAAAAAACTGTACAAAAAGACATAGTAAAAGTAATCCATATGTATCGAGCAGTTTAATCAAATTCTGAAGAGACATTGATCACACTGGTGAACAGATTTCACGCATACAGTATATAAACTTGGATAAGCTTGGATGTTCAGATATTGCACAAAGTATCCGATTAAAATACACATTTGAAAGTGGCCCAGATTGGATGCAAAAAAAAAAAAAAAAAACGGTTCTTGTGTGGATTTGTGTTTACATGTGTTTTGATCTGTGTCAAATGTGAGCAAAAAAATCGTGTTTTTTTTTTTTTTTGTGCCAGTGTAAATGCAGCCTGTAGCTCCAAAGTGCTGTACATTTACAATAGAAAGCAAAATAACAGCAAGACAAAACATAAAAACATTCATATAGTAATGTACTAAAATTCCAGAAAGTACAAATATGATTTTACACAGTCTTTTAAAAAACATAAAGAGATGATCTAGATCTAACCTCCAATGGCAGGTTATTCCACAGTCTTGGGGCAGTAATAAGAGAAAGCATGATCACCCTTCAACTGGAGATGCACTGAGGGAATTGTTGAAAGAAAATTGTTTGATCTTAGTATTAGATTTGGACTGTAAGGTTAAATATAGCTGCAAGCAGCGATGTGCTGGCTCTCGCCCTCAGTGTAATCGCCACCCTGGTGCAATCAAGAAAACGGTACACACCGGGCACGTGCATTTACTGTAATCCTCTGGCAGTTTGGATTTAAGGGTTACAAGGATTTAAGGGTTACACTTTAAAATCAAATGTGTGAAACAACCCCATGCACAGAGAAAGATAGAAGGAGAGAGATAAAATAAAATTTAAATAGAGAGATTATGAATCTTAATTTATATTAAGTTCAGAAGTTTCTAATTTATAATTTACTTAAAATAATTTATTTAAAATGTAAAGTTGTTTCTATTAGTATTAGTTAATGTACCATAGCCGACATCCTGTTGGTTGTAGCTAATGGATGTACATTAGAAAGTTGAAAGGGTTACGCTTTAAAGTCAAATGTGTGAAACACCCACCCACACACAGAGAGAGATAGAGGGAGAGAGACAAAATAAACAGAATTTAAATAGAAATTACGAATCTTAGTTTATATTAAGTTCAAAGTGTACTAATTTATAATTTATTTAAAATATAAAGTTGTTTCTATTAGCATTAGTTAATGTACCATATGGAGTAAAATTAACAATGTTCTTAAAAATGAATAATAAATTGTAAAAATACATTGTTAATTGTTAGTTCATGATAGTTAATGCATTAACTAATGTTAACAAAAATGACCTTTTTTTAATGGTTACCAACACTTTTTATGATCTACAACCATTTTTAAAAATCACTAAAGCATTTTTGAAATAATTATATACAAATATATTACCAGTAAAGTACGTATTGACTTCTTTAATGTATGTGTTTCTTATTCTAATTAATTAAACTGAGCAGTGAAGGGTCAAGACTTAAAAGATTTATTATCCTATCATTGAGAAAGTGATATGTATAGAACTTTTAAATGATTTTCCTTTGAAAATTAAAAAAAAAAAAAATCAAATATATATATATATATATATATATAAATGCTCTTTAAGTATTTTTACAATAATTATGTAAAGGTATTCTGACAGTACAATAAATATTAACTGATACTATGCATTGTTTCGCATTCTTATACACTGAGAATGAGCTGATTCCTTATCATATGACTCTCTCTGGTGTTCATCTTGGTATTACAGTCTTCATCTACCCATTACATTTTTGAATAGGTTTAATGATTTTGGGGCCTCTGAAGATGATAAATGTATGAAACTAACCATTTCCTAAGAATGACTTGTTCTTCATATGTTTGTTTTTTTTTTTTGTTTTTTTTTTTTTTGGCTGTCTGGTTTTAAGGGTTACAGCAATGAAAGGGTTACACTATAACATTAACAGAGTTAAACACACACAGACACACAACAAATGAACAATATACTGTCACACCAGAGGACAAGGTCTCTATAAGAAGCATTTAAAATAATTCAGTAAGATTTGTTTAATTCCTTTTTATTCATCTTGGTCAATGTCAGTGTTCTTAAATGCAGTAATTACAGTCATTAAACTACTTTCTGATGTTTTTGCAGAAAACCTGTACTGTTATAAAGTGTCATTAACATAAGTATAAAATGTGATACAGAAAGCATCACAGAAAGAAAGAACGGAGAGAAATTAGTGGAGGAGACAGGAATCCACCGGACGGGATGGAATCAAATTGATGCCTTAAAGAGTAGCCATATAGTTAAAACAAAATAATAATTCATGTCTTAATGAATAAACCACAAAGAGTTTAAATATTCAACCTCTCTTTCCACCCATCCCCCCTCCTACACTCACTCTGGCACTCACACACCCACCACCACACACACACATAGAGGCAGAGAGAGATGAGATGTCTATTTGTTTTTATTTTATTTTATTTTATTTTATTTATATATTTATTTTTTAATTTATAGAGCTTTGGATTTGGTTGAATTCTGGCATACTAATAAAATTATGGTTATCATTTTTACTGTTACTTTAATAAATCACCACGTCAACACCGTTCAAGATATCCCAAATCCGCTCGCAATTTAGCATCTTCAGTATCTTGGCATCATACAATAAAGTTTGGTGTGAATTTCTTGGTTTTCCTGAGAGGAGTATTTAAAATTCCACAGCCTGATTTTTTTCCAAAAATCCACATTCAAACCAAAATTGCAGACTTCCTGTTGGTCGTAGCTAATGGATGTAAATTAGAAAGTTGTGCAGATTGAAATGAACAATATATGTCCAGAGTTTGGTGGCTGTAAGAAAAACTAACCCCCAAATATTGTCAAAAGGTGGCGCTATAGAGTGCCTCCTCCAGGCCCATTTATAAGCTTTTGCCAGTGCATCATTTAATGCTAATATGTGTGTTGCATTTCACGGAATTCTAAGCATGTTAACTGCCTCAAAAACACAGGAAACAAATTCTAAAGTTTGATGTGTTGCCATGGAAACAGCATTTAATGTATCGACAAACTGTTTACAGATTCTTATCGGCCGTGTTTTGACATTATACTGACAAAGTTTTAAGCAAATAGAGTAAAATTAAGATCTTGAATTGAAAGCATTTTGAAAATGACACATTTCCTGCAGCCAGTTGGCGGCGTTATAACTTGGACTCCTAATAGTCACATCTATGCGATCTGCATCATACAACGAAACTGATGAAGTTTTGTCAGAATCAGACAATTTGTGCAAAAGTTATTAGACACTTTCTGTTGCTCATTTCTCGGCATAACTTTGTTGCCTCGGCCAAACCGTTTGAGATATCAAAAATCCCCTGGTAATTTTGCATCCTCAGTGTCCTGAGATCATGTTGACCGAGTTTGGTGACAATCCGATGGAAATCCTGGGAGGAGTATATCAAATTCCAGAGCATGTGTTTTTTACACAGCCCTGAATAGCTCACTTCCTGTTTGGCGGAGCCTATGACATGAGTGTGAAAGTTGTTTGGCTCAATGAAATCTATATGTGTACCGAGTTTCATATGAATATGTGGAAGTATGTGTACGCTATACATCAAGATTTCTGACTGTGTTCCAGGGGGCACCGTAGAGCCCCTGTGCCACGCCCGGGTCCCAGCCTCTGCAGCGTCCTGATGGCTGCAGATTCCAATGTGTGTGCAAATTTTCAAGAGTTTTTGAGCATGTTAAGGCCCCCAAAAAGCCCCAGAAGGTTGGGAAAAAAAAGAAAAATCCTTAGAAGAACAATAGGGCCTTCGCCCATTTTGGGCTCGAGCCCTAAAGAAAATAATTCTTAGGGGATCAGTAGGGGCTTCTCCAATTTTGGGCTTGGGCCCTAATAATCCTTATGAAAAACAATAAAGAAAAGAATCCTTAGGGGATCAATAGGGATCCCCTAAAGAAAAGAATCCTTAGGGGATCAATAGGGCCTTTGCCCATTTTGAGCTCGGGCACTAATAAGCTTAGCTAAATATTCTGGTGCCATTCAATAGTGTTTTAAAAACAAATATTAATATCTTGTACAGTATCCTAAATTGTACTGGTAGCCATCCTAAAGAAGATTACAAGGGAGTAACATTATCCGTTTTGCCAGCATTTTTGTACTAGCTGCAAGCGAGCAAAGCATGTTTGGCAAGTCCCAACATAAAGAGCACTAAATAATCAAAACAGGAAAAAATATAGGCTTGGACAACTTTTTTCCAGGTCACTGGATGACAGAATTGCTTTCAGTTTGGCTATTGTCCTTAAATAGATGAAGCAATTGCAAACCACTGTTGAGCTTTATCATATTTAATGTATGACAAGTTGTATGTCATTTTACATTGATAGAATAGTAGTGCATTTGTATCATCCATTCAGATTCCAAACAAATGTTATTTTATTGACTGATTATGTCTTCTTTTTTTTTTTCTGGCTGCAGGTGATTCCCATGTTGCCTCGTCTTCTGTGTGAGGAGCTGTGCAGCTTGAATCCTCTGACTGATCGACTGACATTCTCTGTTATTTGGAAGCTTTCTCCAGAGGGGAAGGTGTGCCAAATTACCTCTTATACACTCACTGAAATCAAATCTCAAAGCACTAAAATACTCAGGTGAATGTGCAATAGAGACTAGGGATGCTCCGATCAGGATTTTTGAGGCCGATCACCAATCGCCAATCACAGGAAGCAGTATCTGCCGATCCGATACAGTTTTTTTTTTTTTTTTTTTTTTTTATCATGTGGAATTATTTATAGTGATACTCCAATCAGGATTCTTAGACATTTATTCAGGGTCTCAATTGTTTTGTTTTGTTTTTTGTTTTTCTCTGAAAATAGGGGAATTCGCCTCTTAGTTGGCTCTTGTGAGAGCAGAGTTATTAATTTGAGGGATGGAAGGGAGCTTTTTTTTTTGTTTGTTTGTTTGTTTGTTTGTTTTTTTTACATTTTTCAAAAATATATATTTATCTCACCTAAATGTTTGATCATGCAGTGCATTTTTGTTTTTAGAATTGTGCAACTATTGCACTATAGCTTACACACAGCACAAGCCTGATTTCCACAAACACATTTAACAAACATTGTTACTGAAAAGGCTTTTTCAGCATTTTGTGTACATTGTGTGTGTGTACAGTAATACAGTACAGTGGTCATTCATGTTTAAATTAAATAAATATAAGCAACACATTATTCAGTGCTTTTTACTTTTGCATTTACTTCTAGATTTATATATTAACTTGCTCAAGCAAGTGGCAAAACGTTTAAACTACTTTTTTTTTCTTTTCTTTGTTTTCCTAACTAGTGCCATCTATGATTGCCTTGCTTATCTAAAAGTGCTCCTTTCCTTTAAACCTAGCCAAAAACCAACATGTGTTAACTGTGAAGAACAGCAGACTTTAATTATATGCATTTATGGTGTAAATATGACGTTTTCGTGTCAATTCTTGTTCATATTTACCGCAAACAATGCGTTGTTGCTTTAATTCTGCACGTGCAGCACAGACTCGGTGTGGAAACGATCTCTTATGCACTGCTCCTTAAACGCACTGCCAGACTGCAGCCGTGCGCAGCTTGAATGCTTTAACCCGTTAACATGAACATGAGAAAAAATACGCACTACAAATGGAGTTATGTGAACCTGGCGTTATGTGTGTGCTTTGAGTGCGCATAAGCGGCCAGTCTTCAGGAGAACGCGCGGTTAATGGTTAAGCACTGGAAATAATTAAAAAGAAATGCAATTTATAAACTTTAGCGTCGATGTGACACTGCCGCTATTGTGCAAGCAACAATCCCTGTTTCAACTGTGCAGCGTTATAGTCAAGACGCAATGTGGTGATTGGAAGCCATTTGCGCGCTTTGAGAGAGAAAGAGCGTGTGGTCATTCTCGTGCTGTTTGTGAAATTACATCTCATATAAGGTTTTCAAATTACCTTTGTAAGTTATTTAATGAAGAAATATGAATTGTACCTCACTGTCAGCATTATAATTGGTTTACCCACACTGAACAGAGACTGAGACGGTCCTGCTGAATGTCGTGTCAAACCTCTCACGGCAGGCGCGTCATCAGCTTTAGATCGGTTTATGTGATCGGCCTTTATAGAGACCGTCAATCAAACATCCCAAAGCGATTATCGGCCGATAGTGATTGGTAGCCGATCAATTGGAACACCCCTAATAGAGACAGTATTATAATTTGTCCCTCTGTGATGACAGCCCAATCTCAGAATTATCAGAGCCCCATAATCCCCCCCCCCCCCCCCCCCCATTTTCTTTTACTTATAGTATTTTATTTTTCAGATCCTAAGTGAGTGGTTCGGTCGAACAGTCATCTGTTCCTGTATTAAGATGAGTTATGGTCATGCTCAGAGTATGATTGAAGCTCCTGACAAACACTTCAGTGCTGAAGAGCTGCCACCCTGCTCCCCAGACCACAGCATCCATGAGATTCAAGAGGCCATCCTCAACTTGAACAATATTGCCAAACAACTCCGAGCCCAGCGCTTTGAGGGCGGAGCTCTACAGCTTACCCAGGTAAGTGCACCATCTCATCTCCATGGTCACACTTTATTGTTCTCTTGTCATACTAAATTTATGCTTTGACACATTAGTTCAGGGGTGTCCACACATATACATGCACACACAGGTAAAATTATAATAATTATAATATCTAGAGTAACTTTATGGTCTTTGGTCTATAAACACATTTATTTAGTATTAATACTACTAACACTGTAGTAGTAACTGTAACTGGTATTGTGGCAGAAATGTAGGATATTCATATCAAATTTAATTATATTATTAATAAAGACGTGTAGGCCCATTAAATGTAATGTAAGGGAGAAATTAAATATAGGCCAACTATCAGACATTTTTGTTATAAGCAGTTTTGTGTATTTCAGTATCAAGTCAACTTTATTTGTATAGCGCTTTTCACGAAAAAATCGTTTCAAAGCAGCTTTACAGCAAATTAAAGTTTGTACAATAATTAAAGTTTGTTAAATTAAAGTTTGTACAATGTTAACAGTAATGATTATATGTTGCAATCAAATCACTGTAGTAAAATTTGGTAGTGATGTATGGTGTTTCAGGGCTGATATCATCTAAAGTCCTCAGAGGGGTTGGCATCATCTCTTCTTAGGTGTTCCTGATCCAGACTGAAGCTTGTGTAATTCCTAGTTACCATGGGATGTCAATCCCGTGGCAGAAACAGAGAACAAATAGGAACATAATTAGCATAGCTGCCAAGCAAAATGATTTGTTCAACCAAAGCTAAAGATTAATTATGTGCAATTGATCAGATATAACTGATTATGAGATGCATTATGTGAATACTTGGATAAAAAGATGTGTCTTTAATGTAGATTTAAACAGAGAGAGTGTGTCTGAACCCCAAACATTATCAGGAAGGCTATTCCAGAGTTTGGGAGCCAAATGTGAAAAGGCTCTACCTCCTTTAGTGGACTTTGCTATTCTAGGTACTACCAAGAGTCCTGAGTTTCGCGACCTTAGGGAGCATGATGCATTGTAGCGTGGTAAAAGACTAGTTAGGTACGCAGGAGCTGAACCATTCAGGGCCTTATAGGTTAGAAGTAGTATTTTGTAGTTGATACGGAACCTAATAGGAAGCCAGTGCAGAGACTTTAAAATTGGGGTAATGTGATCATATTTTCTTGACTTTAGCAGCTGCATTTTGGACTAACTATAGCTTGTTTATTGAAGATGCAGGACAACCACCTAGCAGTGCATTACAATAGTCCATCCTAGAGGTCATAAATGCATGAACTAACTTTTCTGCATCAGAAACGGGTAACATGTTTCATAGCTTGGCAATGTTTCTAAGATGGAAGAATGCTGTTTTTGTAACATGGGAAATATGATTTTCAAAAGACAAGTTGCTGTCTAATATAACACCCAGACTTCAGACAGTAGAGGAAGCAGCAGTACATCCATCTAGTTGCAAACTGTAATCCAAGAGATTCTGTATATATTTTTTGGTCCAATAAGTAATATCTCTGTCTTATCTGAATTTAATAGGAGAAACATAGGAAAATTATTGGTCATCCAATCTTTTACATTTTTAACACACTCTGTTAACTTTGATAATTTAGAAGTTTCATCTGGTCTTGTTGAGATATATAGTTGAGTATTGTAGAAAACTTATTTCTTCGTTGAAGCAAAGATCCAGGAGACTCTTGGGTATCTTTCGCAGAGTTTTATTGAGATGCACTGCGCGTTGCTGTGGTCATCAAGAAGCCCGAATTAGGCAGTGGTACAAAGTAACTTAAACCTTTCAAGGGGGAGGGAGACATCAGCTGTGTGACTTCTGCTTACGACATGTCGTAGAGGCACGTTTTGCTGATCAGTGCACTTCTAAAGTCAGAAAAATTTGTGCTAGCTGAGGGCAAGCTCTGGGAAAGTCTCTCTATGTCTTTAGGTCCTAGCACTTTGGCAACTGTTTGTACTTGGACAACAGAAGAGTTTGGAGGAAAAATGTCAATTCCCTCAATTCCTTTTCCTAGCCCCACATACCTTCACTGAATCTACAGGCACATCAGTTACTGATTGGATGGTTACATCCATTTCAAACAAAGCTTGTAAGTCAGGATAAATGTTATTAGACTAACTTCTTCCACATCAGTTTTTGCTACAGCTTTGTTGCAGTTTAATTTCTTTGTTAAAGAGGATACTTTAGCACAGAGCTCTTTGTTCTGTTCCTCTAGCTCTGAGTTACGCTGAGACTGTTGTGTAGCTAGCGCTAAACCAAATTCTCTGTGGCAGCAGAAAATGACTTTTAGATTGTTCTTGCGAATACATGCTCCTAATACTTTTTACACTCATCTGCCGACCGAGTCTTGTCTGGATGGATCTCATATTTCTTAGTTAGTTCCTGTCTAACTTTCTCAGTGACTATGAGGTTCATTTGCTCTCCTAACAGTGATTTGAATTCACTATCTGACCACAAAGGAGTCGCGAGACCACCTTCAGTTGTGGAGATCAGTCTAGCATTCTTCCTAAACATTTTGTGAGTTTCTTTGTTACCACAAAAATCAAAACACTAAAACTTCTCTGATCAACAGAGGGTACGCTTGTTCTTACAAATTATTAGCACGGTATGCTAATTTGTCTCTTCCAGTATACAGAGGATAACCAATTTATTCTTTCAACACAGGATAAACAACTTTTTCTCTGCCCAAAACAGAGGATAGACCAATATTAACACGTAATGTTAAACTTCCCTGTCAAAACAGAGGCTAACAATTATTAGCACATAATGCTAATCTTCCCTGCCTGCACAGAGGATAATTTTCATCTCTAAAATAATTTTTTTAGAGGATAACTTAGTTAATTTGACCCGACAGCTGTCTATTAACTCTTCTCTGTCAGCGCAGAGGATAGCAAATTTGTACTGGTCTTTAAAAGGTTCTTTTGGATAGAGTTATACTCACCAACCCTTGGTTGGAAAGAAAGTTTCAGTCTGGAACAAAGTCAGATCTTTGTTGAGCTTGAAATTTCAATATGGATTCCGGTGAGGAGCTCTATCCGGGTCATGGAACCAAAACTGTAGAAAACATATTTCTTAGTTGAAGCAAAGATCCAGGAGACTCTTGGGTATCTTTCGCAGAGTTTTATTGAGATGCACTGCGTGTTGCTGTGGTCATCAAGAAGTCTGAATTAGGCAGTGGTACAAAGTAACTTATACCTTTCAAGGGGGGAGAAGTGGAGGCAATCTAAATAAAGCATGCAAATGTAGTACAGGACTCAGCCCGTTACCAGAATGTTCCCAGCTCTGATCTTATCAGCATAACAGTGTCTTTCAAATGCATACAATAAGGAAACAGGAACTGACAGGAACTTCTTGAGGTGCTGATACCATCAACCAAGCAGTATTTCCCATACCTTCAAAGGCACAACGGTGCTTTGATCTTAACTTGGGACCCTGCCTAATGGTCAGGATGTACATAAAGACAAAGGTTAACCCTCTGGGGTCTGAGGGTGTTTTTGGGCCCTGAAGAAGTTTTGACATGCCTTGACATTTGTGCATTTTTCAGTATCTTAAAAACATATTCATGGCTAAAGTCAGTTGATATTGTAATCAGCACAAACTGGGCTACAATAATATGCAAGCAACATGAATGTACATGTTTGTGTTTTTGACAAAACAGCGTTTATGCGTGGTTAGTGAAAAACGAAAAAAATAAAGTAACTTAAAAAAGGCAATGAAACACGGACAGAATATTTGTTCACAAGGCTTTTGAGAACTGGATGTGGTAGGCTATAGTTTTTTATACAAAATGATGTGAAAATCATCTCATTCACTCGTTCAAGGAAAACAATATATTGATGTAAATTTACCAAAGCATGCTTTGTGATGGAAAGAGAATATGCAAGAGATTGACAATGGTCATGAATATTTAGTGATTCACACCTGAGAGAGACAAAGCCCTCCCCTAATGGCCCATCAACTACACTGTGACTCTCAGGTACAAAACAATGTGAGAAGATTCAAAGAATGGAGTTCTAGATTAGTTGTATTTTATTTAACACAGTATAATCAAAACATACATTATGAAGGCCAAAAACCCTGATCTACAGATATGAACAGACTTTGTGTCATTTCTGAAAACTGATTATTTTCTGAATTCTGTTCAACAAGTGAAACAAGTAAATCATACCTAACATTTAAGTGCTTGCAAAACTCATCATCAGTAGTCAAGAGACTTGTTTTGCACTAGAATATCAGTGTAGTTGAGTTTTATATCTGAGGAACTAATTATTGTTTAGCACGTTAAACGTCTATTCGCGATCAGAGTATTTACAAATATGATAATATACAAATATGATCTTATAGTCATAAACACAAGCATGTTTTGTATTGTATAATGCAGTGCATGCTGTCTAAACATTCTTAGACTATCATTCAGTGTTACAGTGTAAACACTATTACTTTTATATCGCATCGTTATCTAGAACAATAAAACAAAAACATCCTTGCGTCGTGAGACATTTAGATGCAATGAATTGAAACGTACATCATAGCATTTCACTTTATGTAGTCAGCAATTATAGTTTGGAAAAAGTCTAACTAGTAAAATGTATACAATTTAGTCTGTCACAGTAACGCAGCGAATGCCAGCAGGCAAATAAAAGAAAGACTTACATTACTTGGCCTACGAACTAGACTTACGAACTTACGAATTTATTCTCTGTTGAATTTGCTGCACGTCACATCACGTTCTTCTTTTGATGAGGTAAATATAAGATTTATTCCTCTCAGCAGGTCTTCTTTCACAAACAAACAGTAGTCCAGACGAATTTGAAGTAATGTCTTGCTGCTTTGTTGACGGTGATGTGGGCATTTACCTCCCGCGCTTCTCACATGGCTAATTGTAATATGAAAGCGAAAGTAACTTATGGGCGTCAATCTAATTACAGATAATCCGCTTCAAGGGGGTAGACTGGACATCGTGTTGGTTTTATATGGATTACTTTATCAAAGAATATTTGTTTTCGGCAAAACTTACTTCGTTTAAAAGTAGAGATATCATGCTTTCTCCAGGTATATGTATAATGTCTCTGTGTGCTGTTTTCGTCGAGTATTTGATCATTTAATTGACGCATTTCAAAATGAAGATCAGGGAGAACAACGCAGCACACAGCACTCCCTTTCTATTTTCTTTATTTGTCAAAAGCTCACAATTTTATTATTATTATGTGTCTGTTCAAATAAAAGTAGACCCTTTACAGATTCTATTGATGTATTGATCTTATCTGTACGATCAAAACTGATGGAGCAGTTTAAGTTCTTTTTGCTGCCATCTAGAAAATATGCAAGTGGCATCACCGGCGCCACCTTCGAACCCCTGGGGGTTAATGTCTCAGACTCCTTAGCTGCCTGACTTGATCATCTTAGAAGCTAATTACAATGTACTTCACCTTAGTTTTTTAATGTGATGTTACATCAGGATGTAGGATGTTCAGATCTTAAACCGATTCTTAAATTTGTAATCCTACAGTATCATCAGCATAACAGTGGAAACTAATTCCATATTTCCTAATAATATTGCCAAGGGCCAACATGTATATTGAGAAAAGCAGAGGACCTAGGACAGATCCTTGTAGCACTCCATACTTTACTGGTGATAATTGAGATGACTCCCCATTTAAATAAACAAAGTGGTAGCGATCAGACAGGTATGATCTAAACCATCTTAAAGCCTGCCCTTGAATACCTGCATAGTTTTGTAATCAATCTATTAGTATGTCATGATCTATAGTGTCGAACGCAGCACTAAGGTCAAGTAAAACTAGCAATGAGATGCAGCCTTGGTCTGATGCAAGAAGCAAATCATTAGTGATTTTAACAAGTGCAGTTTCTGTGCTATGATGGGGCCTGAAACTTGATTGAAATTCTTCATAGATATCTTTTTTTTTGCAAAAAGCAGCATAATTAAGCAGATACAACTTTTTCTAAAATTTTAGACATAAATGGAAGATTAGAAATTGGTCTGTAATTTCCTAGTTCATTAGGGTCTAGTTAACCCTCTGGGGTCTGAGGTGATTTTGGGGCCCTTGAGGTGTGTTGACATGCCCTGACATTTGTGCTTATTTCAGCTACTTATAACATACTATTTGCCCATATGTTTTTTTCTTGTATTCAGCACAAACTGTGCTACAATAATATGTGAGAAAGATGGATGTACATGTTTGTATTTTGTAGAAAAAAAATATTATGCGTGGTTAGCACATTTTAGGAAAAAACATTCATCTAAAATATGGCCTAAAAAAACCTACTGATTAGTTCTGACGAAATCATTCGAGTAATCAGTCTTGTAAGCTAGAATATTTACTTCACAATGATGTGAGAATCATTCCAACCACTTCATCACAAACAAAGATATAATAATTTGAATTTTGAAAGTAAGTTTTTTGGCCAGCATTGCCATATTCATGGGAGTGATAATAGCTCTGAATATTCATGTAATTCACACAAGGAGAGACAAAAGACACTCCCACAATGGCTAATGTTCCCCCCATCAAAGCTAATGTTCGCCTATCAAGTTGGAGTGCTGTGAAGAAAGAATGTGAGAATGCTCAAAGATTTTCATCTATTTTATTGTAATTCCTCTATGTGGAAAAGTGTTGTGCCTTGCTTGCAGTGCTAAAAATGTGAAGATATATTAACACTTTTCACTAGCAAATCTGTTAAAAAAAGGGTGCGCTGCAAAAAAAATGCTTTTCTTGCTTAGATTTTCTTTTGTCTTGTTTCCAGCCAGAATATCTAAAAATTCTTAAATCAGGAAGGATTTTCTAGACAAGTAAAAATTATTGTCTTGTTTTCAGAAAAAATAAGTCAAAATTAAGTGAGGTTTGGCTTAAACCAAGCAAAATAATCTGCCAATAGGGTAAGCAAAATAATCTTATTTCAAACAGAAGGCTAGATTATTTTGCTTACCCCATTGGCAGATTATTTTGCTTGTTTCAAGCAAAAACTCACTTAATTTTCTAGTGTCTGAAAACAAGACATTGTTTACTTGTCTTGAAAATCCTTCTTGATTTAAGAATTTTTAAATATTTTGAATGGAAACAAGACAAAAAATCTAAGATATAGATTTTTTTACAGTGTGAGCACACAGATAACAATTAGAGAATCTATATTATTATTTAGTAACGTCAAACAAGTACATATACTTCAATATTATGGCGATGCACATATAATTACATCAGTTATTATATCTGTGCATTTACTCAACCGCAAAAACTGAAATACCCCTGGTATTCCATACAAATAATGTTAATACAACTACCTCAGATTCAAGTGAAGAGTCATATGTGATGCAGGTATGCGATCACTAAAAACAGCACAGTCCTATTACTTTTATATCCTATTTTGTTTTATATTATAGCCTATAGAGCATGAAACCTTCATTGCGTCGTAAGAATTTAGATACAATGAATTGTATAGTATTATATGAATTGTACCTATCCTTTTCACTCGATTTCAAACCTTTTAGCCAGGAGTTATAGTTTTAGAAAAACACAGCTATGTGTTCAAGTATATGTGAGAATAGCACGTTAACTAATGCAAATAAGAAACATTACTTGCTCATCAGAACGATCGTGTCACGTGGATCAGCCGCGCGTGGCATTCTGCTCTTCATCTGAGGTGAATTCAGTGTTTAGTCCTCTCAGTGTGTCTTCTTCCATAAGCGAACAGTAGCTGAGATGAACGCGATGAATTCTCAAAGTTAGTTTGCGGTGATGGTGGGCGTTAACATTTCCCGCGCGGCGCACATGGCTAATTATCATATCAAAAGCGAAACTAAAGAGAGGCGTCAACTTCATTATCGTTAATGAACACTGAGTGCAAAACTCAACATGTTGTTGGTTTCATACGGATTACTTTATAACAGAACATTTATTTTCGACAAGACTTGCTTTATTTAAAAGTAGAGATATTAAGCTTTCTATCCATGTATATAACCTGTCTGTGTGCTGAGCCTCCACCGAGTTAAAGATATATTTATTGAGGCGTTTCTAATCGCAGTGCGCGGAGACGCTGAAGACAGAAAAAACACCCCGTCTTTTTTCTTTATTTAAAAAAAAGAACAAAGTTCAGTTGTTATTCTGAGTGTACACAAAAAAAAGTATACACTTAACCATTTTGAATGATGTATAACTCGTATTTGTGTGACTAATATCGACAGAGCAATTTTAGTGTCTTTAGCACTGATCTTAAAAAAAGTGAGCTGGTCGCGCCGGCGCGACCGTCGACCCCAGAGGGTTAAGCCTCTTAATAAGAGGCGTAATAACCGCTAACTTGAATGTTTTTGGGACATGACCTAAAGATGATAATGAGTTAATAATATTGAGGAGCAGTTCTTCTGCTACAGGTAACAACTCTTTCAGTAATTTAGTGGGTACAGGATCTAATAGGCATGTTGTCGGTTTAGACATTGATAAGTTTATGTAGCTCTTCCTGTCCTATAGTGGTAAAGCACTGCAGTTTTTCTTTGGGTGTGGCAAAGGAAATTGACGTATTAGATGCTGTAGAATCTACATTGGTTATTGTATTTCTGATGTTATCTATTTTATCAGTGAAAAAATTCATAAAGTCATTACTATTAAACTGCAAAGGAATGTTTAGATCGGGTGGCATCTGATTATTTGTTAATCTAGCCACTGTGCTAAATAACCTTGGATTGTTTTGGTTATTTTCTATGAGTTTGCGGATATGCTCGGCCCTGGCCGCTTTTAGAGCCTGTCTATAGCTGGACATACTGTTTTTCCACGCAATTCTAAAAACTTCCAAGTTAGTTTTTCTCCATTTGCGCTCAAGATTACGAGTTTCTTTCTTGAGAGAATGGGTAGTACTGTTGTACCATGGCGCAGTACATTTTTCTCTAACTTTTTTCAATTTGATGGGGACAACAGCTTCTAACATATTAGAGAATATAGTGTCCATGTTGCTAGTCAATTTGTCTAGATCCTGTGTATTACTGGGTGCACAGAGCAGTTGAGATTAAACAGGCAGGTTATTAGTAAATCTATTTTTGGTGTCTGGAACAGTGGTTCTGCCCAGACGATAACGCGGAGCCATATAGTTAATATCAGTCATACGCAGCATGCATGATACAAGGAAATGGTCGGTAACATCATCGCTTTGAAGTACAATATCTATATCAGTAAGATCAATTCCATGCGATATAATTAAATCTAGTGTATGATTGAAACGATGAGTGGGCCCGGTGACATTTTGCCTGACTCCAAAAGAATTTAATAGGTCAGTAAACGCAAGTCCTAACTCATCATTTGTATTATCGACGTGAACAATTAGCGCTTTATCAAAATTAACCAATTTATCAAAATTAACCAATAGGTCAAAATTAACCAATAGGTCAAAAAGGAAATCTGCAAATTCTTTTAGAAAGTCTGTATACGGTCTATACACAGTAGCTAAAATAAGAGATAAGACAGATTTCTTTTGCGTATCTGACAGAGTAACTTTAAGCAAAAAGTATTTCAAATGAATTAAATTTGTATCCTTTTTTCTGAGTTATATTGAGAATATCACTATATATTGTTGCAACACCACCGCCACGACCAATCTGACGGGGCTCGTGCTTATAACAGTAGTTTGGTGGAGTAGACCCATTTAGACCAATATAATCATTTGGTTTTAGCCAGGTTTCTGTCAAGCAGAGTACATCAAAACTATTATCTGTGATCATTTAATTTACAATAACTGCTTTGGGTGCGAGTGATCTAATGTTTAGGAGCCCAAACTTTAAAAATGGTTTTGTTTGTTTATTTTGCATTTTTCCGGGTTAATCACGATCAGGTTTTTTTTCTAGATCCTGCATTAAATTTATGTTTTGACCTCGCTATTCGAGGAACAGACACAGTGTTTATAGATTGGACAGCACTAGTGCTATCATTTAAGTGTTCAGAACAAAAAACATCATAGCAGTTATTTGAGAATCGGCTTACTAGTCAAGTGGAGCGCAGCGTCCTGGAGATGTTGTCTGACAGCAGTTTTGCTCCGACTCTGGGGTGCAGGCCATCAGCACAGAAAAGCCTAGGATGCTCCCAGAAAAGATTCCAATTATTAACAAAGAGCAGCTTCTGTTCTTTACACCATGTCAATAAACATTCATTTAGAGCAAAAAGTCTACTGAACCTTTCGTGCCCACGTCGATACATGGGAAGTGGTCCTGACACGATGATCCTCGTCGCAGGTGCCGTGCTGCAAATAGTCTCGATCAGGCTGCTGAAGTCCCGCTTCAAGACCTCTGTCTGCCGCAGCCTGATGTCGTTCACCCCCAGGACGTGCAGGACGATCGCGCCAACACTCTCGTCATCCTTCAGGATTGCAGGTATCTGCGAAGAAACATCGAGAACATGAGCACCAGGAAAACAATGAGTTTGCACTTTATCTTTAGCTAAAGTAGCACAAATGTACCTGACAATGGAATCTCTGATGATCACAGCATCACGTTCCGTCTCTGGAGGGGAGCGGCGGGCGGAAGACCGGGGGCGGCGGAGGGTGAGAGGTCCTTGCCCGGGGCCTGGCTCGCGTCTTCCGCTGCTGCTGCACCCAGGGTCCATGTTCTCTCGTCGCCGTAGTGAAGGACATCTGGGAAGAGTGCGTCCTGGGTACACAGGGCCTCCACAGAGAAGCACAAGGAGTGGAAGTGGTAGGAGTGTTAGTATCGCGCTGTATACTTACTCGAGAGGAGATGCCTCTCCGGGAGCTGTCGGATCTGCTTCTCCATGGCCTCCAGCTCCACCTGCACCGAGTGCAGCTCAAACGTGTCATCACCTGTAATCAAAGGTAGACACAAATTTGCCATTAAAGCAAGTAACAGTTAGTAAACAATGGTAGTGTGTGTGTAAAAAATGCAAGCAAGAGTAGCGGCAACCACGCTGGTGATGCTAACGGGCTATAACGGGCTAGCGGACTCGGGAATTCAAAACAAAACTAGTGTTAACAAGGTAATCCGGTTGTTTTAGTTTTAAAATACAACAAGGGGTATATTCACACTTTATAAGAAACGTAAATAATGGTGTAAAAATTAGATTTTTGTTTGTAAATTAGACAATATTAAATTAACTTGACAGAGCCCAAATTCAAAGCATACGGCAGCAACAAATTCACAAGGTATACCTGAAACAGTTGTCAGTATCATATTTTTGCAAGCTGGAACCCAATCTGATAATACTTTATAATAACTACACACTATGAAGCATTAGTAAATGGTAAATTCATCATTTATAAAACATTATCCCCACATTAATAGACATTAGTAAACAGTTTATAAAATGCAGCTATAAATGTTTTGTTCCTGATTTATAAGCATATCTACAGTGTTTTTAATAATAATAAATTGAAGGTATTTCAATTCACAAGGTATACCTGAATTCACAAGGTATACCTGAAACTTGTGTATTAAATAAATTCAGTGCACACAGACCGAAGTAGTTTAAGTCTTTGGTTCTTTTAATTGTGATGATTTTGTCTCACATTTAACAAAAACCCACCAATTCATCTCAACAAATTAGAATATGGTGACGTGCCAAACAGCTAATCAACTCAAAACACATGCAAAGGTTTCTTGAGCCTTCAAAATGGTCTCTCAGTTTGGTTCAGTAGGCTACACAATCATGGGGAAGAATGCTGATCTGACAGTTGTCCAGATGACAATCATTGATGCCCTTCACAAGGAGGGTAAGCCAATTGCCCATTCATTGCCAAAGAAGCTGGCTGTTCACAGAGTGCTGTATCCAAGCATTTTAACAGAAAGTTCAGTGGAAGGAAAAAGTGTGGAATAAAAAAAACGCACAACCAACTGAGAGAACCTCAGCCTTGAGATGCTTGTCAAGCAAAATCGTTTCAGGAATTTGGTTGAACTTCACAAGGAATGGGCTGAGGCTGGGGTCAAGGCATCAAGAGCCACACACACAGATGTGTCAAGGAATTTAGCTACAGTTGTCATATTCCTCTTGTTAAGCCACTCCTGAACCACAGACAACTGTGGTCCAGTGTGTTTTTTGAAAACCAAAGTCACTGCACCCGTTTACCATGGAATTTTAGAGGACTTCATGCTTCCTTCTGATGACCAGGTTTTTAAAGATGCTTATTTCATTTTCCAGCAGGATTTGGCACCTGCCCACAATGCCAAAAGCACCAAAAGTTGGTTAAATGACCATGGTGTTGGTGTGTTTGACTGGCCAGCAAACTCACCTGACCTGAACCCCATAGAGAATCTATGGGGTATTGTCAAGAGGAAAATGAGAAACAAGAGACCAAAAAAATGCAGATGAGCTGGAGGCCAATGTCAGAAAAAAAAAACCTGGGCTTCCATACTGCCTCAGCAGTGCCACAGACTGATCACCTCCACGCCATGCCGAATTGAGGCAGTAATTATTGAGTACATATACAGTAAATGAACATACTTTCCAGACCAACAATTCACTAAAAATGTGTTTTTTATTTATTTATTTTTTATTTTTTATTTTTTTTTTAAATGGGCTTATGAAGTGTTCTAATTTGTGGAGAAACCTTTGCAGGTGTTTTGAGTTAGTTGAGATTAGCAGATTGGCGTGTGACCATTTTCTACTTTGTTGAGATTGAATGGGTTTTTGTTAAATGTGAGCCAAAATCATCACAACTAAAAGAACCAAAGACTAAAAGACCAAAGACTTGTTTATCTACTTTACCCCCAGGGCATCCAAGATGTAGGTTTCTGACTTTGTTTCTTCAGCAGAACACAATCAAAGATTTTTAACTCAAACTGTTGCAGTCTGCCAGTCATATAATGGCAGTCAATGGCTACCAAATACACAAACAAAACCAAATTAAACCCTGTGGCTCGTGACGATACACTGATGTCCATAAGACACGAAACGATCGGTTTGTGTGAGAAACTGAACAGTATTTATATCATTTTTTACCTCTGATTCTCCACAACGTCCCTCTGTCCTGAGCACATGCACATCTCCGGCTTGTGACATGTGAACGTGCTCTGGCGTAATACACGCAAGCGCCAGAAGCGACCTGCGGTTATACATCACTCATTGTTTACACATTGCACAGGGATTGCGGACATGTTCACTGGCACTGTGAAGATCTAAAGACATTTAGAAGTACAAGTCGTCGCAATGGAAGACGATTTTTATATATCATCAGACTATAGGCGCCGATCCAGTGTGTGTTCAGGGGCTCAAGCACCCACAGAAATGATCGAGCACCCACGGGAAAAAGCGAGATATTCTTAATTCGTTTTAACCAATTAGAAGTGTATTGTAGCTTGTATGACTTTATTCTCATTTTCATAGTTTATGATGGTGTTGAGCACCCACCGGCAGAAACATAAATCGGCACCCATGCATCAGACAAACGTGGAATTTTCAACGTGGATTCTATGCCAGAGCTCGTGCACATATCACCAGCAGGACGCTGTGCATGCGATGGATGGATGGAGAGATGGATGTTGTGGTAAATCAGAGGTTAAAAAATGATATAAATACTATTCATTTTCTCACACAAACGGATCGTTTTGTGTCTTAGGACATCAGTGTATCGTTGAGACTGTCCTCTATCAGTGTGCCAATTCAAAACAACTTTTCCGCAAGAGGTTCTATTGGCTGCCATAGACTTTGGGGTGGAAGAAGAAGAATAATAAGAACACTAACAAAAACAATAGGTGCCTACGCACCTTCGGTGCTTGGCCCCTAATAATAAACATAGCTGCAAGCAGCAATTACGGGGCTAAGCACAAGGCAAGGGAAGCATGAGACCAACTGCAGCAATGAGTAATTAAAGCCATTTTAGGATGATTTTAGACAAAATGGTGGAAAAATCATAAATACAAGCTATAGTAATATGATTTAATGGCTTATCACTTTTGACCAATAGGTGACGCTGTTATCATATTGATGTAGTGTGTTCTGTGTGAGGTAACAATAACAAACACATTGACTTAGAGACACCAAATTTGCTATGATGACTGTGCAGTCTTTCCTCTATCAGTATGCCAAATTTCACAACTTTCCTGCAATCGGTTCTATGGGCTGCCATCCAAGCGGCAAAATGAGGAGCTAAGCATGGCCTGACGCAGAGTCCTGCACTGGTCCTGTTTGATAAACCCGCACCCGCAGTAGTTAACAGAATACCCGACCCGTTATCCGACAGCAACACTAACTTAAATCCGGACCCGACCCGACCCGACCCGTTTGACCTTAAAACCGCGACCCGAACCGCACCCGCATTAAATCTCTGAGTGACATGAGGCAGACAAAACACCTTTATTTTTTAATGTAACAAGCACAAGTCATTCTGAGTTAATGCGTTTATGCGTTTAAAATGAACACACGCAACCCAACAAGAGAGAGAGAAAGCAACATCCAATGTGTAAACAATATAAAACTATTGCGTACATGTGAACGATCTATTGTAAACAGGTCTAAGTGGCTTAACAAGCCAAATATGAGCTTTTCCTTCATAAAAATAAATAAATAAAAAAATAAAAACAATCAACTTTACTAGGCTGCATAAAAATATGTAGAACTGGCAGCGGAGTCGAGAAAGAGAGAGAGAGCGCGCGCAACATCCAACAACAATATACGTGCTTACTAAAATGATTAGATTAAAAATATAGTCAAATATGAACTTTCAGTCATAAATTTTATTTAACAGTCAACTTTATTCTGCATAAAAACATAGTAATGTATAGGTTAAATACAGAACGCGAGCAAAGAGCACCTTTAATATAATCACTAGACCTACAGCTGTCAATCAATGTCAGTACAGCTGTCGATTGGCTACAGTGCTCAGTATTTGCAAATCCCGCTGTAGAAGCCCGGTCTTCAGACGGAGCGCGAACACAAGCACGGGACCATTTGAAAGGAGCTGCCTATCAGCGTGTACCGGATTAAGTCGAAATAGTATTGGTTATAATTGTACCCGCAACCTGCCCGTGCCTGTCTCCAGTCCGACCCGCACCCGCACCGCACCCGCACCGCACCCGACACGTCAGTATTATTCCACCCGTTACGTCCATTTTTGCGGTTCACCCGTCGGGTCCCCGCGGGTATCCGCCCGCGTGCAGGACTCTGGCCTGACGCATCACACCAAATGCAACGATGAGTAATAAAAGCAATAATTGGATGATTGTAATTGAAATGGCTGAAAAATCATAAATACAACCTCCAGTAAAATGATTAAAAGGCTTATCACTTTTGGTCAGAAGGTGGCGCTGTAATCAAATCACTTTGTTGTGTTCTGTGAGAGGTGACAATGGCACACACAAAGTTTGGTATAATTATGTCAAAGCTTTAAAGAGATATAGCCTCAATGATTTTGTCACCATGCCTAACATTTGTAGCGGCGCTGCACGAAAACAGTTTTTTCTATCGGCACAAAATCCATTACTTTTTATAAGTATGGTCTGAACATGATATGATTCAATTTTGGTGAAAATCAGACAAATGGTCTAGGAGGAGTTCGAAAAGGTAGGTTTTCAACATGAATCAAAATGGCGGACAGGAAGTTCAGCCAATATTGGCATAATTGGTATCGGTGTTCTCGGCATGATCCAAGGAATATATCAAATGTTATATATCAAAAAAGTTTTATGACAATAGGCTAATGCAATCAAAAGTTATTAGCATTTTTGAAAGTTGCATAATTGGTTTATGAATGGTTCATTACTCTTGACCAATAGGTGGCGCTGTTACCAAATTGATGTTGCACGGTCATTGTGAGGTGACAACAGCACATGCAAAATTTGGTGTAAATATCTCCAACCTTTGCAGAGATACAGCCTCCGATGCAGTTTGAAATCTTTCCAGCAAATTCGATGATGCGTTAAACGAAAACCATTTCGTGTATCGACACAAATTTTGTCAGCGTGGTCCATAGATGATCTGAGCCAAATTTGGTGAAAATCGGACAAATGGTCTAGGAGGAGTTTGAAAAGGTAGGTTTTCAGCATAATTGGTATCGCTGTTCTCGGCATGATCCAAGGAATATATCAAACGTTATATATCAAAAAAGTTTTATTACAATAAGCTAATGTGAGCAAAAGTTATTAGCATTTTTCGAAATTTTGTTATAACTTTTGACCACAAGGTGGCGCTGCTCCCAAATGTTTTGTGTACATTCAGGGCATGGTGCCGAACATTTTTGTAATTATTGTCAAAACGATCCGGTAATTTGTGATTTTTTTTTTTTTTTTTTTGAACAAACCATTCAGAAGTTATTGGCTAAAATAGCCATTTCTCGTATCTTCTGACCACTAGGTGGTACTGCACCGAAACACTGCAGGTAGTCTCAGGTCATGCTTGTTATAACACACACCAAGTTTGGTGTCAATACGCCAAACCGTTGCGGAGATATAGCCTCACATACATTTTTGCGCACTTTTCGTAGAATTTGTTGTGTGTTATTCGAAAATGGTTGATCGAATCAACTTGAATTCCATAACTTTTTGCCAGCATCGTCTGCAGATGATCTGAGCCAATTTTGGTGAAAATCAGACAAACCGTCTAGGACGAGTTCGAAAAAGTAGGTTTTACGAACTATTTAAAAAAAAAAAAAAAAAAAAAAAAAAAACTTTACGATTTTTACATTTTGGTATCCATTCGACTCAGCATGAGCCAAGGATTCAGAGAAAAATAGAATTTTGGGTAACACTTTATAATAACGTTCAGTTGTAAGTCATTTATAAGTGATTAGTTAATGATGAAATAATCTTTTACAAAACATTCACCAACTATTAATAAGAGATATGCTAACAATTTCTGAATGTTTTGTTAATTCATTTACAAGTAATTTGCAAGTAATTAGTTAATGATGAACTAATTATTTACAAAACATAACTATGCATTCATAAATGATTAATAAGTGATATGTTAGTATTTTTTAGCATAGAGCTTTGTCGTTTAAGTTATAAATCATGTACAAGTGATTAGTTGATGAACTAATAATTTACAAAACATCACTGTGTTCACAAATGATTATGAAGTAATATGCTAACAATTTACAAATCTGTCAAAAGTTTGTCTTAAAAATAGCATATCATAAAATAATCTAACAGATCCTTAGTAAATTGTTAATAAGATACTAGTTAATATATTACTAATCAAATAATGTAAATAATTGAAATGTCTGTCACTGAAATGTTTACCCTCCACTGAAGATCACATCATGAACAAATCATTTACAAATCTTTCTGCATCCCCTATTCTAAAGTGTAAACAATTCATCAGCTGTAAATGTTTTACTCATCATTTGTAGATCTTTCCCCCCAGTGTGTATACCCACACAACCTGCAACCGGCAGGTTTGTAAAACATTTACAACTGATGAGTAGTTTACACTTTAGAATAGGGGATGCAGAAAGATTTGTAAATGATTTATTCATGTGTTTACACAACAGGTTTTCAATACTTTGTAGTGTGTACTGCAATGTAAGGGCTGACTGGTGAGGGTAAAGATGTCTTCTGTGACACACTTGGAGTATTTTAGCACTGCGCACCTGATGTGATCTTTAGTGGAGGGAAAACTGGTTTATATTACCAGAACACAAGTCTGTGCTGATGAGAGAAATAATTTAAATGTTTACTGAAATCATTTATTATTATTTAAAAAAAGAGTTTTAGATTAATTGCATTTTTTGCTTTTTAACATATCACTTATTAATCATTTATAAACACATTATGTTTTGTAAATTATGAGTTCATAATTAACTAATTACTTGGAAATTAATTTGTAATTGACTTTATTTACTTAAATTAATTAACAAAACATATACAAATTATTAGTGCATCACTTATTAATCATTTGTGAATGTTTTGTAAATGATTATTTCATCATTAACTAATCACTTGTAAATGACTTACAACTGAACGTTATTATAAAGTGTTACCGAATTTTGTTTCTGTGCCTTATGGTTCAAAAGTTATTAGCATGCAAAAAGTGAAAGTTTGGACAAGTGGTGGCACTAGAGAGTTTGAGTCAGAGACTCCAAATTTACTACAGTTAATGTTGAGGCTGTTCTCTATCAGTTTGCCAAATCAAAACAACTTTCCCGCAATCGGTTCTGTAGGCTGCCATAGACTTTGGGGTGGAAGAAGAAGAAGAAGAAGAAATATAGCTGCAAGCAGCAATTACGGGGCCAAGCACAAGGCAAGGGAAGCATGAGACCAACTGCAGCAATGAGTAATTAAAGCCAATTTTGGTGAAAATCTGACAAACCGTCTAGGACAAGTTCGAAAAAGTAGGTTTTACGAACTATTAAAAATAGAAAAAAAACTAAACCTTATGATTTTTCAATTTTGGTGTCCATTCGACTCGGCATGAGCCAAGGATTACGGGAAAATTTTGTTTCTGTGGCTTATGGTTCAAAAGTTATTAGCATGCAAAAAGTGAAAGTTTGGACAAGTGGTGGTGCTAGAGAGTTTGAGTCAGAGACTCCAAATTTGCTACAGTTAATGTTGAGGCTGTCCTCTATCAGTTTGCCAAATCAAAACAACTTTCCTGCAATCGGTTCTATGGGCTGCTATAGACTTTGGGGTGGAAGAAGAATAATAATAATAGGAACACTAACAAACACAATAGGTGCCTACGCACCTTCGGTGCTTGGCCCCTAATAACGCCAACAAATACAATAGGAGCCTTCGCACCTTCGGTGCTTGGCCCCTAAATATAGCTGCAAGCAGCAATTATGGGGCCAAGTGCAAGGCAAGGGAAGCATGAGACCAACTGCAGCAATGAGTAATTAAAGCCATTTTAGGATGATTTTAGACAAAATGGTGGAAAAATCATAAATACAACCTGTAGTAATATGATTTAATGGCTTATCACTTTTGACCAATAGGTGGCGCTGTTATCATATTGATGTAGTGTGTTCTGTGTGAGGTAACAATAACACACACATAGAGACACCAAATTTGCTATGATGACTGTGCAGTCAGTATGCCAAATTTCACAACTTTCCTGCAGTCGGTTCTATGGGCTGCCATCCAAGCGGCAAAATGAGGAGATAAGCATGGCCTGGTGCGTCAAGTCAAGTCAGCTTTATTTATATAGCGCTTTTTACAATACAAATTGTGTCAAAGCAACTTTACAGTATCAAATGGGAAAGTAATATATCAGTAATTCAAAAGAAACTTTAAACAATTATAGTTTGAGGAAATTAATCAATAGTTCCAAATTAATAAATTGTTTGACCCCAATTTTGTTTTCCCCAATTTAGTTGTTGTCCCCAACTGAGCAAGCCATAGGCGACAGTGGCAAGGAACCAAAACTCTATCTGTGACACTGATGGAGAAAAAAAAACCTTGGGAGAAACCAGGCTCAGTCGGGGGGTCAGTTCTCCTCTGACCAATAAACAAGTAGTTTATACTCCCATACAGACCTGTAGAGGTGGTCTATATGTACTGACCCACCATCTGGATACAAACTGGATCAAGGGAAACTGCAGTGGCTAACTGTTCAGGATTCATACTGGATCTGACCTCGGAATAAGCAGGAGACAGACAATATTAGCATAGATTCCATTTTTCTTGCATCAGGTGTTATGGGAAGTGTTCCTGGTTCCGGTTGACCTAATTAATGCAGCCTAACAATCCTTTAACGGATTGAATATTAGAAATATTTAAATGTGTTATGTGTATGCCAGGTTAAAGAGATGGGTCTTTAGTCTAGATTTAAACTGACTGAGTGTGTCTGCCTCCTGAACAGAATTAGGTAGATTGTTCCATAGTTTCGGTGCTAAGTAAGAAAATGATTTGCCACCCGCAGTTGATTTTGATATTCTGGGTATTATCAGATTGCCAGAGTTTTGAGAACGCAGCGGGCGTGAGGGACTATAATGTGATAAGAGCTCCCTCAAGTACTGAGGAGCTAAACCATTGAGGGCTTTATAAGTAATTAGCAAGATTTTAAAATCAATCCGATGTTTAATAGGAAGCCAGTGCAGTGTTGACAGAACCGGGCTAATATGTTCATACTTTTTGGTTCTAGTACGAACTCTAGCTGCTGCATTTTGGACCAGCTGGAGTTTGTTTATTAAGCGTACAGAACAACCACCCAATAAAGCATTACAATAATCTATCCTGGAGGTCATGAAGGCATGAATTAATATTTCTGCATTTGACTTTGAGAGCATAAGTCGTAATTTTGCTATGTTTTTAAGATGGAAAAATGCTGTTTTACAAATGCTAGAAATGTGGTGTTCGAAGGAAAGATTGCTATCAAATAACACACCTAGGTTCCTAACTGATGATGATAAATTTACAGAGCAGCCATCAAGTATTATGCTGTGTTTTAAGTTATTACTTACTGAGGGTTTTGGCCCTATAATTAACACCTCTGTTTTTTCAGAATTTAGCAATAAGAAATTACTTATCATCCAGTTTTTAATATCAACTATGCATTCCATTAGTTTTTCAACTTTGTATGTTTCGTCAGGCCTTGAAGAAATATAGAGCTGAGTATCATCAGCGTAACAGTGAAAGCTAACACCATGTTTCCTGATGATATCTCCTAAGGGTAACATATAAAGCGTAAAAAGTAATGGTCCTAGTACTGAGCCTTGAAGTACTCCATACTGAACTTGCGATCGATACGATACCTTTTCATTTATTGCTACAAAATGATAGCGGTCAGATAAGTACGATTTAAACCATTCTAATGCATTACCGCTAATGCCAACATAATTTTCGAGTCTATTCCAAAGAATGTTGTGGTCAATAGTATCAAATGCAGCACTAAGATCCAGTAGCACTAAAAGAGAGATACAACCACAGTCGGATGATAAGAGCAGGTCATTTGTTACTCTAATGAGAGCAGTTTCAGTACTGTGATAAGGTCGAAATCCTGACTGGAAATCCTCACAGATATTATTTTTCTCTAAAAAGGAACATAATTGTGAGGATACTACCTTCTCTAGTATTTTTGATAGAAAAGGGAGATTTGAGATCGGTCTGTAATTAATCAATTGATTAGGGTCAAGTTGTGGTTTTTTAATGAGAGGCTTAATAACAGCCTGTTTGAAGGTTTTGGGGACATATCCTGATGACAGTGATGAGTTTATAATATTCAGAAGAGGATCTAGGATATCTGGAAGCACCTCTTTTAGTAGTTTAGATGGGATAGGGTCTAACATACATGTTGTTGGTTTAGATGATTTAACAAGTTTATAAAATTCTTCCTCTCCTATAGTAGAGAATGAGTGGAATAGTTCCTTAGGAGATCTATAGCACACTATTTGATCTGCTACAGTTCCTGACGGCTGCGTGGTTACAATTTTGTTTCTAATAGTATCGATCTTTGTTGTAAAATAATTCATAAAGTCATTACTACTGTGCTGTTTGGAAAAATCTGTTGGTGCTTTATTTTTGGTTAATTTTGACACTGTGTTGAATAAATACCTAGGGTTATGTTTGTTTTCTTCTAAAAGAGATGAGAAGTAATCGGTTCTAGCAGTTTTCAATGCTTTTCTATAGGATACTGTAGATTCACGACAGCCGGAACGAAAGACCTCTAGTTTTGTTTTCCTCCAGCTGCACTCCATTTTCCGTTCTGCCCTCTTAAGGGTGCGAGTGTGCTCGTTATGCCACCGTGTCGGACTGTTTTCCTTAATTTTCCTTAAGCGTAAAGGAGCAGCCGCATCTAAAGTGCTAGAAAAGAGAAAGTCAATAGTTTCAGTTACATCATCAAGTTTATCTGAGCTATTGGATATACTAAGGAATTCAGATAAGTCAGGAAGATCACATATAAAGCTGTCTTTGGTGGATGAGGTGATAGTTCTAACATACTTGTAGCAAGGAGTGGGACTTACAGTTTTAGCTATCTGGAGTATACATGAGACTACATAATGATCCGAGATATCGCTTTGCTGCAGAATTTCAACGCCATTAACATCAATTCCGTGCGACAGTATTAAATCTAGAGTATGATTTCGACAATGAGTAGGTCCTGACACATGTTGTCTAACTCCAATAGAGTTCAGAATGTCTATAAATGCTGATCCCAATGCGTCTTTTTCATTATCAACATGGATGTTAAAATCACCCACTATTAAGACTTTATTTGCAGACATCACTAACTCTGATAGAAACTCCGAAAATTCTTTAATAAAGTCTGTATGGTGCCCTGGAGGCCTGTGTACTATAACAAGTACAAACGTCACGGGGGATTTATCCTTTGGACCCTTTTCTCTGGATAGTGCTGTATGAAGCACCATTATTTCAAACGAGTTATACTTGAAGCCAGTTCTCTGAGAAACGCTAAAGTTATTGCTATAAATAGTAGAGACACCTCCCCCTTTACCTTTTAGACGCAGCTCATGTTTATAACAGTAATCTTGGGGGGTGGACTCATTTAAAATAATATAATCATCTGGTTTTAGCCAGGTTTCTGTCAAACAGAGCACATCTAGGTTGTGATCAATAATCAAGTCATGTATAAAAAGTGCTTTCGAAGAGAGGGACCTGATATTTAATAAGGCAAGCTTTATCATTTGTTCCTCTGTATTATGTGATTGTTTTATTTGTTGAACATCAATTAAATTGTTACTATTAGATTGGTTTTGACGTTTTTTGGATTTTCTAGTTCGGGGAACAGACACAGTGTTCTATAGTATGGTATCTAGGTAAGAGGTTTTCTATGTGCTGAAAATTAGTTGATTTTGGTGACGTGAGGCAGCTAGCAGACGTTCGGTTTAACCTGTCTGTCTGCTTCCTGACCTGGGCCCCAGTTAGTCAAGTGCAAACTCTAAGACTATATGCCAAATTTCTAGAGAGAAGAGTGGCACCTCCCCCAAAGGGATGGAGACCGTCTCTTTTTAACAGGTCAGGTCTGCCCCAAAAACCTGTCCAATTGTCTATGAAACCCATGTTATTCTGCGGGCACCACTTAGACATCCAGCCATTGAGTGACGACAATCTGCTATGTATCTCGTCACCACGGTAAGCAGGGAGGGGACCAGAGCATATTACAGTGTCTGACATCGAACTTGCAAGTGCACACACCTCTTTAACATTATTTTTGGTGAACTAAGACTGGCGAAGTCGAACATCATTAGTGCCGACGTGAATAACAATCTTACTGAATTTACGTTTAGCATTAGCCAGCACTTTTAAATTTGCCAAGATGTCAGGCGCTCTGGCTCCCGGTAAACATTGGACTGTGGTGGCTGGTGTCTCTATTTTCACATTCCGTACAATAGAATCGCCAATAACTAGAGCACTTTCATAGAGCACTTTTCAACAATGTACAGGAAGATCTAAGCTAGTCGCATCCAAAACTGTATCTAAGGCCCTCACATTCTTACTATCCTCAGTTAAAGTTTGGATGCGTGTCTCTAGTTCAGAAATCTTCTCTGTCAGCCTAACTATTTCCCTGCATTTATCACATGTGAATCCCTCACTGCTGACAGAGATAGATAAACTGTACATGTGACATGCAGTGCACACAACAATAGTAGGAGAAGATGCCATTGTTACTCACCTGAATGTAAACAATTCAAACTTACTACTGTTGATTGCTGAACTTGTGTAAGGAAAGCAGTGGAAAAATCCGAGAAACGGTTTAGGAAATGCTAACGCGCTGCACTCGCGGTTATATGATAAACGCGAACGATAAGCAAAAGCAAAAGTAAAAAGGACAGATTAACGCAAAACAGAGAGTGAGCCAAGCTAAGCGGCTAGTGGAATGCTAACACGCTGCTATATGTATAACGTATAACAGTGAAATGATCAGATCAGTCCAATTAGTTTGACGCCTCAAGTTTGAGATTTTGGTGAAATCAAGAATATATTTTATCACTTAAAATACAGTTAGTAGTAGTACTAAGATAGATTGCTAAAAAGAGTAAACGAAGACGCTCTGCAAAACGCTCTGCACGCTGCTCACGCTGCTCAAACAGGAAGACACTACTGCGCAGACTCCACACTCTCAATCACAGCATCAGACCAAATGCAACAATGAGTAATAAAAGCAATAATTGGATGATTGTAATTGAATGGCTAAAAAATGTGTTCTGTGTGAGGTGACAATGGCACACACAAAGTTTGGTGTAATTGTGTCAAAGCTTTACAGAGATATAGCCTCAATGTCATTTTGGCACCATGCCTACCATTTGTAGCAGCGCTGTGCAAAAACAATTTTGTCTATCGACACGAAATCCATAACTTTTTATAAGCATGGTCTGAATACATGGCCTGAATGGATATATTGTTTTCCGGTGCGCCACAAGATGGCTGCACTGTTGAGTGCTCTGAGCAAATTCTACAGCTTTGTTTTTTTTTTTCGTAGTTTTCGTAAGTTTTTTTGGCAAACATCTCTTCTTCAGTTATTAAATATGATCGACAAACACTTTTGGACATTAGATCATCGCTCAAATCTGACTTTATGGAAAATCTTCTTTGGGACTCGAATGACAGTAACTTTAAAGTGGATTTGAATTGCAACAGTCCTTACGCTGAACGTATATCTCCTTGTTTACATCTGCGCTACTGTAAGCGGAAAAAGCGCAAGAGAGGCAAACGTGTCGGGATTCTATGTAGAACGCGGAAAAGTGCTTTTAAACCCCCCCTTCCGAGTATTCTCCTGGTAAATGTTCAGTCGTTGGTCATCAAAATGGATGAATAAATGCTCGGATAAAGTTTCAGCGTGACTTCAGGAACTGTTGTGCTCTTGCTTTTACTGAGACATGGCTGCATGAGACTGTTCTGGACAATAGTGCTTCGCCACCCGGTTTTACCATTAATCGGCAGGACAGAACAATGGCCTCTGGTAAGAGTAAAGGCGGCGGCGGTGTGTGTGTTATGGTGAACTCCTCTTAGGGAACAGATGTTTCAGTGGTTGCTAAGCACTGCTGTTAAAATACGTTCATTCTTTCTTCCACGGGAATTTAGTTTGGTCATTCTAATTGTGACTTACATACCTCCACAGGCAGATAAGAGTAAAGCACTGGACATTGTGTATGAAACTATAAATAATCTAGAGAACAAGTACTCGGATGCTGTTTTTATTGTGGTTGGGGACTTCAACAGAACAAATTTGAAGAAAGTTCTCCCAAGATTCATTCAACATATAACTTTTACTACTCGTGCTGAGCAGACGCTTGATCATTGTTATACTATGCTTAAGGATGGCTATAAACCTCTTCCTCGTCTGGCTTTTGGTAAAGCTGACCACATTTCTATTCTCCTTTTGCCTGCATATAAACAGAGGTTAAAGCAGGGTGAACCTGTTATCAGGTCAGTATATAAATGGACTGAGGAAGCCCTTCTCACACTTCAGGATTGTTTTCAAACTACTGACTGGCAGATTTTCCATGATGCAGCATTGCCAGCATGGTGTGAAGATGATCTGGGCGAAATTTTGGTGAAAATCAGAAAAAACGTCTGGGACGAGTTTGAAAAAGTAGGTTTTATGAACTATTAAAAATAGAAAAAAAACTAAACCTTACGATTTTTGAATTTTTGTGTCCCTACAACTCATGACCCAAGGATTCAGAGAAAAAAGAATTTTGCTTCTGTGCCTTACAGTTCAAAAGTTATTAGCATAACAAAAGTGAAACTTCGGACAAGTGGTGGCGCTAGAGAGTTTGAGTTAGAGACTCCAAATTTGCTACAGTTAATGTTGAGACTGTCCTCTATCAGTCTGCCAAATCAAAACAACTTTCCTGCAATCGGTTCTATGGGCTGCCATAGACTTTGGGGTGGAAGAAGAAGATGAAGAATAAATATAGCTGCAAGCAGCAATTACAGGGCCAAGCACAAGGCAAGGGAAGCATGAGACCAACTGCAGCAATGAGTAATTAAAGCCATTTTAGATTTTGTCATCATTTTTTATGATTTTAGACAAAATGGTGGAAAAATCATAAATACAACCTGTAGTAATATTATTTAATGGCTTATCACTTTTGACCAATAGGTGGCACTGTTATCATATGGATGTAGTGTGTTCTGTGTGAGGTAACAATAACTCACACATTGACTTAAGATACCAAATTTGCTATGATGACTGTGCAGTCTTTCCTCTATCAGTATGCCAAATTTCACAACTTTCCCGCAATCGGTTCTATGGGCTGCCATCCAAGCGGCAAAATGAGGAGCTAAGAATGGCATGGTGCATCAGGCCAAATGCAACCATGAGTAATAAAAGCAATAACTGGATGATTGTAATTGAAATGGCTGAAAAAATACAAAATACAATAATACAATAATAAATACAACCTCCAGTAATAGGATTAAACGGCTTATCACTTTTGGCCAGAAGGTGGCACTGTAATCAAATCACAACTTGGTTGTGTTCTTTGTGAGGTGACAATGGCAAACACAAAGTTTGGTGTAATTATGTCAAAGCTTTACAGAGATATAGCCACAAAGTCATTTTGGCACCATGCCTAACATTTGTATCGGCACTGTATGAAAATGGTTTTGTCTATCGACACAAAATCCATAACTTTTTATAAGCATGGTCTGAAGATGATATGAGGCCATTTTGGTGAAAATCGAACTAATGCATTCTTAAGATACAGCAATTTACAACTAAATTCAAAATGCCCGATGCCCAAAATGGCTGAACTAGGAAAATTGGGTATCATTCGACTCGGCATGATGTGCCAAATCTAAAGACACCAGTTTTGGCAAATGTTTTTTAAGCACTAAAATGCAACGCTGCACAAACCATTGGGCAAAACCTGGCATGTTTGGTATCACTGGACTCAGCAAGGATTCAAGAGTCTAAAAAGGTGACTCCCGTGAAAATATGTTGACCACGCCCACAGATATAAGCTTGTGGATATTTGATTTTTACCACTAGGTGACGCTGGCTCAAAACTTTTCAAACTCCTTCAGGGCATCATGCTGATGACCCATACCAATTTTCATAATACGTCAATGTGTTCATTAATTATAGCATTTTACTACAAAATTCAAAATGCAACACTCAAAATGGCTGACATGGGAAAACGTTTGCACGTTATTCGAAAATGGTTGGACGAATCAACTTGAATTCCATAACTTTTTGCCAGCATGGTCTGAAGATGATCTGAGCCAATTTTGGTGAAAATCAGATAAACCGTCTAGGACGAGTTGAAAAAAGTAGGTTTTACGATCTATTAAAATAACGAAAAAACGAAGCCTTATGATTTTTCTTCTGTGCCTTACGGATCAAAAGTTATTAGCATAAAAAAAAGTGAAATTTTGGACAAGGCGCTAGAGAGTTTGAGTTAGAGACTCCGAATTTGCTACAGTTAATGTTGAGACTGTCCTCTATCAGTCTGTCAAATCAAAACAACTTTCCCGCAATCGGTTCTATGGGCTGCCATAGACGCAATGGCGGAAGAAGAAGAAGAATAGGAACGCCAACGGATACAATAGGTGCCTCCGCACATTCGGTGCTTGGTCCAAAATAAGAACACTAACAAAAACAATAGGTGCCCATGCACCTTCGGTGTTTGGCCCCTAATAATAATAATATGAACACTAACAAACACAATAGGTGCCTACTCACCTTCGGTGCTTGGCCCCTAATAATAATAATAATAATAATAATAATAATAGGAACACTAACAAACTCAATAGGTGCCTACGCACCTTCGGTGCTTGGCCCCTAATTATGATTTAAGGTGTTTTATGTAAAAATTAGAAAATTTTTATCCATTTAGCCCAATGTATATGAGAATGGGACTCTATTGAATTCAGGTATGCATGAACTCGCAGACCCCTAGAGGACATCTTATGGAAGCTTATGTGTAGGGAAACTGAATTTGAAATGTAATATGCAAAATGGCAATGCAATGTGTAAAATGGCAATGTATTTCTGTATTTAAATTTATTTAAATACAGATTTAAATTATATTTAAATTTTCCAATACCATATGTGCAACATTTAGTGCAAAATGAAAAAGAAACTTCAATTATATATTTGCCATTTCCTACACTTAGTTTAATATGCAAATCAAAAACATATTTTAACGCTTTATAAGTTGCAAAATTAAAATGAAAATGTATTACCTAAATTTATTTAAATACATTTTTCAAGTCCAAGCAAAAACTGTAGCAAAATTATCATCTAAATGGTGTTTTTCCCAAATGCATTTTGACTTACGGATAGGACACATGGGATTGCATTGTCATCATAATACCACGTGATAAGTGTGGCAAAATTCAGCGAGAATTCCAGAATGCATTTTGAGCTAAAGGTGCAGCAACAGGGTAGCAAAATGCTGATTTAAATGTCTTTTATTTTTCCTAAATGCATTGACACTTACATAAATTACATTTCAATTGCATTTTCATTAACTGTGAGATGAATATGAAAATGCATTCTGAGCCAAACACGCCCTGTCAATCATTACATCAAGACAGGGCTCGGCAGCATGATGCACAACAGGTCAATATTCACCCTTAATCAAACGTGTTTCACCTGCCTAATCTCTGTTTAGGCTACACTCTGATTGATAGACAATGAGCAAACAGACCGTACAGTTTACACTTATTTACCAATTTACTACCTTACACCTTGTCTACATCGGACACGACAGTTGTCGTCTCGTCGTATTCATAAACAGCATTGATTAAAATGGGTTCAATGCTGTCTTTTGTCGTGTCGCGCTGTGCCACTCACGTCCAGTATAGACGCAATGTTGTCTTATATTTCCTCTCTTCTAAAGCGACTTTCACCGAACGCGGAAAGTGCTGCGCTGGCCACGGGGTTCAGCGCAGATCTTTAGAGCGCAGCGGCAAAAGTTCAATCGTATAGTTCAAAAGTATATATAAAAAAAATAACACTAGCTTCTCGCTATACAATTAACAAAAAAGCAAAAAAGAAGGCCTCTAACACTAGCTTGCTTTTTCTTTTTGATCTTTTTTTATTTATTTATTATATAATCTACAAAATCCCTTGCTACGTGTACTGCGTTTAGGCTATCTTGTTGATTTTGATTGCTTCCATTGTCCTCTTTTGTAAGTCGCTTTGGATAATAGCGTCTGCTAAATGTAAATATCACCGTTTTCTCCAAATGAGAAAAAATACATGTGCGAATTATGAGTTTCTTTAAAAACACATGGTTTATTTATAATAGTTTATGTATTTATAATTTAAAAGCAAACAAATAACCCTATTTAGCAAAGGGACATAATACCTTTCAGAAAATATAATTTGCGTCTTAATATTGCAATGAAAATTTAATTTAATATATTTAATATATATGTCCATGACAGGTAGGATATATCTTATGGTTCATACTTCAAATAATGGTCCACAATTATCTAAAAAATAAAATAAAAATGTGTGGCAGCTGAGCTAGCAAAATGTTTGTATAGTACTTGAGTGTCTACTATTTGTGACATGACAATGGGAAATTAAAACCAAAATTTTTGACTGTTGTGAGGGTTGAAATGCACTCTATGGTGATATTTACCCTGTTGATGGGCTTAAGATTGGTTTAAAAGCCTACTGCATAATTTTCTTGTTTATAATTAAAAAAAAGCTAAAGTTTGATTAAAGTTTGTCTAGATAAGATACTTGTGCATTTTATATGGCTAGTAATAAAAGGCTTTTCAAATATCTATAAGACAACCTAAATTTGGGTGGGCTTGGGTCATTTTAATGTTGCAAATGTTTGTCAATTAGATCTTCTGTAGAATCTTTCATTGGACCTCATTGACTAGTGTTACTTACTTACCCTTGGATTAATGCTAATCATTGTGGATTATTCTAAATGACAATAATGCCTACAGTAGGTGCATGAAGCACTCTGCTAACTCCTGTATGTTTGGTGATCTGTTTTAATGACAGCAGCTGTAAGTTTGCCTAATCAATTTGTTGTCCTTTCCTGGTTACAGCTTAAGCTATCTTTCACCCTTGATAAGGAGTCCAGCATGCCTCAGGGTTGTTACGTCTATCAATATCAGGACAGCAACAAGTAAGAATGAAAACAATAGCTGTTGCTATCACTCTAATTGCTTTGTAAAATGTTCACATAGAACTGTGTAAGAAGGCATGCATGCTTTCTCATCTAAGGCATGTTTTGTTCAGGTCTATCATTTTTCTATTTGTCATTTCTTAGTGCTATTGAAGTGGTCAATTCTGGTCCTTGTATTAAATGAATGTTCCCTGAATTAATTGCATGCCTTGTCATGTAGACTGGTGGAGGAGTTCATGTTGCTGGCAAACATGGCGGCTGCCCATCAGATCTACCGCACATACCCAGAATTAGCCATTTTGCGGAGGCACCCACCACCCCAGAGCAAGATGGTAGATGACCTGCAGGAGTTCTGTGACCAAATGGGCCTTGACATTGACTTCAGCACATCTGGAGGACTCCATGTGGGTATTTCAAACTTTTTTTTTAATTTTACATCTTACATCAACAACCAACACAAACTTCTTTAAATATGAAAATATTTATGAATGTTGCTTTAAATCAGCTCTTATTCAACTTAAGTCTGTTGATTCAGTTCTGTTCATCTTTTTAAAGTTTCCAATTAATGAGGAACTGGTTTAATTCAGCTATAAGCAGCTCCACAGAATGCCATAATTATTGAGTTCAAGTCAGTTTAATGTTGATTAAATTCAGTTTAATATCAGTATTGATGTTGCAAATTGCACAATTATGAAACCTAATACTATTCAGCTATAAAGCAGCTCTATAGAAGACAATTGTTGCATCGTCCAGGTCGATTCAGTTTAAATGTTGGTCTCATCTTGTGTTTTAAACATTTTCAGGTTTCTCCAAAAATATTTGATAGGGTGCAATCCCAGGTTGTGGCTAGGCCACTCAAGGACATTTACAGAGTTGTCTAAGGCACTCATGCTTTGTGCTTGGAGTCATTGTTCTTTTGGAAGGTGAACCTTCTGCCCAGTGTAAGGTTCTGAATGTTCTGGACTAGGTTTTCATTAAGGCTCTCAATATTTGCATTGAGCCTTTATTCTACTCTGACGAGTCCCTCAGTCCCTGCTGCTGAAAAACAGTCCCACTGCTTGAGACTGCTATCAGCACACTTTACTCTTGGGATGGTACTCCGCAGAGCAGAGCTGGTTTCCTTTAAACGTGATGCTTAGAATTGAGTTTCATCACACCAGAGAATCTTGTTTCTCAGAGCCTGAGGGCCCTTTAGGTGCTTTTTTGCGAAAAAAAAGTGTGTTTTCATGTTGTTTCACCTGAGGAAAGGATTGAGTTTGGCCACACTGCCATTAAGCCCAGATCGGTGCAGTGTTGCAGTGATGTTTGTTCTTCTGTGGGTTTCTACCATCTGTATATATGACCATGGAGCTCAACTAAAGTGCTCAACTCTTCCTAGAGTCTTTCTTAAAGTGCTCAACTTTTCCTAGAGCTGGTCTCCTGGCCAAACTGAGCAACCTGATGGTTTCTTGGTCACCAGTCTAGACAAGGCCATTCTTCATTTTGGCCAGGAGGCAAACTCTAGGAAGAGTCCTAGTTGTTTCAGACGACTTCCATTAAGGGTAAGAGAGACTACATGCTTCTGTGAACCTTTGAGTCCTGTCTCTGAGGTCTACAGAAAATTCCTTGGACTTCATGGCTTGGTTTGTGTTTTGACATGCACTGTTAACTGTGGGACCTTATATAGACAGGTCTGTGCCTTTCCAGATTATGTCCAATTTTGTCCAACTTTATGTCCAACTAATTTTACCACAGGTGTACTCTAGTCAAGTTGTAGAAACATCTCAAGGATGATCACTAGAAACAGGATGTACCTGAGCTCGATTTTAAGTGTCCTGGCAAAGGCTCTCTGAATACGTATGTAAAATATACCTTGAAAGAGAAACCAGGCAAATAAATTGGACGAACTACAACTCCTCACCAACACAAACAAGGATTTCTTAAACTCTGCTGCACTTTGCTTCATGGACACCAGGTTGAACAGAGGCATTCGGGACAGTGTGGTACATCTAACGGGCTTCCAGCTGTTCAGAGCGAACACGTCACGTCATCCAGAATCTTTCATTTTAATAAGGCTAATCTCGCCCGCAAACTGCATAAATACAAACAGCACATCACATGCCCCACCAGGGACAGCAATATACTGGACCACTGCTATACTGTTTTAAAGGATACATACCACTCAGTCCCAGGAGCAGTTCTGGGACTCTCTGATAAGATTATATCTGATAAGCCTGTAGTAAGAACTATAAAGAGATTATTGAAGCAGAGCAGGATTTACAAGCCTGCTTCAGCTGTACTGATTGGAGTGATTTGGATGTCAATACACCATGACATCCTACATCAGTTTCTGCAAGGACATGTGTGTTTAACAGTGACAAATACACTAAATAGAGAGATAAGAGTGGCAAAGAAAAACTACTCAAAGTAAAAAAAAAAAAAAAAAAAAACGCTTTCAAGCAACAACCCTACATCAGTGTGGAATTGTCCGAAAGCATTCACCAGCTACAAGACCCCATCCCCCACCACTGAGGCCAGTCAACAACTAGCTGTAGACTTGAATGAGTTCTACTGCAGTTTTGAAAAGCAAAAGCCTGGCCTGACACCCTTCTGGATAAACTGACACAGCTCTCTGTACCCCATCTGGTGATCCATCTGTCAGTGGATCACCAGCTTCCTGACAGACAGGCAGCAGCTAGTGAGGCTGGGAAAACTCATATACAACGCCCGCACATCAGCCCTGGAGCTGTTCGGGGCTGCGTTCTCTCCCTACTGCTCTTCTCCCTCTACACAAATGACTGCAACTCTAAAGACCCCTCTGTCAAACTCCTGAAGTTTGCAGATGACTAGTTTGGGTCATCCAGCAAATCAGATATAAGACGACTTGCAATGGACTGTTAGGGCAGCAGAAAGGATAATTGGTGTGCACTTGTACAACTCCAAATTGAAGAAACAAGCAGGTAACATTATCACAGACCCCTCTTACCCCGGCCACAACTTGTTTGCACTTCTTTCAGGCAGATGTTACAGATCACTCTGCACTAGAACATCTAGATATAAACATCTAGGCAGTTTTTCCCCCATGCCATCTCCAGATTAAACGGCTAACACAGGAATTGGTTCTGTAATTAATTTCTGTAATTCATTCTCCATCTATAATTATTGCCTCTTTTTAAGTACTATGTAAATGCATATGCATATGCATATTTTTATCTGTATATAGAGTAAATAATGCATAAATCTGTACATAAATCTTCTGTTCCAGATTCATACACATTATTGTTATCATTTAAGTCTTACTTATTTAAATGTGTTTTGTTCTAATGTCAGATATGTATGTATAAATATGTACCAAGAACTCCTTGAAAAGCATTCCTTTTGTGTTTGCACACACTTGGCAAATAAAGCTAATCTGATTCTGATCTTTATAGTAACAGTGCAGTCAACCTGACAAATGTGACAAACATTTATTGTTAAGTAATGGTTTTGTCCTTACTGAAAGTTTGAAAAAGTTTTCTTTTTTAGTTTTCTTTCATTGTTTTTTTCCAAATAAGAGAGAATTTTTTTGTATTTTTAATCTAATGTCAAATCTTGCACCACCTGTAAAAACGGTGCGTTTGGCTGATGCCACTTAGGATGCATGGGCCAAATGTTAGCCAATAGCCAAAATGCTATTAGTTTTTGTTATAGGATACTCTTGTAGGTTTTTGTGGCCTTTTCTGAAATCTTTATAATACCATACAGAAAATGTTATCACTGAGATATGTCAAGTTGCTAGTAAAAACTAAAACATGACTTTCAACCTCACAATCAAAAATCCACCACAAAAGTGTATGCCAAATTGTAAAAAGAAAATAAAAAGGGTGTTTTTACTTCTAGAACCAGATTCTTGATCAAAAACAAGTCTTGTCGACCCATTATTAGTCATTGTTGCAGGTTAGGATATTTGTATGTGGTCCAGGTTTTCCCTGTGTTGTGTGTTTGGGCTTACCAAATCTGTATCTGTTGTTATGACAGAGGAGTCTGAATGAAGACCTTGGTAATGACAAGTATGCAGCTGCCCGGAAGGAAGTTCTCACTCACATGTGCTCCAGGGCAATGCAGGTAAAGCTGTGCTCCTGTTATCAGCACTTAAATCCACTTTCTATCCTGCTATTCTGCTGTACATGTCAACAAGGTGTTAGGGTAAGAAAATATTTTCTATTTCAGACCCTAGAGAGCTGCTTTGCTTTTTTACATAAGGCAGGTACCCATCTTACAGTTGGACGCTATCTTAATACTCTTTATTAAAAAAAATCTCATTCATATTCATAACCCACGAGTACATATAATACACCTTTTTAGGTACCATTTTGAATAGATTTGTCTTTGTGTTTTTGATTTTCTACCTACTATTTGGAACAGTCTGTGTGTGTCCAAGATGCCTCAAATTGTCATCTAGGTGGGCAGCTCACTTGGGATTGGAACAGAGCTAATGTGTCAGATTCTTTGAAATTATGCAGTGGTGACTTCTGCTAAAGATCTTGTGATCAAATCAGAATTTTTTGATTTTGTGTTTCTGTTTAGATGGCGTCATATTTCTGCACTGGAGCTTTGAAAGACGAGAATTCCTTCAGTCATTATGCTCTGAATGTGCCTCTCTACACACACTTCACTTCGCCTATACGACGCTATGTTGATGTCATAGTGCATCGTCTACTGGCTGCCTCCCTTAGTAAGTAACTGTACTGTTAAGTGAGGTCACATGTGGCTAATGGTTGACTCTTCAGCTCCAGCTCCACTAGGGGCTTTTAGTGTCCTGCTACCTGTTTACTACTGAGATCCGTATTACACTTCCTCTATGCAATATTTGCACGCTCTGGACTGGAACGCGGTGAATGGAGTAAACACTATAAACACCGTTTAGCATGTGCAGGATGATGATAATGAGAATGTGACTTTTGCTGACTTAAGTTTGTGTTTTAGATTATTAAATTCTTTAATGGAGGCCTGCAGATTTTGTGCCAGAAACGGTCTGGTATTTGGCGCAATATATGATTCCTTCTATCTTAAATACTTCCCCAGTGCCAGCTGAAGTGAATTTTTGAGATCATGATCTTATGTTCACGTAATAATGTTAAAACTACAACAACTGTAAAATAGGGCTGGGCGATATAATATCGATCGATAAATTCATGCGCATCTCGTCAGTAAAGCCGTTTTTTTGATTAGCAGTAAATCTCCATCACCTGTTTTCAAATGGAGCGCCAGTTAATACACAGAGCCGTAGTTCACTGAAAAGCTACCCCAATGAATCACCCGCGAAACTGAACCCGATATTGCGTAGCTTGTCAGTGATCTACGGCTCTGTGTATTAACTGGCGCTCCATTTGGAAACAGGTAATGGAGATTTACCGCTAATCAAAGAACCGGCTTTACTGATGAGATTTGCATAATATCGATATATATCACCCAGCCCTACTGTAAAATAAAAATATATATATATATACTTTTTCAGACTGCTGGCAAAATATTATCTGAATGATTTTGATCTGTGATTCAAGCTTACGACAGGATGGTGAAAACATTCCAAGTAGGTAGGGCCATTTCACCAAAATTGCTATAACTATTGATTGAAATTAGATATATTCACTGTCAAGTCACCTTTATTTATATATTGCTTTTTACAATACAGATTGTGTCAAAGCAACTTTACATTATCAAATAGGAAGGTAATATATTATTAATGCAAAAAGAAACCGTAATTTTTTTTTTCCTTTATTTTAATAAATAAAGGAAATTAATCAATAATTCCAAATTAATAACAAATTTAATTGTCCCCAACTGAGCAAGCCATAGGCGACAGTGGCACTGAACTCGGAACACACTTGAATGAGCTCAGTCTTTGGTCATATTACAAAAAATTGTGAGTTTGACCACTTGGTGGCACTATAACAGGACAAAAAAAAAAAAAACATGAAAACGACTGTAACTACAACCTGTTTAGTCTTATTGACTATGACATGCAGTGTCCAAAGTGCCACCAATATTTATGAGGTCATTGTTGTATCATGAAAAACACAACCGCAGTCAGCCAATACAATTTGAGCACCTATTAAAAAAAGGTTAACAGAGGCGGATTGGAACTAAACTTAATTGGCCTATTTGACTCATGGCCCTATGCACATGTGCCAATAGAAAAAAACACCTACAAATTAGGAAAACATCTTCATCAGTTTGACAGCACATGTGCTGCAAATACTCACAACACAAACATACAGAAACGCGCTACTAAAACAGAAACACCCTGCAAATATGCACAGACCACATCTGAAATGTTTAACAACAAGTGACGAACCTGGCTGGGACAAGCTTATCAATATATCCAGGTGTGATTTCTGTTTATTTTAACATCCTGATTAATAGCCTAAATAAATGGACAAAATACACTATTACTGTAACTGTGGAACATTATGTAACCTGGCTACTTTTACAAATGGAAGAAACGTAAAATACCTGTCAATCTGTCTGGGGCTCCATGTAAGGTCTCACCTCATAGAGTTTCAATGATAATGAGAACTGTGAGAAATCAGCCCAGAACTACACGGGAGGATCTTGTCAATGATCTCAAGGCAGCTGGGACCACAGTCACTAAGAAAACAATTGGTAGCATGCTACGCCATGAAGAACTGAAATCCTGCAGCACCCGCATGGTCCCCCTGCTCGAGAAAGCACATGTACAGGCCCGTCTGAAGTTTGCCAATGAACATTTGAATGATTCAGAGGAGAACTGGGTGAAAGTGTTGTGTCATATGAAACCAAAATCAAGCTCTTTGGCATTAACTCAACTCGCCGTGTTTGAAGGAGGAGGAGGAAGACCCCAAGAACACCATCCCTACCATCAAACATGGAGGTAGAAACATGCTTTGGGGGTGTTTATCTTATAGGATAGGACAACTGCACCACATCAAAAAGACAATGGACAGGGCCATGCTTCATCAGGACCAGGGCATTGAAGCCAGCCAGGGCATTGAAAATGGATCATGGATGTGTATTCCAGCATGACAATGACCCAAAACACACAGCCAAGGCAACAAAGGAAGGTGAAGAAAGGAAGGGTGGCTCAAGAAGAAGCACATTAAGGCCCTGGGGTCTCCAGACCTTAATCCCTTAGAACAGGGTTCCTCAATAGGCGGAGATAAAAATGTTTGGCCCGCACTAAATTACAATATTGTTGTCAGCGTAAGCACGTCACTAGTGTGAAAAATCAAATGCAGCATCATTTAAAGCTTTTAGTCTGACAATGCAAAGCCAACGTGTTTGTCATGCACACAGACTGTGGCAGTCTGTAAGGCTGATGAACTTTGTTCATTTTTAAGCAGCCTTCAAAGCCAAAAGGCAGATAAATTTCTGAGGTTTTTGAATGACAGCACAGAGATGGCATACATGTGGTTTTTGTGTGATATATGTCTCGCCTAAATCAGCTTAATTTGCAATTGCAAGGAAAAAAACCACACTATTGCATACATGTACGAAGCCATCAAAGCTTTTTGTTTAAAGCTGACACTTTTTGAATGCGGTCTTCAAGGGAGAAAACTACACTTTTCACATTTGCAACAACATTGCGTGAAACACCAGATGCGAGAGGACCCACTAATGCACGACTTCATCACAAGACTGGCAAAGAATTTCGAGGAACGATTTGAGAGCTTTAACTTGTCGAGTGAACTCCTTCTCTTCCTGAGACAGCTGTTTTCAGTCCTAGCAGATGGGCAATGGACTGCTGAGGCCAAACGCCTGGTTTCAACTTTGGATGAAGCATCTTTGCAGTTGAAGATTTTGGAAATGTCAAAGTCTGATTTGCTTAGAGAACAACACTAGGAGGCTAGTGTGAGCAACTTCTGGACAAAAGTGGTCTCTCAAGCTAAATTCAAGAACAGCAGAAGCATTGCAGTGTTCCTACTTTTGATGTTCCCCTCCACTTACATCTGTGAGTCATCGTTTTCTATAATGAACTTCATCAAGAACCAAGATAGAAACAGACTGTCCAGTGTGCATCTTGATCAGTGTCTCAGGATTGCTACAACAGAATATTGCCCCAACTTTGGAGGTATTGCTTCAGCCAGTCGCTGTCACTTCTCTCATTGAATGGTGAGTACATGCCAGGTAACACTCTACAATTTGATCACCATAAAATGAAAATACTAATTCTGGTAGGTATAATAATTTAATCTACAATTATGGAAAGAGAAGAGAAGAGATCCAGTCTGGAAGTGAACAAGAACAGTTGACTTGGAGGCAGAAATGGAGATTTTATTTTATTTTTTATTTTTTTTGTTCATTTGTTTATAATACTTAACAGGCAAAATTATATAGTATCTGAATACAAAATTTTCTGAATACAGAATGTGCAAAATAAAACCGACTACTGAGAAACAAAATGTTCATAATTGTTTGAATAAAACAGACTACTGAGGAGAAAAAATCGTATATTTTGTATTTTTTGGAATAATAGCAGAGCAAACATTGTGGTAAAAAAAATAATAAAATTGTGGCCCTTGGCTTCGTATTGTTGTCAGAATTTGGCCCTTGATGAAAACTAATTGAGGAACCCTGCCTTAGAACATCTGTGGAGGGAGTTGAAGGTTTGAGTTGGCAAACGTCAGTCTCGAAACCTTAATGATTTGGAAAGGATTTGCAAAGAGGAGTGGGATAAAATCCCTCCTGAGATGTGTGCAAACCTGGTGGCCAACTACAAGAAACGTCTGACCTCCGTGATTGCCACAAGGGTTTTGCCACCAAGTACCAAGTCATGTTTTGTGAAGGGGTCAAATACTTATTTTAATCATTAAAATGCAAATATATATATATATATATATATATATATATATATATATATATATATATAAAATAAATACAAATACAAAATGGTTACTATAGTTAAACCATGGTAAATTAAAAACACTAACCATACTTTAACCATGGTATGTACCAGAAAATGGTAATCAACACACACACAAAACTTTCTTATACTTTTACTATAATAAAACCATGGTTAATTTTCATAAACATTGTTGGGTTCCCCACCATTGTGGTTGTGTTGTGACTATTTGCAGTGTGTTTCTGTTTTTGCATCATGTTTCTGTATTTGTTTGTTTTAGGAGTATCTACAGCGCATTTCTGCATTTGTTTGTGTTGTGAGTATTTGCAGCGTGTTTCTGAATTCGGTTGTGTTGCGAGTATTTTTCAGTTTGTGCTGTCAAACTAATGAATTTGTTAATTTGCTTGTGCTTTTTTTATTTGTTTTCTTAATTACATGTGTTTTCAGTGTTGCAGTGCGTTGAGCTCTCTCGGCCACCGTATAGATGTCTGTAAAATTTAAAAAGAACTTAGTTGCGCTATCATGTTTTACGTCTCGTATATCACAGTGATTCACACATGCATGCAATACAGTGAGGATCGAAAGTTGTATTAATGTGCATAAAGAAGCCAAGGAAAGATGGAAAAATCTCCAAAAGGCATCAAATTACAGATTAGACATTCTTATAATATGTCAGAAAAGTTAGATTTTGTTTCCATCATTTACACTTTCAAAATAACAGAAAACAAAAAAAGTTTGGGCACCCTGCAGAGTTAATATCTTGTACTGCCCCCTTTGGCAAGTATCACAGCTTGTAAACGCTTTTTGTAGCCAGCCAAGAGTCTTTCAATTCTTGTTTTAGGTATCTTTGCCCATTCTTCCTTACAAAAGTCTTCCAGTTCTTTGAGATTTCTGGGCTGTCTGTCACACACTGCTCTTTTAAGGTCTATCCATAGATTTTCAATTATGTTGAGGTCAGGAGATTGTGAAGGCCATGGCAAAACCTTCAGTTTACGCCTCTTGATGTAATCCACCGTGGATTTTGAGGTGTGTTTAGGATCATTATCCATTTGTAGAAGCCATCCTCTTAACTTCAGCTTTTTCACAGATGGCATCAAGTTACCGTCCAAAATTTTTGCATTTACATTTTTCCTTCTACTCGTGAAATGTTCCCTGTGCCACTGGCTGCAATACAACCCCAAAGCATGATTGATCCACCCCATGCTTAACAGTTGGACAGAGGTTCTTTTCATTAAATTCTGTGCCCTTTCTTCTCCAAACGTACCTTTGCTCATTCCGGCCAAAAAGTTCTATTTTAACCTCATCGGTCCACAGAACTTGTTTCAAAAATGCATCAGGCTTGTCTATGTGTTTATTTGCAAACGCAGATTTTTGTGGTGAGGACGTATAAGAGGTTTTCTTCTGATGACTCTTCTATGAAGACCATATTTGTACAAACATCTCTTTATAGTGGAATAGTGTACCACAACTCCAGTGTCTGCCAGATCTTTCTGGAGGGATCGTGCAGTCAAACGTGGGTTTTGACTTGCTTTTCTCACAATCCTGCGAGCTGTTCTGTCTGATATTTTTCTTGGTCTTCCAGATGTTGCTTTAACTTCCACTGTTCCTGATGACTGCCATTTCTTAATTACATTCCGAACAGAGGATATTGGCATCTGAAAACGCTTTGCTATCTTCTTATAGCCTTCTCCTGCTTTGTAAGCGTCAACTATTTTCAGTTTCAGTTTTCTAGACAACTGCTTAGAAGAACCCATGGTGCTGATTGTTGGGGCAAGGTCAGATGAGTCTGGGCATTTAAAACCTTTGAGATTGACATCACCTGGTCTTTCCAGACGATGATTGAGAACAATCCATGACACTGTCAGGCCTCAGCTTTCCAAAGGGGGTGGTGCATGCTATAAACTCTGCAGGGTGCCCAAACTTTTGCAGACGCCTTTTTGTTTTCTGTTATTTTGAAAGTGTAAATGATGGAAATAAAATCTAACTTTTTTTGACATATTATAAGAATGTCTAATCTGTAATTTGATGCCTTTTGGAGATTTTTCCATCTTTCCTTGGCTTCTTTATGCACATCAATACAACTTTTTACCTGGGGTGCCCAAACTTTCGATCCCCACTGTATTTATTTCATATGTTAGGTTTCCTCATTCTGAACAACTTTGCCTCTAAAACCACTGCTGTCAGTCAAACTGTTCCTTAAATTTTTCGAACTTGTCCTAGACTGTTCATCTGGTTTTCACCAAAATTGATATACCATCTTTAGGTGGTCCTAACCAAAAAATTATGAAAAAACTTAGATTAAAGCCTAGATTAAAGACCATCTCTTTAACCTGGCTTACACAACACACTAACACATTTCTATTATTCAAATCCATTAAAGGGGTCATCGGATGCAAAACTCACTTTTTTAACATATTGTTAGAACATCAATGTATACACATCCACTGTATAATGATAAAAATTCATCCAGTGGTATTTTTAATTTTTATAAATGGTGTCCCCTTTTTCAAATCAAGCCATTCTCAGCTGTGTGAATAGTTGATTGACACAGCAGTCTTACCTTAGACCTGCCCTGAGTGAGCTGTGAACTCTATGCCATTGTGTCGACTCTGGTGCAGGGGAAGACAAGAATTTCTCAGATTGAGCGATTTGAGGTGTTTTGTTGTTGGATGTAAAAATTAACATAGCAGTTGTCGTTTACTCCCAACATCTGAGCCGCTGAAGATTTGTGGAAAATGGCCATCTGTGGACCCCTTTAAACGATTGTTAGGCTTGACAATAGGCTGTATCTCCTCCTTCCTTTATCATGTTCAGACATTTGACAGTCATGTCCTGAGATTACCTGCACAGTTTTAGCATAGTGCCACACAGGGTTCAGGAGATACGAAAAATGGATCTAAGGATGTTTCTCTGCAATTCATTTGCATATTGCCACCAAACTGTGTGTGTAATCATCACCCCAGTTAACCAAATCACGTAAATTTGGGAGCAGCGCCACCTATTGGTCAAAAGTGATTAATCATTAAGTAATATTTCTAGTAAATTTTTAAGCCTTTTTGGGTAGAATTATCTTAAAAAGTTTAGAATTGCTCAATGGTCTTAAAATGATTAAACCCCATTAATTGCTTCTTGCAGCTTTGTTTAAAAAAAAAAAAAAAGTTCCCCAAGCCTGTTCTGTGCACGCACTCGGACAAAGAGTTAAATACGAACAAGCCAAGCATTTTAGGCGATGCACATAAACGGTTAATTTTACACAAAAAAAAAATGTCAAAATGGCTGTTCTCATGTGTATTTACAAAAAAAGTTATGTCTTAAATCAGTGGTTCTCTACCACGTTCCTGGAGCCCCCCAACACTGCATGTTTTCCATGTCTCCTTAATCAAACACACCTGATTCAGATAATCATCTCATTAGTAGAGACTTCAAGACCTGAAATGGGTGTGTCAGACAAAGGAGAGATGCAAAATGTGCAGCGTTGGGGGGGCTCCAAGAACGTGGTTGAGAACCACTGTCTTAAATGAACACAAACAATTGGTAAAAAAAAAGGATGCTTGTCAGTATTTTAGTCAAGTCATGTTTATTTATATAGCGCTTTTTACAATACAGATTGTGTCAAAGCAGCTTTACAGTATTAAACAGGAAAATGTGTGTTGGTAATGCAAAAGAACCATAGTAACCACTCAATTTTCAGTTAAGTCAGTTCATCATTGAGTCAGTGATGTCACTGTCCAGCTCAGTTCGGTTCAAATAGTATATCTGCAATTAAGTCAACAATATTACTGGAAATTAGGTGTCCCCGACTAAACAAGCCAGAGGTGGCAGTGGCAAGGATCCAAAACTCCATCGGTGACAAATGAAGGAGAAGACCTTGGAAGAAACCAGGCTCAGTTGGGAGGGCTGTTCTCCTGTGGCCATATGAAACCAGTAGTTTATTCCAGGCTGCATCAAAGTTAGATTGTGCATAGGACTCATCTGCTTCACATGGGCCATCTAGTTGGCGAGGTCTTTACAGAGGATCTGTCTCTGGAGCCCATTTAGTTGTCATGGTCTCCCCTGACATTCAGGGCTGTAGAGGTCTTCTGTAGGTGCTGATCCACCATCTGGACTGGATACGGACTGGATCTGGGTGGCTACGGTGACCTCGGAATTGTTTTTTTTTAAACAATGTCACAAGGTTACAATGTACATAGGGTGTTATCGAAAGTGCATTCTGTCTTGAACCTACTGCTGTCTGTGTTATTAATGTTAAACACCAGAAGACAGAGAAAATCACTTGCACAACTAAATTACTTAACTTTATTAGGAATGAATATATATTTAATTCAGTGATGCAGTGTTTTAAAGTTTATAAAATAATTATTTTATTTTTTATATTATATATAGTTATTATACCATAATGGTGATTAATATTGTATATATTCCTTGCTTGTTACATGAATTTTGTTGGTTTCAATGTTACATTAAAGGTGCATAAAGATCTGACATGGTTTTCATTAGATAAGTGGTTCTTAATCCTGGTCCTGGGTTCATTTAAGTTCATTGCTTAGTAATGGTTTTATCTGTAGGCTCATAATTATTCTGTCTGCGCCATTATAGACTGTGGACCACAACTGAGTCTCTCAGTAGAGGAAGTACACAAACTAGCATCCTACTGCAACGACAGGAAGACTGCTTCAAAGAGAGTCCAGGAGTTGAGCTCTGAACTTTTCTTTGCTCTATTTGTGAAGGTACGTAGCATAGAAAAAAAGATTTTCAGGTTTTATCATGTGAACATCTTGTAAAAATCTTCTGTATGTGTAAAATTGTATTACAATATACTTAAAACAAGTTTGAGCAAAATACATTTTGCCCTTGATAATGTGAGAATAGTTGTTGTTGATTTACCAACTATACCAATTTTCCAAGGGAAAAATGTTGTTGGTAAACAGCTGAATCATCTATTTATGAATGCGATTATGTTGGTAGGAGTGTGGTCCTTTGGATTCAGAAGCTATGGTCATGGGAGTTCTAGACCAGTCCTTTGATGTGCTTGTGCTTCGCTATGGAGTGCAAAAACGAATCTACTGTAATGTATGTATGACTTTATTCAACTTTCGTTTGTATTCACAGCTTTTCATTATTTAAAAATAGTGAAATGTATTTCACAATAGAAAAAAATGGTGTAAAAATACATTGGAGTCATACATATTGTCCCCATATTGCATAATAATAAAAAAATAGATACTTTTTTTCATTACTGAAATTTTTAAGAAACAGTCTTTCATAGTACCAGTAGTCCAAAGTAAAGGTTCTTGTGCATCTATCGCAAAATACTAACGCATGCTAAAACACGCTAGTAATGTGCTAAAACATGCTATGAACACGGAAAACGCAGGGTAAAACATGTTATCAAGAGATAATTTTTTTATTTTTTATTTTTTTCTGGAATGACAACCAATGCTTGTTAATGGATCATTAACAGTTACTTGACAAGATAGGAATGTTAAATTGTTGTAATGTTTAAGTTAAGTTAATTACTTATATACTTGGGGGAGTCTTTAAAATATACCCTATTCCACACTCAAATGCATGCATAAAACTTAATGCAAAGCATCTGCGAAAGTAATGACTATGAATGTGTTGGGAGAAAATAGCATGGTGATAAGAATTAATTAATGAACTAGTGCGTTCTGAGTTTGTGTCAGCTGCAAAGATGAAGTCAACAAGCTTTCAGAGAGAAAGCTTCATTTTTGTGACATGGTCCAGTTTGCAGAGACAGAGATGGCAAAAAGTTAATCCTGTTCATTTTCTGTATTTTACAAAAACACAATGTTTACACTGTAAAAAAAAAAAAAAGTACTGTAAAAAAAAATGGTCAAATGACTGGCAGGTTTAAATCTAACGATCGGTTATCTCATATCACATCAAACTAGCAAGTTATTATTACTGCTATACTGTGTTCTCAAATTATTCATGTTACCAATTGTTCAGCATAACTACGTGTATGTAGTGTGTAGGCCTATTAGCATTTCTGTTTCTGTACAGTCTAATCTCTGATTGACATAAAATTCAAATTTCATATGAAGAAATTCTTTTATTCGAAAAAGCAAATCATTCTTCCTTAAGAATGGTTCTCTTTAAAATACAAAACTTGTATAATCCCACGTAGGCTATCTGCAATCAAATGCACATTTAAAACTGGAGTAATCTAATTTCAGTCACTTATGTTTCATAAACACAAACTTTTTGGATTACATTCCGCAATCAAAATGATAAGTTTAATTATTTCAGCCGCTGTAATAAAAGGCTATAAACTATCTGGCACCTGCAGCATTCTCACATGCGATAAAGCTACTAGCCGGGACGCTGCCTTTGTTTACAGACGTGATGTAATGACACTGTGGCATGCTTGAATTTCCTGCGAAAACCTACCCGTACCACTCAATTTAAAAAACATTATTATAAGCTAACCCTTGTGAATCGGGCTAAAGTGCGGCGATTAGTTTTGAGCACTGGCTGGTTATGTACTTGTTCAAAAATTGATTTTGTATAATTTTTAACCAAAAAAGTTACGGACTGCAGCTTTAAAGTAAAATATCGTAAAATTAAAACAAAGAAAAATGTGTAAAATAACTTTTTTTTTTTTTTTTCTCTGTAAAACATTTAAAAAATAATTTTTGGTAACACTTTATTTTAAGGTGTCTATAATATAGAGTAATTACCTAATTAAGTACTTAGTAGTAGCCATGGTACTTGCATGAAACAAAATGTACTTGCCATGTAACTAAGTTATGGATTAGCCTGTACCTACAGATTGCAATTATGTAGATGTAATAGGCAGCTATTGTTCCACATATATAACAGATCGAGTCTGTTACACAGCTACTTGTACACTTAAATAAAATCTTGATACACTTTATTTTAAGTAGCTTATGCCTGTGTAATATTCTGTAATTTGAATGTAATTAGAAAGATGTTACATGTATTTAAGCTGTGTACTGGTGGGTTAAATTCAACTAAGGTGCAGCTGGATAAGGTGTACAGTATAGATACACATGAAGTACACTTAAGTACAATCTTGATACACTTTATTTTAAGTAGCTTATGCCTGTGTAATATTCTGTAATTTAAATGTAATTAGAAAGGTATTACATGTATTTAAGCTGTGTACTGGTGGGTTAAATCAAACTAAGGTGCAGCTGGATACAGTGTACAGTATAGATAAGTAGCTAGTTTGGTCTGTTACATATGTGTAACAGTAGCTGCCTATTACATGTACATAATTACAAACTGTAAGCACAGTCTGTTCCATAACTTAATTACATGGTAAGTACATTTTGTTTCATGCAAGTACAACGGCTACTACTGAGTACTTAACTAGGTAATTACTCTGTATTATGGACACCTTAAAATGGTGTTACCAATTTTTTGTAAAATGATTGTTTTTGCACTTTATTTCAATTAAGAGATTTTACTGTAATTTTAGTTTTTTTTTTTTTTTTTGGCAGCCATAGCTGCCAGTCATTTGACCATTTTTTTTTTTATGATTTTTTTATTTTTTTTTTACAGTGTAGTTGATGATGAGTGTACAGAAACACAGACACTCAGACATTATTGCTCATGTAGATAAAGAGTAATACATTATTACTCTTTATCTACATGAGCAATAATGGCGACAAATTTAGTTTTCACTGTTATCAGGAAAAAAAGGCCATGTCAGTCTTAATGTCATGCAGTAGTGTGATAATGCTACCACACTCCACACAAACACTTGGCACCTAATAGCACACATTTATCAAAGTTGACGTGTAAAGTACTACTACTTAAATGTTTCACTTTTAAATGTTAAACCACATTTGAGGTCAATAAATGATAACTGAACATTTGAATTTCTGAAATTACCTCAAGGATCAGCCGTTAACAACTGTCTGTCATGGACATGGACCTTTTTTTTTTTCTGTGTTTATAATGGTAATTTTAGATTACCTTTCGGATGTATTTAATTATAAAACCATTTATAATTTATAATACCATTTATAAAAAATTATAAAAATCTTTTTTAAACCTTCTTGTATATTAAGACATGCACCTGCTATTCTGGCCAAATTTAAGATAAGTTGTGTGTGAATTTGCATGTGAGCATCATTAAAAACCCTCTGTGTTTTAAAAAAAAAAAAAAAAAAAAAAAATCTCTAAAAATGTCTCTAATTGGCCTGTTTAGCTAAGCCCTCAAAACACTTCTTATTTACTAGTACAGTATTGCATGATCTGTAGATTATATTTAATAGATTACACTTTGCAAAAACGTTTGCACTTTTATATATATCTTTCTAGCTGAGTTGATAACTGTAAAACGCAGTGCTAATCAATGTCACTATTTACCTGGCCGCAACGACTGCCTACAACAATGAAGCCAGTATTACTAGTTACTGCTTTTTTTTATATTTAGTAAAATTCTTACAATTAGATGCTAGTAATACGTTGCTGCTGTAGATATTCCCAATCATAGCAAGTGTCTTGCTAGAAAAACACTGTTCTACCAAAGAGTTTTCCAGCGCCTCCAACTAGTCGTTTAAAGAAAATCACCTGACATTTTTATTCACCTGGCTAAAATTCGTTTAACATTAACGTGCATGTTTAACAATCAAATCAGACGTTTACAAAGCATTTGTAAATATGTAGGGGAGTTTTCGGGAAAGTCTGTTTTACACGTTTCATAAATGAGATTAATGAAACAAGTTTCTTTTTTTCTTTTTTTTTTTTTTTTAAATGCATGACATAATGAATAATAAATGTGTCTTTCTCCTTAAGTCATTAGAGGGACTAAAGGCAGTCCACTTCTGTAAAGTGGGAAAGAGACCAGAGATGACGCTTGTTTGGGAAACAGGTGACCATAGTAAGGAGTCCATACAACAGGTGTGTTATTCCATGCAACTTTCCACTGTGCGTAGTCTTTACCACTAAGCAAGACCTAGTAACCACATACCAATGCATAAAAACACTCAGAATGCCCTATCAACCGCACAGCAACACCCATGCAACTGTCTGGGGCACCCTAAAATCATTCAGAACCTAGCAACACCATGGCAACTGCGATTTAATACATTTGTATACATTTTAATCCAATTTAGTGTTGCTAGTGTTTCATGGGGTTGGGCAACAAATCTTAAATCTTGCTAGTGGCAAAATCTGTGCCTATCCTAGAACAACATCCTAGAAGCTGCATATCAATTTCTTACCTTCTTTTTAGAACATCCTAGCTTAGCATTGTTATTTGTGCAGTGGGTAATTGTATGTTGTCCTCTTCTGCAGATTTCCATCTTTACCCTGTTGAATGTTCAGCTGATGGCAGATGGAGCTCCTATGAAATACAGTGTTGTGCTCAAGAGACCCTCAGCACTCTGATTTTTTTTTTCTTAACCAAACAGAGGTATTAATGGTAATTAAGACTGCTCCTCTGCATCAGTATAACATGAACTTGTTTTTGTGTCATTTTCATTTCTGATTTTGTCCTGGAATCTTTCAGATGCACGCTGTTTTTGTTCAAGTTTTTAAAATATTTAGCTTTAGCCTCAGGAAGTATTAAAGGAGAAGTTCACTTCCAAAATGAAAATTTACAGATAATTTACTCTCCCCCTTGTCATCTAAGATGTTCGTCTTTCTTAATTTGTGAAGAAATTATGTTTTTTTCATTGTTTGTGTTCTGCCTTAAACCTACTAGTATATGCAGCCTTTGTATGAGAGATAATCTCTTCAGAAATTGCATTTTGTCAAATTTATAAGTGGCAGATGATTATTTATGATCTTAATGATTATTTTGTTTTATCCATGGGAAGAGCTTAAACCCTTAAAGCTGCCATTTTAATGAATGGGGTTTGGACTATATATTAGCTTGGCTAAGTGTTTGCTTGGTTTTGCTGAAATACTGGATCTGTTGTTTTTAAATAGGATCTTTGGGTAAATATTTTGGTAACTATTTATATATGCTTTTTAATTGTTATTTTCAATAATTAATTTTCAACTATCATTATTCTTGGGACTGCTTCTTATGAATAAAACATCTGGTAGTTTTAGTTTCAGTGTTTTCACCTGGTGGCTTATGTAAAGGTGTTGGGGGGGGGGGGGAGAATAAATTTCACTTAAACACCATATTTCCAAATGAAAACCCTTTACAGTTAATAAAGCAGCTATATGATATGACAAAAATATGTTTTAGCAGTTTTATTATTTTACAAGACCTGCAAGAAAAGCTGCCCAGTTGAACACACTAATACATATACATCCATACATTAAATTTATGTTTTAAATCAGCATATGATGTCTTATTAGACACTTGTGTTGTCAGTACTCCTGGAGGTGCTAAATTGTATGTAAGGGCACATATGTTGTAACATGAGTCTAAAATGTAGTCTTTAGACATGTATTTATAACCATTGTGACTAATTGGGAAAACGTGGTGTTTGGCAGAAGAATATGATTGTCATATTGACTGCAAAACTAATAAAACCACCAATAAATCTGTATAAAGGCTATGTCGAAAAATGTTTTGTTAACAAAGTTACCTATATATTACCTATACCTATTCTGGCAAGTAAAATGGCTTTTACCACCTCATGTAAAATACGGTGGTAAATACAGCCCAGTCACATGTGAAACTTGTTTATGAAATTACCATGAGGTGGTACAAAGGAAGGATGACACAATTACCCTGTCCACCATGATCATTACTCAATAAAACAGGAATTGTGACATTTTTACTTGTAAATGAAAATAAGATTAAAAAAAAAAAAATACTAGCAATAAGAATAATAATATAGCAATGTAACATTAATCTTAACTAATTATTTATCATATAGACCTTTTTCCTGAGGAAACAATGAGTGCTGCCATTACGAATTCTAATGGATGCTCTTCTGTTCCGGTCTCTGTAGGAACCCATTTAAGTAGCGCCCATCTGTTTTTAATTTAGCTAACATCTGCAGCTTTGTGTCAACTACACACTTACTAAACTTTGAGGAGTGAGGCACTGACAAATGATGGTCATTGTGATATTGCCAAGTGATGGCGCTATGGAGCCATGTGCTATTTAAAAACATTTGAATAGGTTTAACATTAGGTTAGATCAGATCGGAATATACGCTAATTTGACTAGAAGCACTGGAGACCAGAAATGCAAAGCATTCTTCAGGTTAAGAGTCAGGCGTGACCTCTGCATTCAGGAAAAGCTATAAATGCTTAGTGTTCCAGCTATTTGATTACAGTACTAGTCAGTATTTTAGATTGGTATACATTTAAAGAGGTGTGCATTATGCCATAAAATAAATAAAAGAATAGGAAAGGTGGATTACTGAGAGGATAGGAATATTATGAGTCGTATAGGCCTAGCCTAGTTTTCTAACACACATTTACTTTGTCACTATTGTGACAACATTAATGCATACCTGTCAACATTTGAGTTAGAAAATACGGGGAAATGTTTTTATAATAGTATTATTTATATTAATTTAAACAATTATTTTCAAACAATTGCATTCATTTTAGTAACATATAATGTATCACAGTGTAAGCTATTAATCAATTAAACAATATTCAACCTTGAAATATGTTGATGTGATTATTCATATGACAGGTATGCATTAATGTTACAAATAAACATGTTTAAACTTGCATTTAATTTATGTAATTCAACAGGTCATGCATGTACTCATTCTTTATTTGTCCTCCTTTGTGCTACAGAACCCTGTTAATGACATTCTGGAAATTACAATATTCATGAGTTAAAAAAATAGTTGATTATTTTTTGTTAAATCATGAATTGTTAATAGTTAAAACTAGGGGTGAAAGTTGATTAGTGATTCATTTGGACCATATTTTAAACCATTCAAATGCAAGAAGAGGCAAAATGAAAATCAGTTCAATTATCACATGCCTTTTTTTAATGATGGTTTTGTTTTCTGAATGTGTGTCTTGCATTTGAACAAACACAAAATTGTCATTAACAGGTTATTGCTGTTTGCAAAAGAACAGAAGGGAGCATTTTGGATTGTTGTTGTTGTTACTATTGTTATTATTATTATTATTAGGAGCCATAAACACCTATTGTTGTCTTCATTCCTTTCTCTAAAAGTCTGTGGCAGCCCATGGAACCGTATGATTAAAAATTCAGCAAATTTGGCAAACAGATAGGACAGTCTGAATAACCCCACTAAATTTGGACTCTCTAATTTAGTGGTTCTCGATTACAGTCCTTGCGTTTGTGTGCTGAAGAGATTTAAACTGTAAACCTGACAGCTTCTGTTCGATTATTAAAAAACAGCTTCAACAGTCTCCTCAGCATGAAGGTGTGTTAAACTGCACAAGTTAAAGATCCTCAATCTCTCATGCTGTCACATATGGTGGAGAATGCAGCGGGCAACTGGATGACAACATTATAAATATTTTTTGTGCATGAATGAAATCCTGTTTGCAGTGCAGAAAGACACTTGTTAACGTGTTAGACGTGTTTTGCACATCCCTTTCTGCAAGAGCTTCAGTGGTCAGATCACTCCATTCAGTGTCTCTATTACCAGTAACAGTGAGTTAGACCTTCTGAGCGGTTTAACAGAAAGTATGCCTGCTTATGTTGAAAAGCTTATTTCTCAGACAGAGAACAATGGTATGCAATGGTAAAACAAATAATGACCAACATTAGAAATATTTTTTGTGCATGAATAAAATCCTGTTTGTGCAATGCAGAAAGACACTTCTTAATGTGTTAGAAGTTTTTTGCAAATCCCTTTATGCAAGAGCTTCAGTGGTCAGATCGCTCCGTTCAGCAACTCTATGACCTTTCGTTCCGGCTGGCGTGAGTCTACCGTATCCTATAGAAAAGTATTAAAAACTGCTAGAACTGATTACTTCTCATCTCTTTTGGAGAAAAACAAACATAACCCTAGGTATTTATTCAATACAGTGGCAAAATTAACAAAAAATAAAGCACCAACAGATTTTTCCAAACAGCACAGTAGTAATGACTTTATGAAATACTTTACAGCAAAGATCGATACTATTAGAGATAAAATTGTAACCATACAACCATACGTTAGGAACAGTATCGGATCAAATAGTGCACTATAGATCTCCTGAGGAACTATTCCACTCATTTTCTACTATAGGAGAGGAAGAATTTTATAAACTAAACCATCTAAACCAACAACATGTATTTTAGACCCTATCTCATCTAAACTACTAAAAAAGGTGCTTCCAGACATCTTAGATCCTCTTCTGAATATTATAAATTCATCACTGTCATTAGGATATGTCCCCAAAACCTTCAAACAGGCTGTTATTAAGCCTCTCATTAAAAAACCACAACTTGACCCCAACCAATTGATTAATTACAGATCGATCTCGAATCTCCCTTTTCTATCAAAAATACTAGAAAAGGTAGTATCCTCACAATTATGTTCCTTTTTAGAGAAAAATAATGTCTGTGAGGATTCTCAGTCAGGATTTAGACCTTATCACAGTACTGAAACTTCCCTCATTAGAGTAACAAATGACCTGCTCTTATCATCCAACCGTTGTTGTATCTCTCTATTATTGGGTCTTAGTGCTGCGTTTGATACTATTGACCACAACATTCTTTTGAATAGACTGCATTAGTGGTAGTGCATTGGAATGTTTTAAAACATACTTATCTGACCACCATCATTTCGTGGCAATAAATAAAGAGGTATCATATCGATTGCAAGTGCAGTATAGAGTACCTCAAGGCTCAGTACTAGGGCCATTACTTTTTACGCTTTACATGTTACTCTTAGGAGATATCATCAGGTAACATGGTGTTAGCTTTCACTGTTATGCTGATGATACTCAGCTCTATATTTCTTCAAGGCCTGGCGAAACATACAAAGTTGAAAACTAATGGAATGCATAATTGATATAAAAAACTGGATGACAAGTAATTTCTTACTGCTAAATTCTGAAAAAAAAAAAAACAGAGGTGTTAATTATTGGGCCAAAAACCTCAGCAAGTAATAACTTAAAACAGTCTAATACTTGATGGCTCTGTAAATTCATCATCATCAGTCAGAAACCTAGGTGTGTTATTTGGTCGCAGTCTTTTCTTCGAAAACCACATTTCTAGCTAGGGATGGGTACCAGACTTGGTACTTTTATTGGAACCGACCAAACTGCGGCGGTACTACAGAGTATCGATTCACATAAAATTAATCGGAGCTCAATTTCGTTACCTGAGAGAACACGTCTGTGTGCCGCGTGAGTCTGGTACGTAGCGAAAGCGAGAGAGCGTGCTCAAACACACAGGGCAATGGCTAACAGAAAGCAATCTACTTTTCACAAAGGTTAGTGTGGACAACGCTGCCTGCAATATTTGTAATAGTAAGTGCAAGGTAGGCAGTGGTAATACATCCAACCTGAGGAAGCACTTAGTTAAACACAACGTGCATTTAAAAGCACAGGAGTGCAATTTATTAGATAGCGGAACCCAGGGCTAGAAATGGTGTGGGACACGGGGGACGGAGTTCGGGGAGTGAATTTCAAGGGATGACTGCGTTTCGGTTCCAACTGGTTAGTTGTATTTGGAAATTAAAGTGATTTCTATTATTTCTATATTTTAGAAGAGTATGTATCTATGGTTAGCTGCGAAATTATTCTCTATCTGTGCGCGTCCTGCCACTCATAGATATAAATACACGCAGATGGGAGTTTTACTTACTCAAAAAAGTTCTGAGGGCAGAAAGGAAAATGATTGATTTACAGATTCAACCAATGAAATTGAAGCAAAGGCGGGATCAGGAAATTTGAACATGGGGAAGGAACAGCGTTGCCAGACGTATGATAATTATCGTATTTGTACGATAATTTCGACCTCTGTACGATGTACGATCAATAATGAAAAAAAATCCTATAATGTACGATAATTTCAGATTTTTCAATGAATTTCATTGTAATCTTATGGCTTCTATACTTATTGATCTAGCTGCATCTTTTGTCTACTGTCTGTGAGGAGAATGTGGATTTATGCACGTTTTCTATCTTATCTTACGTTACATCTTCTCAGCCAATCAACGTGATGGCTCTCTCTCACGAGTTAACATTCCTGCCGCACGCGGCCATGGTCGATCGTTTAAGCAATAAAGTTTAAAAAAATGAGTGCTGAAAAGGAAGGGGAGAAGGACAGGGGAGAGGCGAAGAGGAAGGCAGAGTCTATGGAGCAGCCTAAAACTAAGCACCGACAGCAAACTTACAGAACTGAGTGGGAAAAGGATCCGAGTTTTGCAGGATGGCTAAGGCCTCTTTCTGGCAATGATGGCAAAGCCTTCTGTCGGTGTTGTAATGTGCACATGGTGGCTGAGATCACTGTTTTAAAAAATCACGAAAAGTCAAAGAAACATCAGGACAAAAAGAAAAATCTTGCCCCAGCTCAAAGGTCCATAGCCCACTTGCTGCAGAAACCTTCGGAGAAATGCAGAGATAAAGCTAACAGGGTTCATGGCAGAGCACAACATAGCATTACGGACCTCAGACCATTTGGTTGGTGTCTTGAAAGATATATTTAAAGATTCAAAAACAGCTCAGCACATGTGCCTTGGTCGCAAAAAGACAACGGCTATAACCAAGCATGTCACTGGCGACTGTCACTGAGAGTCTAACCGAAATTCTAAAAAAGAAAAAATTCAGTGTTTTGACTGACGAGTCAACAGACATCGGGAATGTAAAAACGCTTTGTGTCGTTGTTCGTTTTTTTGATGAAGGCATAAATAGGATTCAGACCCGTTTCTGGAAACTGGTACAGATCTATTCAGACAAAGACGGACAGTTGGCCACTGAGGGGGCCACTGCAGAAAGACTTTACAATGAGATGTAGTAGTCATTCACCGATGCAGATGTACTGATTGAAAACATAGTGGGGTTCGGTTCGGATGGTTGCAATACAATGATGGGAAAAAATACTTCCGTCTCCAGTCGCCTTAGAAACGATCTGCCAGGCATCACAGTGCAGCGGTGTGTGTGCCACTCGTTGCACCTCTGCATGCAAGCAGCTCCCTCGCAGGTGCGAGGATTTAGCCAGAGACATATATGGATATTTCAAAAACAGTGCAAAACGTGTCGCACAGCTCAGAGAATTTCAAGACTTCTGCCATGTTGAGCCCCACAAACTACTGAAGCCCTCCCAGACCAGATGGCTGTCATTGAGCGAAGTTGTGAAACGTGTGTCTGCCCAGTAGGATTCTATCCGTCTTTTTTTCACAGACCAGTGGCTCGAGGCCAGATTGACCGCTGCAGAGAATATTTTTCACTCCCTTAATGATGAGTCTCTTCACCTGTACTACTATTTCCTAGAGTGGGTGTTGCCTAAATTCACAGACCTTAATCAATATTTTCAAAGTGAAAAGGTGGTGATTACTTCATTGAAGAACAAGGTCTGTGAAACCTACTAAGATCTCCTCCTCACCTTCATGGACAGAGACTATGTTCTGCACACTCCTTTGAATCAGATCGACATAAACAACGGCCCAAAGCTCAGATTAAACACACTCTACTTGGGTGTAAAAGTGATGCAGCATGTCCAGCAGGCTAACATTCCAGTAGCCATCCTGACAGATTTTCATGTTCGCTGTCAGAATTTTCTCAGAGTTGTCTGCGGAGAAATCAGGGAACGATTTGACTTTGACGATGCCCTCTTAACCCAAATCGCATTAAGGTACGCCTAGTTTTTTTTTTTTTTTTTTTTACGTATTGTGGTAATTTGCACGTTAAAAACGCTATTTGTCTAAATAATAGCTGTATACTCTCCGTTTGACTCGCGTACGATAATTTTGAGGTTCTGGTACGATACTTTGACATTTCCAATCTGGCAACACTGGGAAGGAATACTTCAGACAGATACGTTATTAACGCTTTGTGGGAGACATTTATTGCAAGGTAAGTATATTTACTATGTGTTCATGAACAAAATCAACATATTTATCATTTACTAAGATAACTAGCTAACAAAGATGTACAGAATCATCGGCTGAATAGCATATCATATTCATTTTCATCAGTCTATCACACCAAAGCTGCGTATGGGTTAATTGTAGTAAAACATGCCTTTCCATTGCTACCGCGCTGTCTGTGAAACCGAGCAACAACAGAACTCAAATCTCCGTGACATTTCATCAGTTTGCGTTAGCATTGCGTTAGCGTTAGCATTCATATGACTGTTATTTTTACTATGCGCTGCTCTCAGGGCAGCAGTAATCAATATTCATATTACTGAGTAATCAATATTAATAATAATGTTATTTTTAGTTTACTGTGCGCTGCTCTCAGGGCAGGAGTAATCAATATTCATATTACTGAGTAATCAATATTAATAATACTGTTATTTTTAGTGTACTATGCGCTGCTCTCAGGGCAGGAGTAATCATTATTCATGTTACTGAGTAATCAATATTAATAATACTGTTATTTTTAGTGTACTATGCACTGCTCTCAGGGCAGCAGTAATCAATATTCATATTACTGAGTAATCAATATTAATAATACTGTTATTTTTAGTGTACTGTGCGCTGCTCTCAGGGCAGGAGTAATCAATATTCATATGACTGTTATTTTTATTATATTTCAAGAAACTGTGTTTTTTGCACTTCCATTTTCACATGATTTGTTTATAATGACAACAAACCTGACATTGACTGTGACTATTTCATGTAGCTTTTCTTCTCTTTGCAGGATAACATTCTTGAAAGAGCAGAAGGTCACTGGCCCATACTTGGAGAAAGGGAATCTCTGGACTTTTTATGTAAGTTCCTCTAGTTTTAGTTGAGAATCCTGCTGATATATAAAGTGCCCATATAGCTGTTTGTAAATGTAGAAGTTCTGCAAAGGTTTAAAGATATCAAAGTTCATGAAAAATAAAAGTTTTGTCTTCTAAAAGAAATAATTAATTCTGAACTGGTGCGCTGAAATGAGTGAAACTCCAGTCTCACTTCCAGTTACAAATTACCTAGTAGGTAAGTCAATAATGCCAGCCTTTGGACTTCAGCTGCCCCTCAAACATCTACTCTGATCTGCCCTCAATCATTGTAGTTGTAGCTGAGGCCAGAGTACAGTAGGCTCTAGGAATAGCAGGGTTTAAGGATGTATTATGTGTCATTAAGAAATTGTCCATTTTAAGGGAAATACATTTTTGTCTGTCATATTATGATTTTACTAGTAATTCTGTTCTAAACATTGCTATATTTCAGATGCTGTGCAGTGAGCTGGTCAGTAATGTAATGTTCATGGTATGGAAGTTTGCTCAAAAGAAAATGGTCCAAGAAATTCATGCATTTCAATTGCAGGAGGACTTGTCCTGGAGACTGAGAAACTGGCTTTGAGAAGATATTTGGCAAGGCGACCTATGGCCTTGGTTTAAAGGGAGCAGGTTCAAATTTGTTGAGTAGTGTCTAAAAAATAACTTAAAAACCTCTAGGAATCATGATATCAACCAGTTAAACCTCCTGCAGTTTAATGATACATCTTTGCTATACCTTTTGTTGTAATATGTACCTCTTTTTACATGGATTTATTTCACTGGATTCATTTGTAATTGTATAAAAAGGAGGAAAGAACTCACAATTAAGCTTGATTATTTTATTACCAATAAAACATTTCCAAGCAACATTTTTCATTTTGTTCTTACACAAAAATCTGTCCAACAGACATTGAATAATACAACATTACCAGCACAAAAAACAAACAAACAGACAACAACAACGACAAACAAAAAAAAAATGAGTCTTTAAAAAATTAGTTAACGAGTAAACAACTTTTTAAAAATTATTTACATGGCACATCAGCGATAAAACTCTTGGATTCGATTTATTCACAGTGTAGAAGCAAGATCATATAAAGCACTGCTTACATGGATAGTTTCATGGTTGTCTGCTATAAATTAAATGTTTGCTTTGAAAAATAAAAATAAAGTAATATTTAATAATATACTATGTATTTATTATATATATATATATATATATATATATATATATATATATATATATATATATATGTGACCCTGGACCACAAAACCAGTCTTAAGTCGCTGGGAAATATTTCTAGCAATAGCCAAAAATACATGGTATGGGTCAAAATTATCAAAAAAATTTTTTTGCCAAAAATCATTAGGATATTAAGTAAAGATCATGTTCCATTAAGATATTTTGTAAATTTCGTACTGTAAATGTATAAAAACTTAATTTTTGATACGTAATATGCATTGCTAAGAACTTCATTTGGACAACTTTAAAGGCAATTTTCTCAGTATTTTTTTTTTTTTTTTTGCATCCTCAGATTGCAGATTTCAAATAGTTGTATCTCAGCCAAATATTGTCCGATCTCAACAAACCATACATCTATTGAAAGCTTATTTATTCAACTTTCAGAATATATATAAACCTCATTTTTGAAAAATTTACACTTAAGACTGGTTTCGTCGTCCGGGGTCACATATATTAATCTCTGGTTCAAAACATAAAGAAATTTACCCACTATTGAAATGTTTTTTTTTTTTAATTGTAGCTTTCAAAATGGTGGGCTTGAAAAACTCCCATCTTGTTTTAGTCTTTAACTTCAAAATCGTCCTACATCGCTGTTTTATCCTTTTTTGTAAAGAGCGTTTGAACAACTTTATATTTTTTTTTTATTGTTAACACTGGGTAGGTACTCCTGCAGCGATGTAGGATGATTTTGGAGTTGAAGAAGAAAACGAGATGGGAGTTTTTCAGCATACCCTAACTGTATTGACATGAATTACACATACACACATCAGAGATAAGCGTTTGAGGTTAAAAAGTATGTAAATTGTCAATTTGTTTAGAAAATAACACATCGTTTCTCAAAATAAGATTCTTATTCCTTGGCTGGGATCGTTTAGAGCCCTTTAAAGCTGCATTTAAACTGCATTTTGGAAGTTCAAACTTGGGGGCACCATAGAAGTCCACTATATGGAAAGAAATCCTGAAAAGTTTTTTTTTTTTTGTTGCTATTCTGTCTCTTACTGTTAAAGTAAACCTGCAATTGTATGATAGACTGATTATTTCTTTGTTACTGGGCAAATGTACAAAATAAGCACTGCAAAATGCTTATTTAGATTTTTTTTTGTCTCATTTCCATATGAAATTCCATACAAGATTCTTAAATCAAGAAGGAATTTCCAGACAAGGTTGTAGACAAATTACTGACTTGTTTTTTTTAAAAAAGTTGTTCAAATTAAGTGAGTTTTTAAAAGCAAAATAATCTATCAATCAGAAAACAATATTATTTTGCTTACCCCATGACCAGATTATTTAGCTTGTTTCAAGCAAAAACTCACTTAATTTGAACTTTCTATTTTGTGAAAACAAGTCAATAATTTGTACTTGCCTAGAAATTCCTTTTTGATTTAAGAATGTTTAGATTTTTTTGTCTTGTTTCCAGCCAAAATATCTAAGTAATAAAAGCACTTTTTTGCAGTGAGCAAGTGATACATTTTTTCCCCTCACTGTAGAAGAATGTCTAAAGGACTATCAAAAAAAAAGTAAGCCACATTTGTTCCCTACCATAAAAATAAGTGATTTAATAACAAGCAATGTTGAATAATTATGCCATAGCTGTGTTATTTAAAAAAAACAATTACCATCCGAATGTGGTTATTATGTGCTTTTATCAGGTGGGACCAAACATACACCACTTTTTCATATAGCATCTCCATTTTGGACTCGGCAGCCTCTGAATGCCTCTTCAGTGTTAGCCAGGGTTTCCCATACATTCATTTATTTGTGGCGCCCCACCACAATATCCAGTTTGACCACCACAAATAGATTTTTTCTTTTTTATTAAAATTAATTTTACTATTTAAAATGCGTGAAATCGTGCTTAAGTAAAGAGTTGCATGCAGCGCGCTGACTGAAACTGGTTTACCATCCAGCATAAAACATCTAAATGTGGCAATACTGAGATGAAGGTAGGGGAAAAAGAATGAATAACTAAAACCAACTATGCCACTCCGTATAGAAACGGGGAATTAACCCAAATAAGGAACACAGATTTGTTTGGCCAAATAAATTCAAAGAGAAACGCGTGAACAATGTACAAAACGCTTTATTCAGATTTCTGTAATAAATAAGTAAAACACTATACAGCAGCAATGCTGAGGGTCAATCACAATCCAGGGCAATGTATCAAAATATGGCAGCAAAAAAAAAAAAAAGAAAACACTCAAAAAGGAAAATAAAACAAAAAACAGGCACAGGCTTTCCAGCAGCAAGGGCATGCCAGCTGATGGTGAAGGTCCTTACTCTACACTGGTGTTTTCCACGCACACACACACACACACACACACACACACACACACACACAGTGAAATGTGAATCCAAGCAGCACTGCACTCCACAGGTTAAACCACCACCAACACTCAAAAGCAGCTAGCCTCCCAGCCCCAGGGCCTGACAGTGCCTAAAATAAACCAAAACACACACAACAACAATCATTAAACACAAAAATCACAATAAAAATATCAAATTAAACCACAAAAAGAAAACAAAATAGCACAGTGAGCATATCCCAAAAATGACACAAATTAAATAAAACACAGTACACTAAAGGAAGCACAAATATGAAGAAGACATCGGAAAGACAGTTGAGCATTTGAGAAAAAAAAACAGAGTTTTATGAGGAGAAAACAGCAGCGCTGTCCTCAAAATGCTGAGTGATGAAAATTCCCGCGTCCTCACGTGACTAACCGGCACAGCGTCTGAAAGAGAGACACAAAGCAGCACACTAAAAGAGAAAGCAATTACTAAACAGACACTTTACTCACCAACAAAAGAAAACAAAATCGCACCTACCGAAATGAATCGTGCAACACGAGTCGTACCGTTGCCCACAGTTCATAAACACATAGAATCTCATGCAGGTAGACACATCCCCAGAAAAATCTCACAGCTAGGAAGTGAATGAACACAGATTACATCACCCAACACTAAACAAGCGGCGTACAACGAAGACAAACACATACCTGACATGCAAATGGACAGCCGGCAATCCAACACGACAAACAACCATTCAGCGCACTGAGAAAGGAAGAAAGCTTTTGTTTTAGTCTGCATGCCCACCTCTCCATTAACCGAGCAGCTACAAACAACCAAACTCACACACCAGTTGCACAACCTATGTCCTAACTATGATGCATGCAGAGTGGCATAACGTCAGCCTTAAATACCCGCAAAGGCAGATTCTGATAGGCTACAGTGGGTGACAATCACACACCAATAAGCCAATAAGGATAGACCGTCACCCACCTTGCCACAATCTACCCCCAGCTCTTGAATCGGTGTCCCGACGATTATTACAAAATTACCTAATCCCAAGGTCTGAACAATGCAGAGATTTGGAACCGGATGGGGCCTCCCTGGCCTCAACATGCACTACCCTTCCTACTGTTCTAGGAAGCTCCGGTAATACCCTAAACAGGTTGACTTCCTCTGTCGAGGGAGGCTCCTCTGGCGGTAGCTCTTCTCTAACTGGCAACATGTCCTCTGGGGGAGACAATGAGGAATCCCCTCCTACCCTAGCCTTCAGCAGTGAGCGATGAACATGCCTCACCCTACTCACGTCATTGACTGGTGCAATAGTGTAGACAGAATCTCCCATCCCAAGTGCTTTGACTACTCTATACATCACCAAGCTCCAGTGATCCTGAATCTTGTGACGCCCCTTTAAACCATAATTACGCAGGTAAACTAACTGACCTTCCTCCAAAGGTGTATCCCGGGCATGGAGGTCATGCCTTTCCTTACGGCGCTCCGCTGCTGTACGCAGCTGTTCCCGAGCCCCCTCGAAGGCCACCTGCAGTCTCGTCTGATGCTCCAACACCCAATTGTTAACATCACCTGGGCCCTTTTACTGACGATGACCCAACAGAAAATCCACAGGTAGCTGTGGTTCCTGCCCAAACATAAGAAAGTAGGGAGACTCCCCAGTCACCTGGTGAGGGGTGGTGTTATAACAGAAGAGTAGTTGGGGCAACGCAGAGACCCAGTCATCTTTCTGTGAGCTGGGCAAGGTACGCAGGAGGTTGTGCAGCGTCCTGTTAAAATGTTCACACTGCCCATTACATGCAGGGTGCCATGGGGTAGTGCGGGACTTCTCCACCTGATACAAACTGCACAGCTGCTGGATAAGGGAGGACTCGAAACTACAGCCTTGGTCCGAGTGGATGCGAGCAGGAACCCCAAACTTTCAAAACCACTCCGACACAAGCACTTGAGCCACAGTTTCTGCCATAAAACTCTGAGCCACTGGCTGAGCATCTTTGGCAGCCTGGCATCTCTCGCACTCACGGCACCACTGAGCCACGTCGGCTGTAAGGCCTGGCCAATAACAGCGCTGCCGAATCAGCTCAGTGGTGCGGTCAATGCCCTGATGCCCATGCCCCTGGTGCACTTGGGCCAAGACCTCACCTTGCAAAACAAGTGGAAGAACCAATTGCAAGACCTCCTCACCTCCGTCTGAATGAAAAACACGACGGTACAGCACACCTTACTTATCCACCAGCCTGTCCCATTGGCGGAGCAACACCAAGGCAGCCTTAGTCAGCTGTCTACGCTCTGGTGGGGTAGGGGGAACTCCTTGTCTCCAAAACTGTAAGACCTGACCGATTACTGGATCAACCTGTTGACACACACCCATATCACCCTCAAAACCAGGCAACACCAAGATTACTGAGTTGCCTGTGGACACAACTCTGCCGCAAACATCTTCTTAACAGTGGCTGGAACTTCTGTTCCTGACTCACAATACACACTGGTCGGAGGGATTCTGACTCGAAAGGGCATCTGCATTTCTGTTACTCTTACCTGACCAATATTTAATAACAAAGTCAAAGGCTGCAAGCTGGGCAGCCCAACGCTGTTCAGTAGCATCCAGCTTGGCGGTGGCCAAATGGCTAAGAGGATTATTGTCAGTATATACAATACACTTGTGCCCCAAAAGATATTCGCGAAACTTCTGTCATGGCCCACTTGAGCGCCAAAAACTCCAACTTCATGGAGCTATAATTAACCATGTTGCGCTCAGTGGGCCTAAGACCGCGACTGGCATACGCAATGGGTCGCACTCTCCCACCCTGCTCCTGGGAGAGGACTGCCCCCAAACCTCCGTAGCTGGCATCTACCTCTAAAATAAAAGGCAGGGAGAAGTCAGCGTAGGCCAACACTGGAGCAGTCGTGAGCCTGACCTTCAATTCCTCAAAGCTCTGTTGGCACTCCTCCGACCAGGCATCAGAAAATCTCTTACCAGCTCGTACCCGGGGCCTGACAGCAGCACACTCAGCCACCACTCGGTGCAGGGGAGCCACCAACTTTGCAAAACCCTGCACAAAGCGGCGATAGTAGCTGGCAAACCCCAGGAACGAACGTAGCTCAGACGCACTGGTAGGGCACCGCCACTGTAAAACTGCCTCAATCTTGCCGGGGTCAGTGGATACACCCTGAGAAGATATCACATGTCCCAAATATTTTACCTCCTTCTGGAAGAACGCGCACTTTGCCAATTTGGCCTTCAAGCCCTCAGACTCCAAGCAACCCAACACAACCTCCAACTGCTCAAGGTGCTGCGAAATGGAAGAAGAGAATACAACAATGTCATCAAGATACAACAGAATGAAGGGTCTGGTAATGGCTGAGTAACGCGAGACCTCACGAGACCGGGTGCGTGATCGAAGATGGCGGCGCTCGTCTGCTAGCTAGTAAACAACGTCGGAAACAATCAAAACATTTATCCTATTTTTCTTTCTTTCCTCTGCTTTTTCTCATCTCCCATGTTTTTTCGCCATCATATAGTGCATTTTTTCCGTTTCACAACTGGACTACATCATTATACAATCTGGATCATCTCGAAGATTACATCGATGCACACTACAAGACACTCTGCTGCACCATGAATAAGGATAAGCCAGATCATAATAAAAAAGGTAACCTCACTCCAATCACCAAGAGACCTCGTCCCGATTCACTCTCCAGTTCACCATCCACTTCACCTAAACTGCTGTGCTGCTTTGAGGTAAGCGACATCCTACTTTCAATTGAAAATAAACTTTCCGGACTGGATACCAGGATTGCATTAATCGAAGTTATACACAAAGAACTCCAGGAATTGCGGCACAGTTTAGAATTCAGCCAAGAAGAGATAGACACTCTCACTAAAGAAAATAACTTGCTAAAGGATTCAGTTAACGCACTTACCGCTCAACTCACATCCGTAGTCACAGAAAACAAAACCATGAAAGAGAACATTTTGGACTTGCAAACACGCAGCATGAGAGACAATTTAGTTTTCACTGGCATCCCGGAACAAAATCCAGACGACCCCGAAAAATCAGTCAAGGACTTTATGATAAAACAACTCAAACTACCAGTCGAAACAGTACAGACCATCAGCTTTCACCATGTTCACCGTATCAGATCTCAAAGCAATAATAACCGCCCACGACTGATCATCGCAAAATTCGAACACTATAAACACAAGGAACTGGTTCAGAAACAAGGCAGACAACTTAAAGGTACAGACTATGGTCTCGATGAACAATACCCAAAGGACATTCTCCAACGTCGTAAGCAACTTTTCCCAATCCGAAAACAGAAAATAACTGAAGGCAAACGGGCAATCATTACAGTGGATAAATTATACATAGATGGACAACTATATCGTGATAAGGACATTACTCCCTGGCTATTCTGAACACTTCACTCCCATTCCTGAATCAATAACTGTCATAATGAAAATCTGAACTCTCTCTCTCTCGACTGTTCTCCCTTTGCACCTAGGTCTCGTTTTCCCCCCTACCCCTAATGCTCCACCATATATATGTGTTGAATTTTTTTTTTGTTGTTGTTTTTTGTTTTGTTTTCTTTGTTGCTGTTCTGCTTTGCATTTTTGTCAAGACCCCCAACAATATTGCATTGTTACACGCACACACTCACACACACATACGCAATCATTGTTATACCCTATCAAAAAAGTATACTCATGTTTACACATATACAGTACTGTCAGACCCACACATTAATAGGCATTTCTGTTGTTGTATTTTTTTCTCTCTCTCTCTCTAAAGTATGTCATCTATCACTTTTGTAACCTGGAACGTTCGTGGACTTGGCTCACAGACAAAGAGGATCAAAGTTCTTAATCATTTAAATAAACTACAATAAACTGTCAGAATCTGATCATAACAAAATCAAATCACCAAAGTATAGTCATTTATTCTCATCTCACTATAATACAAAACAGAGGGGAGTATGCATTCTAATAAGTAAAAAAATTCCATTTATTCATAACACCACTGTTACAGACCCTGATGGACGCTTCGTTATCATAAATATCTCAATTAATAATAGCCCAGTTACAACTGGCAATGTATACGGCCCAAACACAGATGACCCATCTTTCTTTCAGTCCTTTTTTTCTTCCATTTCAAAATTTACTAACTGTCCAGGTATAAAAGCAGGTGACTTCAACACAATTCTAAACTCATCAATAGATAGATCTAACAGCTCAGGTAATAAACGTATTTGGAAATCTGCAGAAACCATAAAACAGTTCATGAGTGATTTTGGTTTTGGTGATAGTTGGCGACTACAACACCCTAGCATTAAAGAATACTCATTTTTTTCACCAGTTCATCAGTCATATTCCCGCATTGACTTTTTTCTCACTAGTAATTCTATTATGTCAAATATTTCTGAATCAAAGATTCATCCAATAATCATTAGTGATCATGCACCGGTGACATTACAATGGAATATAATCAGTCCACATAAACCCATTACTAGATGGCGATTTAACACATCTCTTTTAGAAGATCATGACTTTGACAATTATTTTAAAAGAGAGTGGGCATGCTTTCTAGAGATGAATGACTCCCCGGAATCATCTCCATCTCTTCTGTGGGAAGCAGGGAAAGCTGTAATAAGAGGAAAAATAATTTCATTTTGCGTTTACAAAAAAAGGAAAGAAAAGGAACAAGCACAACTTGAACAAAAAATTAAAGAACTAGAAGATATCAACATAAATAACCAAACAGAGGAAACACAAGATACATTAAGAAAATATACATTTAAATTAAATGAATTAATCAATAAACATACCCAATTTTTAATTTATAGGCTAAGACAAGAAAATTTCCATCACAGTAACAAATCTGGTAAATACCTGGCAAATCAAATTAAACAAAATAAGGAAAAATCAACAATACCAGTTATTACGAACTCAGCAGGGAAGCCCACCAACTCACCAGAAGAAATAAATCAAATCTTTCAAAACTTTTACAGTAAATTATATTCCTCTGAAAAAGATCCAAGTCAGGAAGACATCAACTCATTTCTTAACAATATCAAGCTACCTAAACTTAGTAATCATCAAATAAATACTCTTGAAGCACCTTTAACAGAACATGAAATTTATAATGCTCTTAAACTCATGCCAAATAATAAAGCACCAGTTCCAGATGGATTCCCTGCTGAGTTCTGTAAACACTTCTGGTCCATTTTATCACCACTCTTTTTCCGTATGATAAATGAATCAAAACAATCAAAACTCCCAGATAACATGAACACAGCTACAATTTCACTCCTTCTCAAACCCAATAAAGACCCGACACTACAGTCAAGCTATCGTCCAATTTCCCTTATCAACGTATACATTAAAATTATCACTAAAGCACTAGCACATAGAATAGAAAAAGTTACTCCTTCTATAATACATCCAGACCAAACCGGATTCATGAAAGGCAGACTTGCATCTAACAATACACGCAGACTTTTTAATTTAATGTATTATTCATCAGTTACAAAAGCCAAAACCATTATAGTCACGCTTGATGCAGAAAAAGCCTTCGATAGAGTAAACTGGAAGTTCCTGTTTTCCACATTACAGAGGTTTGGTTTTGGGGAGTCGTTCATCAATTGGGTCAAAATTCTGTATACATCACCTTCAGCCACGGTTGTCACCAATGGACTAACATCACATAGCTTCACACTGCACCGGGGGACTAGACAAGGATGCCCACTCTCTCCTTCACTATTCACCATTTTCATTGAACCATTAGCAGCAGCTATCCGTCAAAACAGCTTCATTAAAGGAATTCAAACATTAAATATACACCACAAAATAAATCTGTATGCTGATGATATATTATTATATTTACAAGACCCCCAATCATCATTACAGGAAACGATTAAACTCATTGATTCATTTTCAAACATTTCTGAATACTCAATCAATTGGAACAAATCTGCTATACTCTCACTGCATTCTGCCCACTTGGATGTGACATCCCAGACACCACCAATTCCTCTGTGCACCAATTATATCACATATTTAGGTATCAAGGTTTCCCCCAGGCTGTCAGAGCTGTTTGGACTCAAATATACTCCATTACTCAAATCAATAGACGATGATCTCCAACGCTGGATGAGCCTACCACTATCCATTATGGGCAGAATATCAGTAATTAAAATGACTATACTCCCTAAATTAAACTATTTATTTTCAATGACTCCAACACAACCCACTGTTACCTGGTTTAAATCACTAGATTCAATCATTACCAAATTCTACTGGAAAAATAAGACCCCAAGAATTAAATTAACTACCTTACAAAAACCAAAACTGCAAGGAGGACTGGAAGCACCGCATTTCTATCATTACTTTCTGGCCAACCAGCTCCAAGTTAAACACAAATGGATTCACCATAACCCATCGGAAAACACATGGCTTGACATTGAACAAACAATTTGTAAGGACATTAACATTTCAGAATTACCCTTCTCCAATCAGACAATCAAAATGGGCAGATACGGGCATCACACAACTTCAGCATATCCTCCACAATAATAAGCTGGCACCATTTTCCTACTTGGTCCAGAAATACGGCATTGGGAGTAACTGTTTCTTGGAATACTCACAAATCAAATCATCAATCCAATCAAAAATCGACATTCATACAATTATTCTAGACCTTTCTCCTTCAATCTCAGAGCTAATTAATTTATCCTCCTCAAAAAACCTCTCTAAGTTATACAAGATGATATTAAAATCAGATAATACTTTGAGTCTACCAACTGCTAAATGGGAATCAGACTTATCTATCACTCCTGATGCCGTCTTCTGGACACAAATCTGCAAAAATATATACTTCATGACAAAAAATGCCAACCTGCAACTCAATACAAAATACAATACAAAATACTTAATAGATCTCATCTTACTGGACAAAAATTATTTAAAATGGGCAGATATATGCTCACATTGTACACAAAACACTATTTTGTTTGGAAAATAGTGACACCTATTTTCACACCATTTGGGATTGTATCGCAATTAAAAAATTTTGGGAAAATGTAACTGACACACTATCCTTCCTTATGGGATGTCACATCCCATTGTCTCCCCCACTCTGCTTATTAGGTGACATATCTTTAATCAATTTAAACAGTACAAATAGTCAGTTACTCTTGGTAGCTCTAACTATAGCCAAAAGGGTGACCTTGTACCAATCGCTGGTGACAGCTCTGCCCTCAATTTCTTACCTCTGGCTGGTTCAGCATTACATGACAAGCTTCTTTTAATGCATCACGCTTTAGCTGACATACATATACATCTATCACAAATGTAACAATAATTACAGGAAAGGAAAGAAGAGAAAAGACAGAAAGAGGGGGAAAAAAAAGAGAAAGAAATACAAATACACATAGGGTAAGCATTGCGTGGGCACGGTAGCCTGGGGTCTGCACGAAGCTGGTCACAGGCTGCATGTCACGCTTTTCTTTTTAATGCATCATATACTAGTTGACATACATACATACATACATACATACATACATACGTCTATCATGAGTTTAACAATAAATATAGAAAAGGAGAAGGAAGACAAAAGAATAAATAAATAAATAAATAAACAAATATACAAACAAGTAAACAGGGTAAGCATGTCATATTTTGGCCGGCCCAGGGATGGGATTTTGGGCTCTGTCCCCCCCATTGCACCCCTCCTTGGAGACCATTGTAGGATGGCATGCCTCATTTACAGAATGTCCAGAGGGCAGCCTTATTATTATTATTATTATTATTATTTTATTTTTTTTTAATTGTTTTTTTCTCTCTTTTTCTTTTTTCTCTCTCTCTTTCTTGATACTACTAATACAAATTAAAAACAAACTACTAATAAAGTAACTTATTATTATTGTCATTATTAGTATTTTTATTATTATTACCATTACTTCCTCTTCCTCCTCTTGATCCTCCAACCTCCCCCGTGCTCCTGAGGTAATTAGTTTATTGTGAATATGGTTATTATGACTACTATTATTAATTTTGCCATTTGTCGTCTACCTCTTCCTCCAAATATCCACTCATTTATGAAGAATTGAGTTCATTGATATTATTATTATTACTACTACTACTACTACTACTACTACTATCTCTATTATTATTGCGTTCTGATTATTGTCATCATAATATTTATCATTAGTGTTGTCACCATCATTAGTGTCTTCTACTATTGCTTTATGTATTCTACATTTTCACACCCAGTTACAACTCTTATACACACATACATTCTCTTTCTTTCTCTCTCCCTCTCTATTACACACACGCACACGCACATACACACAAAACATGTTGGCTGTAATATTTGTTTTGTTTTGTTGATGTTGTTCCAAATTTGTAATTGTATTTTGTCATTTGTATTTGTAAAGTTGTAAATTCTCCTGTAAATAATATATTTGTTGGCAATAAAAAATTTAAAAAAAGTGTGGGATTAGAGAAAAAAAAAAAAAAGATACACCAGTAGCGAACTACCCTGTTGATCCCCGAGCATCCGTTCCATTAACCGCTGAAAGGTGCTTGGAGGTTACACAAGCCAAAAGGCATGCGATTAAATTCAAAGAGGCCAAATGGGGTACAGAACGCGGTTTTAGCTCTATCCTTAGAACAGGGACCTGGTTGTAACCACTCGCCAAGTCCGTAGTGGAAAACCAACCCGCCCCCGTCAAAAAGTCTAATGCGGGAAAGAGGAAAAGCATCCTTCTTTGTCTTAGCATTTCATTGACGTAGTCAACGCACATGCGGAGACTACCATCCTTTTTCCAAACAAGCACTATGGGTGATGCGTATGGGCTACAACTCTCTCGGATCACGTTGGTCTCAAGTAGCTGATTAATGTGAGACCTAACAACCTCATATTCTGACGGCGGAATTCACCTATACCTCTGACGGACAGGCACCGAATCCAACAGTGGTATCTCATGCGAGATCAAATCTGTGCAGCCCAGATCCCCATCATGAGCTGAGAACACAGATTGATATCGCTTCAGCAAAGCCCTGACTTCAACCTGCTCTTCACGGGATAAAACTGACAAATCAACAGCGTCAATCTGTTCCTGAATAGTATCGGCCGTTTGTGCAACCTGAGAACACACTAAAGCCTTCTACCCCAGTTATCCCAGCCGGCATGCTTACCACCTGAACACTATTAAGTGTCCCTAACATTGTGCCAGCATACAGCATTACGTCCGTGGTGCCTACGTCAACCATAGGCAAATAAACTGTACCACGGACTACCCGTGCTGGTGCTGGTGAGGCCAACAGTCCAGCTGGCAACCCAGACGGGGGGAGGCTCAAACAACACAGCTCCCTTTGCATATCGTTCAGAACAAGTGGCAGGTACCAACTTTAAAATGCCACCCGGAATGCGACATGATTTACGACCCCGCAGTTTAACCTTACCGGTATGTACTACTGAGGATTGATCCTCTGTTAGATGGCAATGCTGTAACACCTGTAACACAAATGTTGGTGCCTCCACAGAAGAGGGAGAATCAAACAAGTGGGGGGCCATACTGTCCAAAGAGCTCCTGGTAGCATCGACTAAGAACATTCATTCCCAGTACTCCAGGAATTTGAGTACAGATGCCTCCAGGAGGGTCCATGACCACCAAGACCCCACACTTCAGAATCAATTGGCCGCTAGGGCTGCAACAAACGATTATTTTAATAATCGATTAATCTAACGATTATTAGAACGATTAATCGACTAATCGTTGATTATTTTACTAGCTAATCAGTATACTTTGATTTTCAGTTTTTGCAATTAGTAAAAAATTGTTATACATATTCTAACATAAATTAAGATCGCTTTAGCATATTTAGCATATTATGTAATTACAATTATTATACAATGAATTGGTAATACATAATAAAGGTTCATTATAAAGGTTCATTGGTAATACATAATAAAGGTTAATTATAAAGGTTCATTCAACATAATAAAGGTTCATTACTTAACATTAGTTAATATGAACTAAGAATGAACTTTTGCAGCATTTATTAGTCTTAGTTAATGGTAATTTCAACATTTACTAATGCATTTATAAAAATCACAAGTTGTTTTTTAACATTTGGTAAACGCACTGTGAACTAACATGAGCAAACAATGAAGAGTTTCATTTTTATTAACCAACATTAAAAAAAATGATTACATAAATGTAATAAATGTATTGTTCATTCACGTTAATTAATACATTAGCTAATGTAAACAAATGATACCTTATTGTAAAGTGTTACCAAATCATTATACAAATGGATATATTTGGCACACAAAATGAGATGACAGGCAGAGAAACTGTCTTATACACACCATTCTGTCTAACATCTCCTTTTGTAAGACATAAGGATAAGCAACATCATAAAGGTAAGTGATAAGATGCTCTATTTTTTTTGGATAAACTATTTTATTCAAAATATGTCTTAAAATACCTTTTAGGGTTATAATAACCAAAACAGTTCTGAGCTAGATCAAGCTTTGATCTCTGTAAACCAAACTATCACTGTAATGAAAAAAAAAAATAATAATTTTCCCCACTAATAAAAATATTTTCTCACTAGCCATCTACACTGGAGAGAGCTGCTTTATAACAGGAAATCAAGTTGTAATTCTAACTGAAAGCGACGGGTTTTTCATGTTAAATACCGCAAAGGTCATATGAGATCATAAGACTCTTCGACAACAAAAATATTTGTTGACAATTTTTTATTGTCGTCGTTGTCGATAATGTCGACTAATCGTTTCAGCCCTATTGGCCGCACATCTCAACATCCAATTCCATGTAGCCAATGTAGGGAATTGATAAACCATTGCCTGCACGAAGTTAGAGCCAATGACATGACTTTAAACGATCTACACCCAACGACTGGAAATGAGTTTGGAAAAAGCTCACAGTAATGGTTGACACCATGGACCCCATCTGTTCCTGCTGCAACCTCAACATCTCTTTAATATCTCCCAGCTCAGACTCCTGAGAAGACTTCACAGTGTTCTCATGAGACCCGCCCCGCACCCCATACTGAATGCCGTACACAGAGGGAAGCGAATAACTACGACCCCTTGAACGCCCTGGCATACCCTCACTTTCCCACCGGAGTGCCTCACCTCGTACATCTAAAAGGGTCAGAGTGGGTTTACCTCGCACCAGTTGTTTAAGCTCTCGCCGAAGACTGTTGTCATTAACATGCTTAATGAATTGGTCGCATAACAAAACTTGGGAATTTGGCATCGCATAAGGTGACTTTTGCTTTACTTGCTCCAGGAGGCTAATCAACGCGAGGGAGAACTCCAACAAAGACTCCCCTTCTTGTTGCCTCCTAGAGAACAAAGCCTCCTGCAAAGAAACATACGACTGTGAGCAACCGTACAACTCTCTCAGTACAGCAATAATTTTCACGGGATCATTACGTTCATCATCTGGGCGATAGCGAATCTCCTCTCTTGCTTCTTCCTCTAAATGGTCATAGAGAAAGAATGCTTTATCAGACGCAGACATATAAGGGGCCTGCATACAAGCCTGGGCCTCCTCAATCCACTTCTCAATTTCAATGCTAGATCTGCCACCAAATTTTGGACATTTTCGGTCTCGTGGTACAAAAACATACCTCTCTGGCAGGACAGCATTCGCATTACTTGATTGTGAAGTGGAAGGAGGGGCCCCAAAGGGTCACGGATGGCACATTAGGACCAGGTTGAGCAGATAACTGCTCTTGCCGCAGCCGTTCATTGTCTGCCTTTAACTGAATTACCATCTCCCTTAATTCTCGCAATTCTTCCTCCATTCTTAACCACAAATCTTACTTACCACTAGGAAACAACACACCAAACGCACGCTGCGTTTTTTTTTTTTTCCCACCGCAATATTTCACCTCAAGGCTCAAGACCTCAAATTCCCTGACTTTTCCCTGATTTTCTAAAAAGCTGAATTTCCATGACCTATAATGAACAGATCCACCCATTCACAAGCTTTATTTACTTGTTTACAGGCGTTTTTAGTACAAAACTATGGAAGCCCGTTTCTGCCACACACAAAAAAAAAGATTTTTGGAATTGCGAGTTTGTATCTTGCAGTTTTTATCTTTGTATCTTTTTTCTAAGAACTGTGAAATATAAACTCATTTCTGAGGAGAAAAAATACTGATATGTTCACAGAATTGCGAGTTTATATCACAGTTCTGACTTAACTCTCAACTGCAAGTTTATATCATGCAATTCTGACTTTATAACTCACAATTGTGACTTTTTATCTCACAATTCTGACTTTATTTCTCAGTCTGAATTGCGAGTTTGTATCACGCAATTGTGAGAAAATAAGTCAGAATTGTGAGATACGTCAGTCGTTTTTTTATTTAGTGGTGGAAATTGGCTTTTTCTGTACTATTTCTGTAATATTTCCTGTATTATTGTTGATGTTAGCCTTTGCATTACTGTTTGATGTTTCTTCACGTTTTCTGTTTATTGCAAGCGTCCTTGAGCTCCAGAAAGGCGCTATATAAATAAAACGTAATTACTATTATTTCTACAGAAATTAATTGATGTTTTTTATGATTTCAGGGGTTAAACAATCTGAAGGATTTTCTAATCAAGTTTGTAATCAAGTTCATCATTCAGTTTTTTTATTTCTTCACATTTAGTTTTTGCTTTTCACACCCAGTCTTTTGGGTGTGAAAAGTGGTCATTTTGTAGCCAAAGCTCTTGAAATGTACATTTTCCAGGCATGTTTGCCTAAGTTATCAGATCCAGCCTGGTGACTGCATTTGACTGTAGAGATTGCCAGTTGATGAGAGGGAAGGGAATAAAATGGCACTAAAATATAGCCTAGCCATAAAAATAGGCTGTGCAAAAGGGCGAATGAGGAAGTGGAAGTATGCAGTAGCGCCAGGTATTTATAGGACTTTTTTTATGAAAGGCGGAACGCGGCCGGCCGGAAGGAAGAGGCGCTCACATTAGAGATCGCTATAGATCGCTATTGCGGCTGCAATTGTTCACCCTCAAAAGCTCCGCCTGTTCGGGAGCTACAGACAAGCTTATTCACCTCGGACACGGACGATTGTGTATTATTGTGTGCGTCCTATAAGAGTGAGTAATACCGCTTAATGTTGTGTTAAGTTATGAATGTGCTCTAAATGCTATTTGGCAGCCAGTTAGCGGTTCTGTGCTACATGCTAGCGTTATTTTGTTATACTATTCTGATCGTGTGACTGTTCATTATAAAGAGCTAAGATACTTGTGTTTACGGTAAATAATCGAGAAATATGGATGATGTATCCAATATTGTGCTATGTTTAAGCTTTATGTTGTTGTAAATGGGGAGCAGCCTGTATTATGTATGTGATTTATATTATATTATTCAGTAGTGATTCATAGCCTATTCCTTTGTGTTCCAGAGAAACCACACACATACAAACCTATAACCCATATGTGCCCAGATAAAGTCGTGTCCACATCTAAGTCAGCCTGACTGCCATCAGGAAGGTCTAACAGCTCTTCAGCTGGTATCACAATTCAACACAATTGAACGGGTGTGCGCTTTGTCTCTAGAAGCTGGGATACCGCTAGACATTGTGGTCGAACCCTCACGAACTATTCCACCTTATCGCCCCCTCTAACATATGGAGGTTCATATTCTGTGGATCTAGAGCTCAGACCCTCTCAGTTTTATCCATTCAAACGGATTGGTCACCCATAGGCTCAACAGTATTTGTTTCCTTACCCCTCCTTCATATTAGCATATAATTATTTGCTGAGAGACGTACAGGCTCGCTCCCTCTCTGTGAAGTTACTTTGATTGTTAATAAATCCAGTGAAATCTTACTTCATCTCTCTGTTGTGTTCTGACCGACACGCCTGGTCCACTACGCTCCCTTTAACTAGCCCTAACGGCAGGTAGCCTTCGCTACATAGGCGTTAAAAAAACATGTAGAACAATGCACAAAAAAAAAAAAAAGCTATAGAAAAATTAAAAACAGTTTTATGAGGAGAAAACAGCAGCGCCGTCCTCTAAACATTGAGTGATGAAAATTCCGGCGTCCTCACGTGACTAACCGGCACAGCGTCTGAAAGACAGCCAGGGGGAGTATTTCCCCTCTGACTGCCAAGCTGGGTCAAAACCTGTCATTCGGTGGTGGCTAGACTTTTGCTGCTTGTCAGGGGCAGGACATGCAGCACTTGGGCTCTTTTCTCTACTTTGACTCGGAGTAGGAAAGCTACACCGGCTGCTACTCGCAGCAGAACAAGTGTTGTCATCTTCACCACCCTGGGAGCATTTTAAAAACGCGGATATTTTTGCCTGCTTTTCAGCCTGATGCGACATATTCTCCGACGCGCGGTCTCTGTCCGCTGGTGGGTGTGTGCGCGCACATGTCTGTGTGCGCACACATCGGGGCGGAACTCCGCCGTGCGTGATACGGAGGACAATTGTAAATGCACAAACGTAGAGACAGAAATTACATGCCATCGTATAAATAACAAGCACAGACCTGTTATATAGGAAAGATGATCTTAAATTACTTCTGTCGTTATTCAACGAAATAATATATTCCCCTAATGTAATGGTAGGGGAAACACTGGAGTCTTACCGTTGCCCACAGTTCATAAACACATTCTCTCAGGGCAGGAGTACTCAATCGCTGCGTTATCAGGGCAGGAGTACTCAATGGGTTCGTATCGCTGCATTATTAGTAGTCAACTACACGCTGCTCTAAGGGCAGGAGTACTCAATAGGTTTGTATCGCTGCGTTATTAGTAGTCAACTACACGCTGCTCTCGGGTCAGGAGTACTCAATAGATTCGTATCGCTGTTATTTTTAGTGAAGTACACGCTGCTCTCAGGGCAGGAGTACTCAATAGATTCGTATCGCTGTGTTATTTTTAGTGAACGTACTCGGTTACTAACGTAACCTCGGTTCCCTGAGATACGGGAACGAGTACTGCGGCGTAAGCCGCTATGGGGAAAACCTGTTTTTCTCCGAAGACTGAAGCACTTTTCAATAACGCAGTTTTAACTGCAGGGCTATTGGCCGAGTCAGTGATAACTGAGCAAACCAATAGCCAAGCAGCGGTGCTGCGCACACCTATGGCAAACAGCCCACCGAATTCTCGCACGATCCCGCCAAAATGGGCGGGGTAATCGGCTATATAAGCAGGCGCTTTGCGATGTGAATCAGATCCTTATGAAGCGAGGACTGATTCGGATCTGAGTTACGGGCTGCACACCAGGCCGTAAAAAGACCATTTAAGGCCATAGAGGCGTCTCGTAGACGGTGCTCTGGCCTGAAAAAAAGTGTTTAAGACATTCTCGGGGAGGTCGTCAGGCTCCCGTCGAGAGGCCACACATGGAGGGCCCACAGGTCCAGACTGGGGTGCCAGATTGTTCCATTCGCCTGAGAGAGGAGATTTCGTCTCAGGGGGATGGGCCATGGGGCTGCAGACAGTAACTGTGTTAGGTCTGCCAGCCAATGCTGTTTTTTTTTTTTTTTTTTTTTAAGAGCGGGGCCACTAACAGAACCTTGCACATAAGCTGCTCTCAGAGAGGGCAGATGGACCTGAGCCCATTCCATTTATATAGGATACCACCGTCACACTGTCCGAGCGGACTAAGACGCGTTGACCCTTCAGTTCCGACAGGAAGGTCTGAAGGCCTAAACATACTGCTAGCATTTCTAGGCAGTTGATGTGAAGGCTTTTCTGCTCTTCCGACCATAGGCCGGAGGCTGGACTGCCATCGCACAGTGCCCCCCAACCAAAGTTGGAGGCATCTGTCATGACCACCTTCCGTCTGGAAATCACACTCAGGGAAACGTGTGGGAAAAGACTCTTTCCAAGGGGCGAGGGCTGCAACGCAGGCTCGATCCACCTTGATACGGAGGCTCCTATGGTGAAGGAGGCCGCGAGCCGCTGGATGGTCCGAGCTCTGCTCGGCGAGACCGCTGCCGTCATACGGGCGGAGTCCAGAACTGTCCCAGAAAGGCAATTTGCCTGCTGGGGAACAGCGCGCTCTTGGCAAAGTTGACCCTGAGACCCAGGCACTGCAAGTGGCTGAGGCGAAGGGCTCTGTGTTGTAATAGCTCGGTCTCAGACTGGGCCAGGAGGAGCCAGTCGTCGAGATAGTTCAGGATGCGGATTCCCTTCCATCTGAGGGGGGGAAAGAACCGCATCCAAGCACTTGGTAAAAGTGCGGGGAGCTAGAGACAGTCCGAACGGAAGGACTGTGTATTGACAAGCCACACCCTCGAAGGCGAACCTTAAGAACAGCCTGTGATGGGGGCAATCTGGATGTGAAAGTAAGCATCTTTCAGATCCAGCGAACAAAACCAGTCCCCTAGGCGAACTTGCGAGAGGATCTGTTTTGTTGTGATCATTCTGAACGGCCGTCTCATGAGGGCACGATTCAGACGTCTGAGACCTCCATCTTTTTTGGGCAGCAGGAAGTAGCGGCTGTAAAAGCCAGCAAAGCGCTGAGGTTCTCTGCCCCACCGCTTTTTCCTCACAGATTCCTGGGAGAAAGAGAGCGAAAGGGCGCGAGAAGCGGGGTCGCGCTCTGAAAAGATGCTGCAGATGCCTGTTCAATGAAGCGCCGTCTAGAAGAGCTGAATCGCGAAAAGGCTTGAGTCTTGAGCAAAGATCTGAAGTCGTCGCTGAAGAAAAAGGATCTGATTCACACCGCAAAGTGCCCGCTTATATAGCTGATTACCCCGCCCATTTTGGCAGGATCGTGCGAGAATTCGGCGGGCTGCTTTGCCATAGGTGTGCGCAGCACCGCTGCTCGGCTATTGGTTTGCTCAGTTTTCACTGACTCGGCCAATAGCCCTGCAGTTAAAACTGCGTTATTGAAAAGTGCTTCAGTCTTCAGAGAAAAACAGGTTTTCCCCATAGCGGCTTTTGCTGCAGTACGAGTGAAAGTATCGAAAGGGAACTACACGCTGCTCTCAGGGCAGGAGTACTCAATAGATTCGTATTGCTGCGTTATTAGTAGTCAACTACGCGCTGCTCTCAGGGCAGGAGTACTCAATAGGTTCGTATCGCTGCGTTATTTTTAGTCAACTACGCGCTGCTCTCAGGACAGGAGTACTCAATAGATTTGTATCGCTGCGTTATTTTTAGCGAACTACACGCTGCTCTTAGGGTCAATGGAGAATATTTGGCTTGACGGCATACAGCGAAATTTAAAGAAAGTAAAGAATGCAAGAGTCATTCAAGAGGTCATATCTTTTTCTGGTGAGGAGACTTATTTCATGCAGGGTTACATTAGAAAATTGGAAGAGGAAGCTAATTGCATCTTCAAATCATCTGTTTCTACTCATAAAAACTTTACTTTGCATGTGAAAGATCAACCAAACCGAGTGGGAAAAGCAAAGGAGAACCAACAAAGACAAGCTAAGTTTTGCAAAGCCTATGTGTCATTCAAAATAATCAAAGATGGCAGTTTTCAAGGTGCTGTGGTAAACAAAATGCTTCAACACAGTGGACATGATGTGTGCATTAAACAAGAGAGAATAAAAAATCGTATTGACCCAGAATTATTAGCCTTCATTGAAATATGGCTTGGTCAAGGACTATCAATTTCTGAAACACTTTTAAAATGTGTGGACTGGGGCAGAGCGTCATGGACATACGGACAAATACAGTCGTCAATATTATGTTACACCTGAAGATATAAGATTAATCAAGAAGACCATCAGTGCTCTCAGTTTTCATTTACATTTACATTTAGTCATTTAGCAGACGCTTTTATCCAAAGCGACTTACTATAGAAGCAATCAGAGCAACAAGAGAGCGACAGTATATAAGTGCTGTGGCAAATTTCAGTTAGATAAACACGATAAGTCTTGCAAGGGTTTTTTTTTTTTTTTTTTTAAATATAGAAAACTGAAAAGAGTAGGAAAGTGCTAGTGTCCATTGGTCAAGTTCTGCCGAAAAAGATGGGTTTTCAGACGTTTTTTGAAGATGGCCAATGACTCAGCTGATCAAATTGAGATGGGTAGGTCATTCCACCAGCTGGGAACAGTCCACAAAAAGGTACGTGAAAGTGATTTTGAGCCTCTTTGGGATGGCACCACAAGGCGTCGTTCATTTGCAGAACGCAAGCTTCTGGAGGGGACATAAGGTTGGATTAGACAGTTTAGGTATTGTGGTGCAGTGCCAGTGGTTGTCTTGTAGGCAAGCACCAGTACCTTGAATTTGATGCAAGCAGCTACTGGCAGCCAGTGCAGTCTGATGAAGAGAGGTGTGACATGGGCTTTCTTCGGCTCATTAAAGACCACTCTTGCTGCTGCATTCTGAATCATCTGCAAAGGCTTGGAAGTGCATGCAGGAAGGCCCACCAAGAGTGCATTACAATAGTCCAGTCTGGAGAGGACAAGAGCTTGGACAAGAAGTTGTGTAGCCTGCTCTGATAGCAGGCTACACAACTTTCCAGACGCAAAAGACTGTATTAGTGTGGACAAGCTAGTCACATCAGAGCTGCAGGAAATCATTTGCTACTACCAGCCTTTGAGTGAAGATCAGCCATTAATAATTGTGGTACAGACACCCTGGCAAAAAAAAAAAAAATAAATAAATAAATAAATACTTCAAGAACATCCACATCCCATGGTATTCATGGATGACACATACAAAGCCATGACGTCATATAGCTATGCATTTTATGCACTTATTCTAACAACAGTATTGGAAGAGCAGTCCCATTTGTTTACTTTATTATCAGTCAAGAATCAGCAGACCTACTTGCCATCCGCTTGGAAAATCTTGTATTACTCAACCCTGGGATTTCTTCCCAGGTAAAAAGTTAAAAGAGTAGGCCTCTAAATTTTGTCAACAAAATTTGATGATGTACTTCTGCAGTTTTAAGTACAAATATGTCTGCTGGATAAAGACATTGCATAAAGACAGCAAATTGTAAACTACTTTTTTACACATACTCATTTGCCACACACTGCTAACTGTATGCTGATGTAGCTAAATTGCCTCAATTCCTCCTCATGTAGGTCAATAATGATTGACCGTGACCTTAAGGAACTCAGTGCCATAAGAAGAGCTTTTCCAACAGCCCAAGTTCTTCTTTGCTGGTTTCATGATCTCCAGGTAGGCTTATTACTTAAGTTCTGAAAAAAATCCTTCAACAGTTAAAAAAAGGAAAACATTCAAAACAAAACAGATTTCAGAGGTCTTCTAAAAATTCATCATGACAACCGTTTATCATTTAAATGTTTTTGTAGGCTGTGCATAGGTAGCTAGTTCGAAAAGACGGAGGAAACTTGCCTGTGAATCAAAGAAATACTGTGATTCAGGCAATGGCATCAATGAAATCCTGCTTAACGGTAATTTCTTTATGTCATATAACACTTTATTCTTCATAAATGAATATCTGTCTTTAGTTTCTGAAACTAAAACCTTGAATTGTATACTGTTGATTTTCCTTGGATTGGTCCAGTTTATATTTTGTTCTAACTGGATGTTATCGTGTTTTTTTTTTTTTTTATACAGGAAGAACAGTTCAGCAACACATCAACTACAAAGTGCGAAGAGCTCGATACATGTCTGGGTAGTTCATATCCCAGACAGCAGCTGACTCTGTGCCGGATTCATTTTCAAACCGGCAAATCTGCGTTACAGTCACATCCGTTTCAGTGCTGTATCACCGTCTTAGATGGATCCAGCGCGGACTACTCTCTGCGGATCTGGGCCGAGTGTGGTACGGAGCTGGCCCAGTGCTGGTCCAGATGAGGGAAAACCTGATGTGTGCCGGTATGGGCCGTTGTGCCAAAAGACACCGGCCCAAGTCCGTTTTGCGGATTTGCGGATGTATGGGCCGGATCTGGACCACATGATTTTTGCTGTCTGGGATGTAACTATGAATATGAATTATATTATCATTAGACATTTTATACCATAGTAACAATATATACCATCACACTGTCCTATAGGTCCTACATGAAAGTTTACCTGACTGATCTTCTTGGCTGTATTCTCCCTCAACTTCTGGATTTCGGTTACCACAGCTGTCTTGCTCCTCAGTTACATTGTTGTTTTCTCCTATGCTGCCTTGTCCCTCAGTCTTGTCCTGTATATGTTGTTTATTTTCACCTGGGCTGTCTTGTCCCTCAGATTCACAGTGATTTTTGCTCACTTTCTCCTGAGCCATCTTCTCACAGAATTCATTTATTTAAAAAAATATATGAGCATTGACATAAAATATAACCTTACTTAAACGTCACTATCAGTATCTCAAAGTTTAACGATGTAATATTAGATGGTTTATTTTACAGTGTAAGCACAAGGATGTACCTTTGCAAAAAAGACACTTTGCATCCTCTTGATCCTCAGGTAGGCATTTCTTATGAATTTTTACTGAACAACCTGAGCATTTTTCCTATAAAATTAATTTTCATGAAAAATGGTTAGGTCAAGTCTATTTAATTTCTGAGTGCCATTTATAATTTTAGTTATTTTACTCCCCAATCAATCAACCATTTCAATATGGTGTACTATAGCAAAAGACCACAGAAAACTGGAATTGAAGAATCATCTGTTAAGGTTAGAATGCTTCTTTCATTTTATATTTAAATTTTTAAAAGTGTATTTTGTATCACTTGCCTTGCTCTTCCTAGACACAGACTTGTGACAGATACCACAAACACCTGACTTATCTAAAACACAGAGGAAACATATTTGCTGCATTGTTTTCATCAGAAAACAACCAATATGAAACTCTCTCTATACAGGTACATCTCAAAAAATTTGAATATTGTGAAAAAGTTATTTTTTTCCCCTGCAACTTATTTGAAAAACTTTTTTTGTTTTAATTTTGAGAATTAGAGCTTACAGCTCATGAAATTAAAAAATCCAGTATCCCAAAATATTAGAATATTTACATTTGAGTTTTATTAAATGACCATCCCTACAGTATAAATTGTGGGTATGTCTTGTTCTTTGAAAGCACACTAATGGGGAAGACTGCTGACATGGCAATGGTCCAGGAGACAATCATCAAGGTCATTACTGATTGGGTGGCTGATCACTGAGTGCTGTGTCAAAGCATATTAAATGCAAAGTAGAGCAAAACCCATTAAAACACTTGGGAGAGCTTCACAAGGAGTAGAGTCAGCGCAATAAGTCATCATGCTCAAACGTCTTCAGGAAAAGGGCTACCAAGCCAAAATCTGAAACAGGCACAATGTCAGAAGCATCTTAACTTGGCTATGAAGAAAAAGAACTGGACAGTTGCTCAGTGGTCCAGAGTCCTCTTTTCAGATAAATATAAATATTGCATTTTATGTTGAAATGATCAGAGTCTGCTCCCTCTCTTGCTGCACAGGCGAGCATGCAAGATACCCCTTTGCACCTCCTAGAAAGGCTTCAGCAAACTAAAGGTGTTTCAGAAAGAAATGATTAATGTCACAGCTGCAAAATTACCAATAAAAAAACAATGTCATAAGAAAATACACAGCAATTATGATCCTAAAAATTCATGATTTGTAACAGTAGTAGCACTAATAATAATAATGATGATGATAATAATAACAATAACAATATTAACAACAACAAGGTAAAATCATTTTTACCACAGCTGTGAAAACACCACAGGAAACACTGTCATTCTGAAGGGCATGGCTCCTCTTGGTCATTTTCCATGGCCCCTGGAAGCCCTCTGATGAGGCAAATGTACTGCAACATAGTTATAGATTAAAATGTGTAAAATAGATGTCCAAAATTAAGTTAAGTAAGTTTATTTATTATATAAATTCTTACCTCCAGTTTTCAGCTATTTTATTATACTGTTCATCCTGCTCCCCAAGTGAATTTAGGTACAAAATAGTATGATCCACCAGACTGCAGTGCTAGATCAAACAAACAAATAATTTTTAATTATTTAAAACAAAAAATATTTTTGTATGAAATATTATTGTAAGAAAAATGTTTCAATGGAAACCTATATGCTTGACATGTTTAAAATATGCACATTACTACTGGCAGCAAAACATATTTTCTTCGTGAGTGACTTAAAAGAAGAGAAACATGAATGTTTGTATTTGATTTAGTGTGAGCAAATGAGACTAGCAAGGAATGTATTACTGGTAAGACCTGTGAGTTAAAGTTTCACTGGGGAAACTCTTACCTTGGTGAAAAAACGGCTTCTTGCCCTTGCTTTGCCTTCCAAAATCTGTGTTAACGTATGGGTATTGATTGCCACAACATCTGGGGGGTATTCCAGAAAGCAAGGTTAACTTACCATTTGGTAAACCCTGAGCTCTTGGTTGATTAACCGAAAGCCTGCTTACTCTGAGTATGTCAATTCCAAAACACCCGAGAAGAGTTAGTTTAATCAACCTCCTTCTGGTAACCGAGAGTTAATGGGCGTGCACAGTGAATACATGAAGACATTTTCAATGGATCGCTGAATTCACGAGTCACCATGGAAACTAAGGTAAGAAAAAAAGGGCAGCATACTTTACAGAGGCAGAGTTAGAGGATTTAATGCTGGTTTATGAGTACTTAAAACCTACGGCTATGAAAAAAAACAAAAAGGCTGCATCAGCAAAGGCAAGAGTTGGCTTGGCAAAAAAATCACTTGCAGAGTCAATGCATAAGTTTCTTAAAATAAAATATTGTACTCTCTCTCCTTTTATAATAATGCAAAATTAAAAATAAATCATTTTTAGTATGTTGTATATCTACTTAAGCATTTATGTTTCCTGCCACCACAGGAAGGTTTACCACAGTAGTCCTTAGGCTACTTTTTACATTTTTTTTTTACGGAAACTTTAAATAAACAAATAACATCACTGTCACTTTGTGACTTTAAATACACTTGCAGTCATTGTTTCACTTCTGCATTATGCAGTCTTATTTTATTTAACTGCATTTTATATACTGAACTATTATTAGGAGTACTCTTACATGTTACTAATATCTTTGTGTATTAGTACGTTTGAGAATATATATTGAGAATCTTTTATTTTATTGTCTTGCAGTTGCTGATGGATGCATTGTATTATTGGACCCTGATGGTTTCTTCTTGCCAGACAAAGTGTACTTGTATAATTCCACTGTAGAATAAAGATGATGGGAGACCCAGGTATAATGCACACGATTTAATGTATGCACTCTTTTATATAAAATAATAACAAACTGTCATTGTGTTTTCATAGATTATGTCTGGATTAACATGCAGATAAAGTTTCTTCTGCCTCAACACATATTAGCAGTGTAAGAATTTGTCTGCAGATGTTCTTAAATTAAATATTATGTTACAGATTTTATCTTTTTTTGTTATTCCTTCCATGTTGCCCACGAAGAAGCTGTATAAGGTCCATCTTCAAAGGCAAATAAAAAATGTGACATAGAGATGGACCTTATGCAGCTTCAAATAGAAGATAAAAGACTTGCTATTAAAGAGGCCAAATGTTACTTGTTGAATAGTATATAAAGCAAAAAAATAAATATGTATTTTTCCTATATAAACAGTGAACTTCAATGTAAATACTTTCATTAAAATGATTTTCACTTTGCCGTGTTTGGTCTGCTACATTTATTGGGGGTTCCTCTAGGGCATCTTCATCAGGACAAGGAGGGTGGCTCTCTGCTCTTATTGTGGCAATGTTGTGAAGGAAAACACAAGCAACTGTGATGTGACATGCCATCTCTGGACTGACCCTGAGCCCACGCAGGCACTGAAACCTTGCCCTCAGGATGCCTAAGGTCACCTCTACCCTGGCTTGTGTTCTGCTGTGAGCCAGCTGAATCTTGTCTGTGGTACAGGCTCAAATTAGGTAGGAATTCATCAAATAGGGCAGACAAGGGTACCCTCTGTCCCCCAGCAAGTAACCATTGAAGTGCCCTGTAATGACTAAAGTGTATAATACAAGTAGTAAACCATGAAAACATTGTGTAAAGCAAAACTGACCCTGTTGAATTGTGTGCCATAATGATGATTCTATAAAAATTCTGTAATAATGTACAGACCCTGGCCATTTCGCCTAAACTATAGTGATGAGGTGGGCTGCATCACATTATTACCTGGTAAGTGGGAAGCAGTTATGAGTGTAAAATTGATGTAGTCCTATGTAAATGTAAAAGATTAAGGACTGAAAATTAATTGATGCTATGGACATACTTTCTATTAACATTGTCTCACATTTGGGACAATCACATCTCGGAACCCTGAAATTGAAAGTGATATTATACAAGTCAGTGTATGCAGTATAGATAAACGATAGATACAATGATATAATCAAGATATAATCTGTGCTACCTCTCGGATACAAACTAACCCTGGGACATAACCTGCTCTGGAGCAGGCTATCTTCAGAGAGCAAGTTGCTATGGCTACTTACTTAACCTGAAAATTACCTCCGTTTTTGGAACTGAAAGTTGCGGTTATCCACTAACTTACTCTTAAACATACCCGGGTATGTAACATAACCTGCTTTCTGGAACACACCCCAGGTCGCTTCTAAATAAAAACAATAATAAGCAAATAATAATGAATAATTCATAAAGAGCTACAAATGGTTTAAATAAATGTGCATGAAACAAATGTGTGCATTTATAGGCAACCTTCCTCCTGGAGCGCACTCGACATGCAGTGTTTAGTGTTTGAGGCAAACCAGTTGCAGCTCATTACAATAATAAAGGCTATCTGAATGACCATCTCCTAGGTAGGAGGTGGGCTCTCATCCCTTTACCTAAATTTACTACTTCTGACTTAATGTGTACTCTAGAAGCTTGCGTTCTGCAAATTAACTTCTCTGTTCTATTTCATATATTTGTTTTCTATTTATTTATTTATAAAAAAAAAACAATGAACATTTCAACACTTGCATTCTCTATTCTGATTCTATTCTACTACTTACTTGCTTTTATTTATAAAAAAGACTTCACAAACCAAGACTTCTCAAAGCACCTACATAATATTGCTCTTTTGTTGGTTTCGATTGCTTCTATTGCTGTCATTTGTAAGGTGTATATTCACAATATGCGAACAAACATTCATATTGCCTACCCCTCAGGGGCGGATTGGGACCAAAAAGTGGCCCTGGACTTCCTGGCCCACAGCGGCCCACCACAACCCACATCATAATACATTGGCTCATTAATGTGGAGACTAATTTTTTAACACCACTTACTAGCATAAGAATATAACAAAATATAGAAAAAAGTGCTATTTAAACATTTATTTGAAGCATCACTGAACATTTATTCGGTCATATTTGTAAAACAAAGCAACAAATGTAAGAACATTAAAACATGATATAAAATTATAAACAATATTGCTGGTCAGGGAGCATCATCTTGATGCAGTGAAAGCATATCATGTTTGTTTTCTATATTTAATAAAAAACACTGTTAGTAACGTTTTGTTAATATTGTGAGTGCACACAAATAAAAGTAGACCCTTTATATTTCCGAATGATCTATTACTCTTACCTCTGTGAGCAAAAATGACGGAAAACTGTTTTAAATTTTCCAATGAAAATATGCAAACGATCGCGCTGGCGCCTACATGTCCAGCTAAAGCAAAAACGACTGAATATGCGCCTAATATCACACATTTATCTAGGTTTAACGCTTAAACTAACATTGTTTTGCGGCTACTTGAACTGTTTTATATCTATAGATTTTATTTTAGGTAAGTCCTGATGATTTGAGAAGATAAATTGATTAAACAGACTGCGGTCTTCCGCTGGCCACTGTTTGATCCTTTAAAAAAACGAAAACTTATATTTAACAAACCAAAAACGCTCCAATCGTCTTTCTAAATTAACTTATTAAAAAAACGAAACGAAATATAATCACTTTGTCATTACATACAAAATGTAACTATTTTAATAGCTGAAACACTAGCTATAAGCTGTTTTAGAAGAAGGGGGGGGGGAGACAGTCACAGGTCGGACTCGGCCGACAAATTTGACAGTGTAGGTTACTGTCAAAAACTGTCAGAAGTAGCTTGAATGGCGAGAAAATAACTTAGTATATTTTAGTATAATGACTTAGAAGTATATTTTCTGTTTTCTTCTTACCTCCTCTACCGCACTACTGTCCTCCGATGCAGCAGCCAAATTGAAACCTTTCCTGAACATTGCAGCATTTTTCAGCGTCAGATTTGAGAGCCTTTTTTTTGTTTTTTTCTGAGCTTTTCAGCACCGCCTTTCCTTTTTTTTTTACAGTCCATGTCCATCATCTGACTGCTCGTGTTGCACTTATGACATTCTTGCTTGATTTTGATTACGTGATATCCGCAACCTCTGATTGGGTCGGTCGGCCCATCTCGAAACCGCCGACTGGGCCAAATGCTTAACATTTATTATTATTATTATTATTATTATTATTATTATTATTATCATCATATTCAAATCTTGCAAAAGATAAAACTGACCGGCCCACATTTAAAAAATGGTCCGGCCCTTCTGGCATTTGCCAGAATTGCCAGATGGCCAATCCGCCCCTGCTACCCCTACACTCAGATGTGTCAGATTTGTTACCAGGTTGGATGACACAGCACTCAAAGACAATATACAGTTGAAAATGTTCAAAGTAATTAATAATGCATTACCAAGGTGAACAGATGGAACAATGCATCCATGACCTGTGGAGGCAGGCATCAACCAAACAACAGAGAGAGAGAAACAATTAGGAAAAAGCACTGAAGTATCAATATGAAAAGTGAGAGAAGCTAAAGCTTATTTACATATACATATGGAAACAAAGCTAAGACGAGAGGAATGCTACCTCATCTGATACTCTGTGGTGTTCCACAAGGGATTCAAAGCTTACGTAAAGTGGATAGGATCCAATGCTCCCAATGTTGGTACGGCTTCCATGCAGCCGTCCAGACTTCATGATTTGTAAGACTGCATGGGTAAAATGTTTATTTATTCATTTATTTTTAAATTGTTTAACTATTCTTGTAATATATATTGATGTATTTCTTAGTTTGTGTCACAGACCGGTCAGGTTCACTCCCCAGCCAATCACAACGCACCCCACCTGAATACTAATCACCACCACCTGACTCTCATTCACTCTGCTTATCACCTCTGTATTTAAGCACACACCTCAGTAACCACGTTGTCCGATCTCGTGACTACACTGTGGAAGTACCTCTGGTTATGTTACAAGCTTCGACCTATACTTACCTGTCTACTTACCTTCTGCTCTAGTTTCCAGCGTTGATCTCCCAGTATCTGCTCCTAGCTTGGATCCCACTCAAGTTAAGGTGTGTGCTTCTCCTATGCTCGTCATCGTCACACAACCTTCCTGCAAAGAAAGGAAAGGACTGTTATTCATTGGCATTCACTCTGAACATTCACTCCAGTACTCTACTCACCTGCTAATGCAATCTGACTCTCATTTGCCCACCTGTTGAATCTAATAAAGACTGTTGTGACCTGGTGTCTCCGAGTACTTCCGTTACAGTTTGTCTATGTGTATTAATACTTTATGCAAAATCACATAATAAAATCTTTATGCAAAACACAGGCCTATACATTACTACCATGCACCAAAGAGCTGTGATGTTATCAATGGAGGACACATCATTTTCCTTATATTGTTTACTCATATTATACATAGTGTATATAACGCAAAGCACATAGCATAAAAAAAAAAAATCTTAAATAAACAAATAAAGTTCAAACTTACCATTCATTTTTCTCCAAAAATGTCCTTTCAGTTCATGCAAGGATGGGCTGACAATAAAACAAATAAAACATACATATTTTACATATTGCCTACCAAGTTTCAAATCACTGTTTGTCTGACTGTAATATAATCAGTATAATACACTCAAAGTAAAAGTGATATGAATTGTACACTGAAAACCCTAATAAGTTGACTGAACTAAATTGAGTAAACTCGTTGCCTCAATTTAACTGAGTAATGGGGTATCACAAAACTTAAATATGCAAGTTTATTAAACTTGTCAGTTTTGTAGACTCCACTTAAATCATTCAGTTCACCAAACCTGGTGCTTATTTAGTGTACTTAAATGATTGTGTTCACTTAACTTGGTTTTGAGAACATTTGAGTAATCAAACTCAATTTTTTAAGTTAACAGAGCTTAAGAGCCAATCCCAGCCTTGCTTCCATGGTCCTACCCCACTAATCATAACGTCTTGGTTACGTATGGTAACCCTCGTTCCCTGATGGAGGGAACGGAGACGTTGTGTCGAAGTGACGACTAGGGGTCGCTCTTGAGAGCCCGAATACCTCTGACAGCTTTGAGAAAAGGCCAATGAGAATTGGTATGCAGTATTTGCATAGCCCGCTCCGCCCCGGAGATCCGGGCATAAGAGGGGGGGGCTAGGCAATACTCATTGTTCTGATCTGAGGAGCCGAAGCACCCGGCTACACTCAGAGGCGGTCCGAGGTTGTGGCAAGGGGGACACAACGTCTCCGTTCCCTCCATCAGGGAACGAGGGTTACCATACGTAACCAAGACGTTCCCCGTCTGTCGTTCACATTCGACGTTGTGTCGAAGTGACGACTAGGGATCCCAGTTGAAAACACCACAACCAGCGGACCGCGTCACGGTCCGGAGGGAGGTATTCGTGTGGAGAATACACTTGAGGGCTCGCACTAGGGGAGCACAACAAGGGGACGATCCTGAGGCAGGCTCCGCATGAGGAGAGACTGCTGAGCTCAGGGTCGGAGACAAATTTTGTCTTAAGGGAAACACCGCATCTCTGGGAGTATAGGTGGAGATACACACATGGGGCCGCATTAGGAGCCACTACATGTGGGGCACCAACCTAATATGAGAGTTCACAAGAGGCAACCTAACCTCATATTAGATTCTGATAGCTAGTTCCTCCGCTGAACATAGCTACGTTGCGGGTGCAACATGATGGAAATTGTCGTTCAGGGTTCACGCCAGGAAACTTACTGAACTGGGGAAGCGTCATCACCCGTGGGGAACAACGCTTCAGTAAGCTTCTACACCGTGTCAGCTTCAGGAGTTACTGGGCTTGCGTTCAGGACTCCCGAAGAGACTGGTTCTACACGCAGATTGTAGAACCTGGCAAACGTGTTAGGTGTAGCCCAACCTGCAGCTCTGCAAATGTCTGTTAAAGAGATCCCGTTCGCCAGCGCAACCGACGCTGCGACGCCCCTGGTGGAGTGGGCGTGCACCCCCAGCGGGCAGGGCACCCCTGTGGCCTGGTAGGCCAAACGAATCGCATCCACAATCCAGTGGGAAATTCTTTGTTTGGAGACAGCTTTCCCCTTCTGCTGTCCTCCAAAACAGACAAAGAGTTGACTCGACCGTCTGAAGCTTTCAGTACGTTCCAAGTAAATGCTCAGGGCACGGACTGGGCATAACAAGGAGAGGTTGGGGTCGCCTTCCTGAGAGAGATAGCTTGCAGAGTGACCACCTGGTCCCTGAAGGGAGTGGTGGGCACTTTGGGCACATAACCGGGCCGGGGTCTCAGGATAACGTGAGAGTTAGCCGGCCCGAATTCGAGGCACGAGTCACTGACGGAGAGGGCTTGGAGGTCTCCCACTCTTTTGATCGATGTGAGCGCAGTCAGGAGAGCCGTCTTTTGGGAGAGAGCACTGAGTTCGACTGACTGGAGCGGCTCAAAGGGATCTGACTGTAGGCCCCGGAGGACCACAGACAGATCCCAAGAGGGGACAAGGCGCGGTCTGACGGGGTTCAGCCTGCATGCACCTTTAAGGAATCGTATAACCAAATTGTGCTTCCCAACCGATCTACCTTCCACCAGGTCGTGGTTAGCGGCAATAGTGGCTACCTGGACCTTAAGTGTTGAAGCAGAAAGGTGTCTATCCGTTCGTATGCCACATCTCCGTGGGTTCTCCCCCCGGGAGGAACACCAGTTTGTGAATTTGCACCATCTGAGGTCATACAGCCGCCTCGTGGAGGGAGCTCTCGACTGTAACAGAGTGTTTACCACTGCCAGTGGGAGATCTCTGAAATCCTCCTGGTCGCGTCCAGGGACCATACGTAGAGGTTTCAGAGATCTGGGCGCGGGTGCCATATCGTGCCCTTCCCCTGTAAAAGGAGGTCCTTTCTCAGGGGAATGCGCCAGGGAGGAACGGGGGAGAGGAGCACCAGCTCTGAGAACCAAACCCTGTTGGGCCAGTAGGGGGCCACCAGCAGGATCTGTTCTCTGTCCTCCCTGACTTTGCACAGGGTCTGTGCAATTAGGCTCACTGGTGGAAACGCATACTTGAGGAGGCCCTGAGGCCAGCTGTGTGCCAGTGCATCTGTGCTGAGGGGCGCCTCGGACAGACCGTACCACAACTGGCAGTGAGTGTTCTCTATCGAGGCAAACAGGTCGACCTGGGCCTGACCGAAAAGACTCCAGATCAGCTGAACCGTCTGAGGGTGAAGTCTCCACTCGCCCCGAAGCGAAGTCTGTCGGGAAAGCGCGTCCGCTACCCAATTGAGTTCGCCCGGTATGTGGGTGGCTCGTAGAGACTTGACATTGTTTCGACACCAAAGGAGGAGATGGCGGGCTAGCTGTGACATGCGAAAGGAGCATACACCGCCCTGGTGATTGATGTAGGCTACAGTCGCAGTGCTGTCTGTGCGGACCAGCACGTGTTTGCCCTGAACCAAAGGTCGGAACCTCTTCAGGGCCAAAAACACTGTCAGCAGCTCAAGGCCATTGATATGCCAATGCAGCCGAGGGCCCGACCAGAGCCCTGCAGCTGCTTGCCCATTGCATACGGCGCCCCAGCCTGTGTTGGATGCATCTGTTGTAACCAAAATGCGCCTGGACACTTGTCCTAAGGGCACCCCGGCCCGTAGGAACGAAATGTCTTTCCAAGAACCAAGGGTTTTTAGACATACAGGTGTGAAGTGCACCCGGTATGAACCCTGGCGCCATGGCCATCTCGGGACTCGGGAACGCAGCCAGTGTTGTAATGGTCTCATGTGCATCAGGCCCAGCGGCGTGACGGCGGCTGCAGATGCCATGTGACCCAGGAGCCTCTAAAATTGTTTGAGGGGGACCGTCGGGCTGCGTGAGAGCTTCTGGATGCAGCTCAGCACTGACTGTGCACGCTCCGGGGAGAGCCGTGCATTCATGGCAACCGAGTCTAGTTGTACACCGAGAAAAGAGATGCTCCGTACTGGGGCGAGCTTGCTCTTTTCCCAGTTGACCCGAAACCCCAGATGGGCCAGATGGTTGAGAACCACATCCTTGTGTTTGCATACCAACTCCTGGGAGTGTGCTATGACCAGCCAGTCGTCGAGGTAATTGAGAATGCGGATGCCCCTCTCCCGGAGAGGGGCAAGGGCTGCTTCTGCGACTTTCGTAAAGACGCGGGGAGACAGGGAGAGCCCAAATGGAAGGACTTTGTACTGAAATGCTCGACCTTCGAAGGCAAACCGCAGGAAGGGCCTGTGTCTTGGAAGAATCGAGACATGAAAGTACGCGTCTTTCAGGTCTATCGCCACAAACCAATCCTGTAATCTGATACACGTGAGAATGCGTTTGAGCGTTAGCATTCTGAAGGGGAGCTTGTGAAGGGCCCGATTCAGAATCCTCAGATCCAGGATTGGTCTTAAACCGCCACCTTTCTTGGGTACAATGAAGTAGGGGCTGTAGAACCCTTTCTTCATGTCGGCTGAGGGGACCGGCTCTATCGCGTCCTTCGCCAGAAGGGTCACGATCTCCGCCCGAAGAACCGCAGCATTCTCGCCCCGAACATCGGTAGAGAAGATGCCGCTGAACTTGGGCGGGTTGCGTGCGAATTGGATAGCATAGCCGAGTCGGATGGTTCTGAGAAGCCAGCGAGAGAGATTGGGTATCTCGAGCCAAGCTGTAAAACTCTCTGCCAACGGTCTCAGGGGGACCACCGACGTACCTTGGGTGGGTACAGTGTGACTGAGTTGTGGTGAAAGCCCTTTGTTCGGGGGCGTGCTGTCCCGGAGGACACAAGGTGCTTTGATCGCCATAACCGACATACAAGGATCCGTGAGAAGATCGCCTGAGCTCAGGGGATCGACTGATGGATGCGCTTGATTCGTCAAAGCATGCCGAAGCGCAGGCCCTGCGGTTGAGCATGCTCTGATGTGTTCTGGTGGCTGGGTACCCCGGAGGGACGCAGTCACATAGATTTTTTCGCCCAGAGAAGAAAATTGCTCTTTTATTGACCATGTGATGGCCGTCTGCCGTGAAGCAGACAGCCGGGGTGGGTCAGCAGATCTCTCTCCTCCGGGCTGCTCGTTTCAGGAACGCTTCGAAGCCTGACGAGGGTTCTTAGCGGCCTGAGACTGAGCTAACGGCGCCACCTTCTTGCGAGAGCTCGACCGCAAGGCTGGTTTAGGTGCAGGACCAGCCTGTGGCGGGCCCTGAGCCGGTCTGGAAGGCGGTCGTCCTCGGCGTGAAACAGGCGGAGGCTGCTGCTTCTGGGGTGCGGGCCCGGCGCCCGACGAGGCAAGATGTGTTTGATAGCCTCCGTCTGTTTCTTCACTGCGGAGAACTGCTGTGCAAATTCCTCGACAGTGTCGCCAAAGAGACCAGCCTGAAAAATGGGGGCGTCAAGAAAGCGAACCTTCTCAGCGTCCTTCATTTCCGCCAGATTCAGCCAAAGGTGGCGCTCCTGGACCACCATGGTGGACATCGCCCTCCCCAGAGCCTGCGCCGTGACCTTCGTAGCTCGTAGAGCATAGTCAGTCGCCGAGCGCAGATCCTGCAAAAGCTCTGGTTTGGGAACACCCTTGTGCAACTTGCTAAGAACCTTGGCCTGATAGACCTGCAGGACGGCCATAGCGTGAAGGGCGGACGCAGCTTGTCCAGAAGCAGCATAAGCCTTCCCCACGAGAGCGGAAGAAGCCTTACATGCCCTGGACGGGAGTTTTGGGCGGTCCCGCCAGGTGGCGGCGGTCTGCGGGCAAAGATGCACCGCGATCGCACGCTCCACGGCGGGAACCTCCGTATACCCCTTCGCTGGACCTCCATCGAGGGTGGTGAGAGAGGAAGAACCGCTAAGACGTGTTCTGGCTGAAAAAGGAGCCTTCCACGACTTAGTCAGTTCCTCATGCACTTCCGGGAAGAAAGGAACTGGGGTAGAACGTGGCCGAGAACCACGGTCGTTACCCAGATACCAATCATCCAGCCGTGAGCGCTCAGGACGGGGCGGAGACTTCCACTCAATCCCGATTGCTTTGGCCGCCCGTTCGAGCATGGCTGCCATTTCCGCGTCTGCTACTGACTGAGAACCCGCCCCCGCAGCGGGTGCCTCAGACAGCGCGTCTGCTTCAGATGGCTGCCCACTCTCCGATGCTGCAGACACTTCTTCCTCCCCCGCAGGAGCCCCGAATAACCAATCCAACCCGTACTGAGACGAGTTTTCAAAGTCATCCGAAAGCTCGACCGGCAGACACACAGAGCGCGAGGGACGCGGGGAATTACCCGGCGAAACGCTCGCACTCTCTCGCTCTTCATCAACACGCGCCGCGGCAGCCTCGTACCCGGAAGTAGAAGGACGAGCTGCAGGAGCGGGTGATGCGAGCCGCGGTCTTTTAGTAAAGAACGCGACTCGCGAACGAAGTGTGCTGAGGGGCATGTTCTTGCAAGCAGGACATCCGCCCTCGCCGAACGCTGCTTCAGCATGGTCACGACCCAAACACTGAAGACAGAGCTCGTGCCGATCGTTTTGGGAGAGAAAGAAGCCGCAACCAGAAGGACACGGAAGGAAAGGCATAGTAAACACACAAACCCACCGTGTCTGCACTCTTTTAGAGAAATTTGCTCTTTTAGATTTTATTAAGAGGAAATCTGCTCTTCAAGATTCGCCTTAGAAGCACCCAGGGGACTCTCACTGCTACTGCGTTCGAGAAGGAAGAGACCGCTGCCCGTGCCGTAGATCCAACGACGAGAGAGGTGAGTAACGCTGCTTCTCAATGAAGAGACTCGGCATTCGGCTCCGAAGAAACAGAACAATGAGTATTGCCTAGCCCCCCCCCTTATGCCCGGATCTCCGGGGCGGAGCGGGCTATGCAAATACTGCATACCAATTCTCATTGGCCTTTTCTCAAAGCTGTCAGAGGTATTCGGGCTCTCAAGAGCGACCCCTAGTCGTCACTTCGACACAACGTCGAACGTGAACGACAGACGGGGAACAATAACAACCTGCTTCCATAAAGGTCACATTCAAACCTTTATAGCTAAATACTAATTAGCTATAACACATCAGCACATGCTAATGTAATTATCAGAAAGACTCTCAATATATACTTGCATTTAAACTGTCAAAGAACATGCAGTATATGCAGTCTTCAAATTTCGCTGTCCATCCTCAACCTAACCACAGGCAAACTCTTTACCACAACGGTAACACTACAAAACCAACATGACAGAAACCTATGTAAATCCTAACATAACACAACGTTTAAGTACTAACTTATATCTCCCTATGTTAATCTTGTGCAAAAACACACAAAATAACACTTAATTTCAACATTTATTTTCCATATTGTCTGATGCAAAGCATGATGGCAAAATGACATTTTGAGCTTACAAAACTTATTTCAATGAGTCCAATGAACTTTCATTATTATTTAAATGAAAACAACTAATTTCATTTAGTTCATTTCACTGTTGGTTTTACAGTGTATTCAGTACTGCTGCCCTGAGAGCAGCGTGTAGTTGACTACTAATGCAGCGATACGAATCCATTGAGTACTCCTGCCCTGAGAGCAGCGTGCAGTTGACTACTAATAACGCAGCGATACGAACCCATTGAGTACTCCTGCCCTGAGAGCAGCGTGTAGTTGACTACTAATAACGCAGTGATACGAACCCATTGAGTACTCCTGACCTGAGAGCAGCGTGCAGTTGACCACTAATAACGCAGCGATACGAACCATTGAGTACTCCTGCCCTGAGAGCAACGTGCAGTTGACTACTAATAACGCAGCGATACGAACCCTTTGAGTTCTCCCTGCTCTGAGATTACCACTAGGGCGGGAAATGTATAATTTTGATCGATTAAATGTGTAAAGATTTCTATTAGCCGATGACGCATATATAAACTCTACAGACAGTGGGGCATGGGCAGCACTGATAAGTCATGCTTTATCTCTGTTAAATGACCCCATAAGCAGCTTTGGTAAGCACAGATAAGCAGTGAAATCATGATAGAACGTTTAGAAAAACGATTATTACTTCTTTACATTTTTAATGCTCCCTCAAACATCTCAGTAAACATTTCGATGGTGTTTATCTGTGAATTTTAACAAAATATACCCTAAATTCACTTACGTTACAACAAACGCAATCAATCCCACAATGTTTATAACGTATCTGTGCGAACTTTTCCCTCCACATTTCCAAACATCTTGGGCCCGCCTCCGCTTCAATTTCACTGGTTGAATCTTTGAACCAATCATTTTCCTTTCTGCCCTCAGATCATTTTTGAGTAAGCAAAACTCCCATCTGCTAAAAGTGTGAATGGTACCCAACCCTATTTCTAGCATTTGCAAAACAGCATTTTTCCATCTTAAAAACATAGCTAAATTACGACCTATGCTCTCAAATTTAAATGCAGAAATGTTAATTCATGCATTCATGACCTTCAGGATAGATTATTGTAATGGTTTATTGGGTGGTTGTTCCGCACGCTTAAAAAACAAACTCCAGCTGGTCCAAAATGCAGCAGCTAGAGTTCTTACTAGAACCAAAGAGTATGAGCATATTAGCCCAGTTCTGTCAACATTGCACTGGCTCCCTATTAAACATTGTATTGATTTTAAAATCTTGCTAATAACTTATAAAGCCCTCACTGGTTTAGCTCCTCAGTACTTGAGGGAGCTCTTATTACATTATAGTCCCTCACACCCACTGCGTTCTCAAAACTTTGGCAATCTGATAATACCCAGAATATCAAAATCAACTGCGGGCGGTAGATCATTTTCTTACTTAGCGCCAAAACTATGGAACAATCTACCTAACTCTGTTCGGGAGGCAGACACACGCAGTCAGTTTAAATCTAGACTAAAGACCCATCTCTTTAGCCTGGCTTACACATAACACATTTAAATATTACTAATATTCAAATCCGTTAAAGGATTGTTAGGCTGCATTAATTAGGTCAACCGGAACCGGGAACACTTCTCATAATGTTGAGAAGTAACCTGATGCACTCGTTGCATCATAAGAAGAATGGAATCTATGCTAATGTTGTCTGTCTCCTGCTTATTCCGAGGTCAGATCCAGTATGAATCCTGAACAGTTGGCCACTGCAGTTCCCTGATCCAGTTCGTATCCAGATGGTGGGTCAGTACATATAGACCACCTCTACAGGTCTGTATGGGAGTATAAACTACTTGTTTTGCACATCCTATTATGCAAGACCATCAGTGGTTAGATCGCTCCTTTCAGCGACTCTACGACCAGTAACACTGAGTTAGAGCATCTATGCAGTTTTACAGATGTTATGCCTGCTTATGTTGAAAAGCTTATTTCTCGGTCTGAGAAAGAAGTTTTATGCAGTGGTAAGAGAAATAGAGACCAACATTCATAATCTTTCTTGTGCATGAATAAAATCCTATTTGCAATGCAGAAAGACTCTTCTTAATGTGTTAGACTAGTGCTTCCCAAACTGTGGGCCGCGGCCCCCCGGTGGGCCGTAGCGGTATTGCAGGGGGGCCGTAGCTAGGCTAAATCAAAATATTAAAATGGGGGATGGGGTGCGCAAAAGAAAATATTTTTCGGAGGTAAGCGTTAAAACAATGCCCTGACCGTACAGTGCAGTCAAGAATAACTTAAAGAGGTTGGACGAGCTTTTGTCTCTTGCTACAGGTGAATCCTCCCTATGCTGCGCGTTTTAAGTGTCAGTTCATTTGCGATTGTAATGTATATTTTTATTCGTTGTTACTAAATAAACGATCGAGTGTGAGACTGTTCTGTCATAAATCGCATACCTTTAATTCCTGAACTTTCTACTGTCTGTTATTGGAAACGAAAGCTACTGGTTGATGTCTGGGTCTCAAGTTTACACGCTTTTGGTCCGTGCACTAGATCTTGAGTTGGAAATCACTGAGGCTGTTTGTCCATTCCATTGCTTTGGTTTTTACTATGTTACTGTGCTATTTCAATAATGAATCCAACATAAATATGTGGATGACATTTCCGAAACATTGCAGCGTGTGTGTGTCCGAAAACTAAAGTTGCATATAAACTCTGAATGGGTTATAGTCAGTGGTGTGGTTCCTGAAGAAGTGGGCATACTCTTCGCATACATGCATATAAAATGGGTCGGGTTTTCTCTGTGTTAGAGTCGTTTTTAACTTACTATTTTACGTATTCGTTTACTGGATCCTTTGATAGAAAAGTTAACTGGGTTTACCTCTATAGGACGTCCTTTTCTGATCGTAAAAACTTGCTTATTTTTATTTGTAAGGTATTGTTTTCGTTATTATAAACTGATTCAAAGGTAATCAATCATAAATATTACCTTTTCCAGTCGTGCGCCTGCCCTAATATGCTTTTGCTTATGAACAGCAACATCTGCGGTGCGGGAGAAAGAGCGGGCGCGGGCGCATCAGGCACAATCATCAAACATATTTCAAAGCAAGCCGGCGCCACGGTCCTGACCGCATTATCACTATCTCTACAGTGTCGGGATTGTGGCTAATGCAGGACACGAATGATGTGCGCAGGGGGTATTATTAGAAGTGGGTATACGCAAAGCCGACTGAAACCCTCCACTACATCACTGATTACAGAAAGTGCGCAACTCGCGCTCCTTTTAACTACAAAGCGTCACTCAACTTCACTGCGATCTCAGAAAGTTCCTTTATAAACAATTAAGGTTTCTAAAATACAAAACGAATCTCTAATTACATCGCATTTGCACTTAGTTAATGAGATGATTCACCAGCGTGCAAAACGAAACCAGCATTTTGCATTCTGACAAAAACGTTTCTAATTGGCAATTGCATTCAAGAAATCAACAGATATGCATGTGATTGGGCTACATTGCTTAACCACGCAATAACACATTGGATAGCTTGCTTTCGTTTCGTTTTCGTATTTAGCAGCGTCTAGTACCCCGGGCGGACATCTAGGATTCCATGATTCCTTTTTAAGATGACATGAAATTTCCCTTATAACCAAAAGATGGAAGCAGAGGCTTAGTTATTGACTGCAGCTGCCATTTAAACGCCTTAGTCTTGCTTTTCGATTCATTATAAAATTAGGGGGTAGTGGAGCTTTTGCTATGTTTTTGGGGGGCCTTACCCCTCTGAAGTTTGGGAAGCTCTGTGTTAGACATTTTTTGCATATCCCATTATGCAAGACCATCAGTGGTCAGATCGCTCCGTTCAGCGACTCTATGACCAGTAACAGTGAGTTAGACCTTCTATGCAGTTTCACATATGTTATGCCTGCCTATGTTGAAAAGCTTATCTCTCGGTCTGAGAAAGACGTTTAATGCAATGGTAAGAGAAATAGAGGCCAACATTCATAATCTTTCTTGTGCATGAATAAAATCCTTTTTGCAATACCGAAAGTCACTTCTTGATGTGTTAGAAGTTTTTTGCACATCCCATTATGCAAGACCATCAGTGGTCAGATAGCTCCGTTCAGCGACTCTATGACCAGTAACACTGAGTTAGACCTTCTGTGCGGTTTTAAAGAACTGATGCCTGTTTATGTTGAAAAGAGTATCTCTCGGTCTGAGAAAGACGTTTTATGCAATGGTAAGAAAAATAGAGACCAGCATTCATAATCTTTCTTGTGCATGAATAAAATCCTATTTGCAATACAGAAAGACACTTCTTAATGTGTTAGAAATTTTTTGCACTTCCCATTATGCAAGACCATCAGTGGTCAGATCGCTCCGTTCAGCGACTCTATGACCAGTAACACTGAGTTAGATCTTATATTCGGTTTTTAAGAACTGATGCCTGCTTATGTTGAAAAGCTTATCTCTCGGTCTGAGAAAGACGTTTTATGCACTGGTAAGAAAAATAGAGACCAACATTCATAATCTTTCTTGTGCATGAATAAAATACTTTTTGCAATACAGAAACACACTTCTTAATGTGTTAGAAGTTTTTTGCACATCACATTATGCAAGACCATCAGTGGGCAGATCGCTCCGTTCAGCGACTCTATGACCAGTAACACTGAGTTAGATCTTCTATGCAGTTTTACAGATTTTATAACTGCTTATGTTGAAAAGCTTATCTCTCGGTCTGAGAAAGACATTTTTTGCAATTGTAAGAGAAATCGAGTCCAACATTTCTAATCTTTCTTGTGCATGAATAAAATCCTATTTGCAATACAGAAAAACATTGGTCCGACGGCAACTTCGTGTCCCTGGCCAAAAATAGCCACGGTAGGACGGCATAAATCGGTAAAAATATGTAACACCTAACATCTGTTAAAAACTGCGGTCAAGCCAGCCGCCAGTTCGAAAAGCACGGTCAATCTAGCCGCCAGGTTATTTTGACGGTCGCGCATAAACTGCGTCTTACGGTAAAATCGTCAGAGAACTGATCTGGTTGCAAGCGCTAGTCTAGCAAACTTTTTTCTTTCTTTTTTTTTTTTACACATTATATATATATATGTATTAGAAATTAAGAGCCCCCCAAACCTCATATAGCCTACACACTGTTTTATTTCTATTTTCAAAAATGTATAAAAATAAAAGTTCTAGATTGCACAGACTACTTTCACCTCAGATTGAGAGTACACCTTGCCACGATGTCACCAGCATAGTTTCAGGACGATCTGATGTGGAATTACAAAATAAGAGCCCCCCCAAACCTCATATACACACTGTTTTATTTCTATTTTCAAAAATGTATAAAAATAAAAGTTCTAGATTGCACAGACAACTTTCACCTCAGATTGAGAGTGTACCTTGGCAAGATGTCACCAGCATAGATTCAGGACGATCTGATGTGGAATTACAAAATAAGAGCCCCCCAAACCTCATATACACAGTTTTATTTCTATTTTCAAAAACGTATAAAAATAAAAGTTCTAGATTGCACAGACTACTTTCACCTCAGATTGAGAGTGCACCTTGGTACGATGTCACCAGCAGAGTTTCAGGACGATCTGATGTGGAATTACAAAATAAGAGCCCCTCAAACCTCATAAATACGGTCTTTTATTTCTATTTTCAAAAATCTATAAAAATAAAAGTTCAAGATTGCACAGACTACTTTCACCTCAGATTGAGAGTGCACCTTGGCACGTTGTCACCAGCATAGTTTCAGGACGATCTGATGTGGAATTACAAAATAAGAGCCCCTCAAACCTCATAAATACAGTCTTTTATTTCTATTTTCAAAAATCTATAAAAATAAAAGTTCTAGATTGCACAGACTACTTTCAATCTCAGATTGAGAGTGCACCTTGCCACAGTATCACCAGTATAGTTTCAGGACTATCTGATGTGGAATTACAAAATAAGGGCCCCTCAAAGCTGATATATATTATTTCTATTTTCAAAAATCTATAAAAATAAAAGTTCTAGATTGCACAGACTACTTTCACCTCAGATTGAGAGTGCACCGTGGCACGATGTCACCAGCATAGTTTCAGGACGATCTGATGTGGAATTACAAAATAAGAGCCCAAACCTGATATATATACATTGTTTTGCCTCTATTTTTTAAAAATCAATAAAAATAAGATTAAAATGATGTATTGTGAAATTGTGAAAATAGACAAAACAGCATATATATCAGGTTTGGGGGGCTCTTATTTTGTAATTCCACATCAGATGGTGCTGAAATTATGCTGGTGACATTGTGGCAAGGTGCACTCTCAATCTGAGGTGAAGGTGGTCTGTGCAATCTAGAACTTTAATTTTTATAGATTTTTGAAAATAGAAATAAAAGACCGTATTTATGAGGTTTGGAAGGCTCTTATTTTGTAATTCCATATCAGATCGTCCTGAAACTATGCTGATGACATCGTGCCAAGGTGCACTCTCAATCTGAGGTGAAAGTAGTCTGTGCAATCTAGAACTTTTATTTTTATAGATTTTTGAAAATAGAAATAATAAATATCAGCTTTGGGGGGCCCTTATTTTGTAATTCCACATCAGATAGTCCTGAAACTATACTGGTGATACTGTGGCAAGGTGCACTCTCAATCTGAGTTGAAAGTAGTCTGTGCAATCTAGAACTTTTATTTTTATAGATTTTTGAAAATAGAAATAAAAGACTGTATTTATGAGGTTTGAGGGGCTCTTATTTTGTAATTCCACATCAGATCGTCCTGAAACTATGCTGGTGACAACGTGCCAAGGTGCACTCTCAATCTGAGGTGAAAGTAGTCTGTGCAATCTAGAACTTTTATTTTTATAGATTTTTGAAAATAGAAATAAAAGACCGTATTTATGAGGTTTGAGGGGCTCTTATTTTGTAATTCCACATCAGATCGTCCTGAAACTCTGCTGGTGACATCGTACCAAGGTGCACTCTCAATCTGAGGTGAAAGTAGTCTGTGCAATCTAGAACTTTTATTTTTATACATTTTTGAAAATAGAAATAAAACAGTGTGTATATGAGGTTTGGGGGGCTCTTATTTTGTAATTCCACATCAGATCGTCCTGAATCTATGCTGGTGACATCGTGCCAAGGTGCACTCTCAATCTGAGATGAAAGTATTCTATGCAATCTAGAACTTTTATTTTTATACATTTTTGAAAATAGAAATAAAAGAGCGTATTTATGAGGTTTGGAAGGCTCTTATTTTGTAATTCCACATCAGATCGTCCTGAAACTATGCTGGTGACATCGTGGCAAGGTGTACTCTCAATCTGAGGTGAAAGTAGTCTGTGCAATCTAGAACTTTTATTTTTATAGATTTTTGAAAATAGAAATAAAACAGTGTGTAGGCTATATGAGGTTTGGGGGGCTCTTATTTTCTAATACATATATATATATATATATATATATATATATATATATATATAATGTGTAAAAAAAAAAAAAAGAAAAAAGTTTGCTAGACTAGCGCTTGCAACCAGATCAGTTCTCTGACGATTTTACCGTAAGACGCAGTTTATGCGCGACCGTCAAAATAACCTGGCGGCTAGATTGACCGTGCTTTTCGAACTGGCGGCTGGCTTGACCGCAGTCTTTAACTCGTGCATTTATAGTCGTCATGACTCTTTTTGAAATACATATGAAATATGTAAAAGCTATTGTGCTTACATCTTGGTTAGTACTTGAATAATTAATTTAAGTGTCCAAGTAGCCTAGTTTTAAGAGGTTGTGAATAGACGTCCACTGACGTCCTTTACACGTCTAGCTAATTATTCTTTTAAAAAACGAAAATCTTAATGAAATACATACTCATTTGCTGTTTTACATCTTGTTTAATGACAATTTATATCGAGAAAGTGCCCTGTTGTTAACTGATTGAATTGTAGTCATTATAGGCCTACCCAAAATTAATAAAAGTATGTGAAAAATATAAATTAAACTTCACATTGGAAAATATACTTGGAATAGCACTGAGGAAACTGCACAGTTTGAACGAATATAAAGTTTACACATTTTATTGTAGATTTTATTTTTTCTCTTGCCAAACTCTTGTTTCACACTCCAGTCCAGCAGGTGGCAGAAGAGAGCGTTAACTCATTTTCCCTCATCTTTCCGCAAGGAGATCTTTAGCGTAGTTTTGTTTTTCCTCTCATGCAAAAGGTTTAGGAAGTATTAAAAATCTACTGCTGGGTAAGTACATTTTGTGGTATTTTATTAATGTGGTTGAGTCTTACTTGTTTGACACGAAGAAACCGAAAATACATTTTGCGCACATTGTCAACTAAAACGTAGTTAGAGTTTTTTTTTTTTTGGCTAAAATTAGCTAGTGTGCTAAAATTTACTAGGGTTAATGCTAGGCTTTATTTACCCTTAAACAAAACTGCTAGCGTGAGTTCGCAAGTATAAACCACCATGGGGGTTACTTGAGTTCTGCTATTTTATCCAGTTAAGCAATCCTCTTGGTGGAAAATTGATAGTTTATTGGAAGAAAGCGTATTAATTAAAGGCAAAAAACTTCAAAACTTCAAAGAAATATGTTACTGGTCAAAGAAATATTTCATTGTAGACATGCAGCATATACGAGCACAACGGTATGTTTAATGATGCATTAAATGTTATTATTTTCAGATGTAGTCCTCTGGCAGTTTTTTTTTTTTTTTTTCAGAAAATAACCTGAAAGTGTGATATGTAAAATTTAGGAGAACCTCAAAAATAACAAGTCTGTAAATGAATTTGAACATGGATGTTTTCATTAACTGTTTTAAAAGTATTTTGTAATTTTAGATTTGTTAAACATGTTCTCTGAGTAGTGGAGGAAGTGGAGGCGATGAAAGGCGATGCCATGAAAGCAGCTCTGAATCTGAGGGTCAGTGGAGTCTTGGCAGGGGAGGGCAATCCTGTCAAGGAGGGATCAACACATGATTATGTGGCCAGCTGTAGTTCTGACATTGGTATAGCGGTGGAAATTAAGTGAAAAGTGGATCTGTGTAAGTTTCAAATTTGACATGAAAATTGTGTATATATTTCTGTATATACATGCTTGCACGCACGCACGCACGCACACACACAACTGTGTTATGTAAATTATATTTACAATTGTATTACATTGTTTCGATTGTGGTGACACTTTCTTTTTCTTTTTCCTTTTTTTTTTCACCCTTTCAGGTTCAGCAACTGTCCAGAGTTGGTGGATCTTCTGTCAGAGACTGTGTGAACAAAGTCATAGATCACTAACACTTGTTCATGAGCAGGTATGTATTCACCTTGCATATTTTGTGTATTGCTGCATAATATTTCAGCAAAAGTCGTCAAGTCAGCTTTATTTATATAGCGCTTTTTACAATACAAATTGTGTCAAAGCAACTTTACAGTATTAAATGGGAAAGTAATATATCAATAATTCAAAAGAAACTTTAAACAATTTTAGTTTAAGGAAATTAATCAATAGTTCCAAAGTAATAAATTGTTTGTCCCCAATTTAGTTTTCCCCAATTTAGTTGTTGTCCCCAACTGAGCAAGCCATAGGCGACAGTGGCAAGGAACCAAAACTCCATCTGTGACACTGATGGAGAAAAAAAAACCTTGGGAGAAACCAGGCTCAGTCGGGGGGTCAGTTCTCCTCTGACCAATAAACAAGTAGTTTATACTCCCATACAGACCTGTAGAGGTGGTCTATATGTACTGATCCACCATCTGGATACAAACTGGATCAAGGAAAACTGCAGTGGCCAACTGTTCAGGATTCATACTGGATCTGACCTCGGAATAAGCAGAAGACAGACAATATTAGCATAGATTCCATTTTTCTTGCATCAGGTGTTATGGGAAGTGTTCCCGGTTCCGGTTGACCTAATTAATGCAGCCTAACAATCCTTTAACGGATTTGAATATTAGAAATATTTAAATGTGTTAAGTGTATGCCAGGTTAAAGAGATGGGTCTTTAGTCTAGATTTAAACTGACTGAGTGTGTCTGCCTCCCGAACAGAATTAGGTAGATTGTTCCATAGTTTCGGTGCTAAGTAAGAAAATGATCTGCCACCCGCAGTTGATTTAGATATTCTGGGTATTATCAGATTGCCAGAGTTTTGAGAACGCAGCGGGCGTGAGGGACTATAATGTGATAAGAGCTCCCTCAAGTACTGAGGAGCTAAACCATTGAGGGCTTTATAAGTAATTAGCAAGATTTTAAAATCAATACGATGTTTAATAGGAAGTCAGTGCAGTGTTGACAGAACCGGGCTAATATACTCATACTTTTTGGTTCTAGTAAGAACTCTAGCTGCTGCATTTTGGACCAGCTGGAGTTTGTTTATTAAGCGTGCAGAACAACCACCTAATAAAGCATTACAATAATCTATCCTGGAGGTCATGAAGGCATGAATTAATATTTCTGCATTTGACTTTGAGAGCATAGGTCGTAATTTTGCTATGTTTTTAAGATGGAAAAATGCTGTTTTACAAATGCTAGAAATGTGGTGTTCGAAGGAAAGATTGCTATCAAATAACACACCTAGGTTGCTTACTTGCTGAGGTTTTTGGCCCAATAATTAACACCTCTGTTTTTTCAGAATTTAGCAATAAGAAATTACTTGTCATCCAGTTTTTAATTTCAACTATGCATTCCATTAGTTAAACATACTTTGTATGTTTCGCCAGGCCTTGAAGAAATATAGAGCTGAGTATCATCAGCGTAACAGTGAAAGCTAACACCATGTTTCCTGATGATATCTCCTAAGGGTAACATGTAAAGCGTAAAAAGTAATGGTCCTAGTACTGAGCCTTGAGGTACTCCATACTGAACTTGCAATCGATACGATACCTCTTCATTTATTGCTACAAAATGATAGCGGTCGGATAAGTACGATTTAAACCATTCTAATGCATTACCGCTAATGCCAACATAATTTTCGAGTCTATTCAAAAGAATGTTGTGGTCAATAGTATCAAACGCAGCACTAAGATCCAGTAGCACTAAAAGAGAGATACAACCACGGTCGGATGATAAGAGCAGGTCATTTGTTACTCTAATGAGAGCAGTTTCAGTACTGTGATAAGGTTGAAATCCTCACAGATATTATTTTTCTTTAAAAAGGAACATTATTGTGAGGATACTACCTTCTCTAGTATTTTTGATAGAAAAGGGAGATCTGAGATTGGTCTGTAATTAATCAATTGATTAGGGTCAAGTTGTGGTTTTTTAATGAGAGGCTTAATAACAGCCTGTTTGAAGGTTTTGGGGACATATCCTAATGACAGTGATGAGTTTATAATATTCAGAAGAGGATCTAGGATATCTGGAAGCACCTCTTTTAGTAGTTTAGATGGGATAGGGTTGGTTTAGATGATTTAACAAGTTTATAAAATTCTTCCTCCCCTATAGTAGAGAATGAGTGGAATAGTTCCTTAGGAGATCTATAGCACACTATTTGATCTGCTACTGTTCCTGACGGCTGCATGGTTACAATTTTATTTCTAATAGTATCGATCTTTGTTGTAAAGTAATTCATAAAGTCATTACTACTGTGTTGTTTGGAAAAATCTGTTGGTGCTTTATTTTTGATTAATTTTGACACTGTATTGAATAAATACCTAGGGTTATGTTTGTTTTCTTCTAAGAGATGAGAAGTAATCGGTTCTAGCAGTTTTTAATGCTTTTCTATAGGATACAGTAGATTCACGCCAGCCGGAACGAAAGACCTCTAGTTTTGTTTTCCTCCAGCTGCGCTCCATTTTCCGTGCTGCTCTCTTAAGGGTGCGAGTGTGCTCGTTATGCCACGGTGTTGGACTGTTTTCCTTAATCTTCCTTAAGCGTAAAGGAGCAACCGCATCCAAAGTGCTAGAAAAGAGAAAGTCAATAGTTTCAGTTACATCATCAAGTTTATCTGAGCTATTGGATATACTAAGGAATTCAGATAAGTCAGGAAGATCACATATAAAGCTGTCTTTGGTGGATGAGGTGATAGTTCTACCATACTTGTAGCAAGGAGTGGGACTTACAGTTTTAGCTATCTGGAGTATACATGAGACTACATAATGATCCGAGATATCATCACTTTGCTGCAGAATTTCAACGCCACTAACATCAATTCCGTGCGACAGTATTAAATCTAGAGTATGATTTCGACAATGAGTAGGTCCTGACACATGTTGTCTAACTCCAATAGAGTTCAGAATGTCTATAAATGCTGATCCCAATGCGTCTTTTTCATTATCAACATGGATGTTAAAATCACCCACTATTAAGACTTTATCTGCAGACATCACTAACTCTGATAGAAACTCCGAAAATTCTTTAATAAAGTCTGTATGGTGCCCTGGAGGCCTGTATACGGTAGCAAGTACAAACGTCACGGGGGATTTATCCTTTGGACCCTTTTCTCTGGATAGTGTTGTATGAAGCACCATTATTTCAAACGAGTTATACTTGAAGCCAGTTCTCTGAGAAACGCTAAAGTTATTGCTATAAATAGTAGAGACACCTCCCCCTTTACCTTTTAGACGCAGCTCATGTTTATAACAGTAATCTTAGGGGGTGGACTCGTTTAAAATAATATAATCATCTGGTTTTAGCCAGGTTTCTGTCAAACAGAGCACATCTAGATTGTGATCAATAATCAAGTCATGTACAAAAAGTGCTTTAGAAGAGAGGGACCTGATATTTAATAAGGCAAGCTTTATCATTTGTTCCTCTGTATTATGTGACTGTTTTATTTGTTGAATATAAATGACTGCCATAGTAACCTCAACATTTGATATTACTTGAATGCAAGACTTCACACACTATTAGGTCTTGCCCCCTTATATATCTCTGATCTCATTCATACTTACTCCCCAGTTCGCACACTACGCTCTTCAGAATCTGGATTGCTGTTAATTCCTCGCCACAGGCTAGCATTGTTTGGTGGACGAGCATTTTGTATCTCTGCCCCCACACTCTGGAATTCCATTCCTAAACATATTCGTGACCTGTCCTCAGTACAAGATTTCAAATCCCAACTTAAAACACATCTTTTCCTCTCCTGTTTCTCAGATCTCTGAATGCACTGTTAGTTCTAACCCTTGGTCTCTGTTTACCTGTATTTGTAATTTCTCATGTTTGTGATGTTTATCTGTTGTTATGTTATCCGTTTATTGTACAGCGACCTTGAGTTTGTAGAAAGGCGCTATATAAAATAAACCTATTATTATTATTAAATATATTTAAATAATAATAAATGCCTGTTTTTGTGTTAAGTTTAATGATGCTGTACTGACTCAGACTGTCTGAAAGACCAAAAACAAAATATCAAAACCTAATGTCAGTGTAAACAATGAATGACATTCATTGCTTGTCACAAGGTTTGTGGATATTGATAAGAATGTAGTTTACAGCACTTGTTACATGATCGATGGTTGTAAAAGTGTATGTTTTAAACATTGCGTGCAGTTGACATGCTGCACAGTACTGTTCATTTGTAATACTGACCTTACGTTGAAATTGTCTTAAGTGAAGTAATCATGATTCATTTCTTTCACAGAATCATGTCAAGTGCCTTATTGGGAAAATTCAGTATGAGGGATGGTGGCCAACTGGAAAAGAAGTCATTCAAAGGTACACCTTTATACTACGTAATTCAAGGGAAATTTGGCGTTATGACATTTTTAAAAAACCTGATGTTCCTTGTCTATTATTTATTTGAAAGACCACCTGTCTTTATCAGAAATGTCCTGTTCACTTTCACAAAGTTACACACCTAGTTATGAGTCTTTCTCAACAGCACCATAGTGATACTGAAGAGGAAGGGGACAAATGCTGTGTTTTAAGTAAGACTGCAAGATAAATCACATGTGATTGTCATGCGCATCTTGGCAGTAAAGCTGGTTCCGTAATTAGTAGTAAATGTCCATCACGTGCATTTACATCACTGGTATTTAATACACGGAGCTGTAGATCACTGACAAGCTACACAATATCATGTTCACAATCGCATATGAATCGTATTTAATTGTGAACACAGTTTTGCATAGCTCTGTATTAAATGTTGGTGATCTGAAATCACATGATGATTTACTACTAATCATGGAACCAGCTTTACTGACGAGATGCGCATGACAATCACATACGATTTATCGTGCAGCCCTAATTTTAAATAATCTAGCACACATGTAATGCAGAACCTCTTTTATTGACAAAACATTTTTCTAGACTAAAATAACATGTAAGAATACATATTCTTTTCTCTCAGATGCTGTGAAGTGGTGGAGCCCAAATGCTATGGACACAGCAATTGATGCAGCAATGGAGGAACACCTGAACCACACTCCAGGAAGAGCTGGGGGTGATAGATATAAGAAATGAGTCAACTGTTTTGACAGACTCAAAACATTTACGTGTGTTCACCTCATTTCAGTATTTTTGTTATTTGATTTATTTTAACAGTAATGCAAGACTGTTAGGGGAAAAATACTGCTTCAAGAATCACAGTCCTGGGAGAGCTGTTGGTTGTGGACCAACATTTTATGAAAAAAATAAAATTAAGTTCCATATGTGTACACATTTATCCTGTACTTTTATGTTCTTTTTTGAATAATGGTTGCTTAACATTAATGTACTTAGTCTGCCGTATGTTATGTGTATGTATAGTTAATTATTTGTAGTATATGTATAGTTAGATTTTTAGTAGGTTAGCTATGTATAGGTTTAAAAATTGTTCATACGTCTAGTGTTGTATGTTGTATTTGTTTGTTTATTTATGTAGCAATGTGGTCCAGTGAGGCACGACATTTCGTTCCACTGTATGTCCACACATGTAGCGGAATGACAATAAAGCTCAACTTGACTTGATGTAAAATTAGAGAAAATGCCATTGCCACAGACTCAGAGTTAACTACATTCCGCTGTTTCTATTGTCTTGTTCGAATTGTATGTATTTAACAAATGATAGTCATTTTTTAAAAAATGTAATATTCACAGTATGATATGTTATGTTAAATTAGAACACTCTTTATACAAATCATGTGTTATTGTTTGTAATGTACATGTGTTTAAAACGTTATATGGACGTTCAGGTCTGACTGGACCAGTTTTGGACCTTTTTAGAACCTTTGAGCCTGTGTAAATGGATGTGTAAGATAAACCTTAAGAAATAAATAATTCCCTTTAACGACGTTACATAATAGGTGTTATTATTTTATATGCAGGCTTATATACTTAAATCAATACATTACATTATATACATGTCCAAAAGATGGCTCATTTAGACGTCCGGGGACGCGCAGAAAAGAGGTGGAAATCACGTCCAGATAACGTCAAAGACGTCGGTTCAACTTTCAGTTTAGAACTATTTTTTAACCATGACGGGACGTGACGGAGGGACGTCTTTTCAACGGTCTTTAAACGTCTAAATGTTTGCTGGGTAATGTGTTAGAAGTTTTTTGCACATCCCATTATGCAAGACCATCAGTGGTCAGATCGCTCCGTTCAGCGACTCTATGACCAGTAACAGTGAGTTAGACCTTCTATGCGGTTTTACAGATTTTATAACGGCTTATGTTGAAAAGCTTATCTCTCGGTCTGAGAAAGACGTTTTATGCAATTGTAAGAGACATCGAGTCCAATATTTCTAATCTTTCTTGTGCATGAATAAAATCTTTTTTGCAATACAGAAAGACACTTCTTAATGTGTTAGAAGATTTATGCACATCCCAGTAACAGTGAGTTAGACCTTCTATGCGGTTTTACAGATTTTATAACGGCTTATGTTGAAAAGCTTATCTCTCGGTCTGAGAAAGACGTTTTATGCAATTGTAAGAGACATCGAGTCCAATATTTCTAATCTTTCTTGTGCATGAATAAAATCTTTTTTGCAATACAGAAAGACACTTCTTAATGTGTTAGAAGCTTTTTGCACATCCCATTATGCAAGACCATCAGTGGTCAGATCTCTCCGTTCAGGGACTCTATGACCAGTAACGTTAAGTTAGACCTTCTATGCAGTTTTACAGATTTTTAACCGCTTATGTTGAAAAGCTTATCTCTCGGTCTGAGAAAAGCCGTTTTATGCACTGGTAAGAATAATAGAGACCAACATTCATAATCTTTCTTGTGCATGAATAAAATCCTTTTTGCAATACAGAAAGACACTTCTTAATGTCTTAGAAGTATTTTGCACATCCCATTATGCAAGACCATCAGTGGTCAGATCGCTCCGTTCAGCGACTCTGTGACCAGTAACAGTGAGTTAGACCTTCTATGCAGTTTTACAGATTTTATAACTGCTTAAATTTAAAAACTTATCTCTCGGTCTGAGAAAGACGTTTTATGCACTGGTAAGAGAAATAGAGACCAATATTCATAATCTTTCTTGTGCATGAATAAAATCCTATTTGCAATACAGAAAGACACTTCTTAATGTCTTAGAAGTATTTTGCACATCCCATTATGCAAGACCATCAGTGGTCAGATCGCTCCGTTCAGCGACTCTATGACCAGTAACACTGAGTTAGACCTTCTATGCGGTTTTAAAGTAGTTATGCCTGGTTCTGTTGAAAAGCTAATCTCTCGGTCTGAAAAAGTCGTTTTATGCACTGGTAAGAAAAATAGAGAAAAACATTCATAATGTTTCTTGTGCATGAATAAAATCCTATTTGCAATACAGAAAGACAGTTCTTAATGTGTTAGAAGTTTTTTGCACATCCCATTATGCAAGACCATCAGTGGTCAGATCGCTCCGTTCAGCGACTCTGTGACCAGTAACAATGAGTTAGACCTTCTATGCAGTTTTACAGATTTTATAACTGCTTATATTGAAAAGCTTATCTCTCGGTCTGAGAAAGACGTTTTATGCACTGGTAAGAGAAATAGAGACCAATATTCATAATCTTTCTTGTGCATGAATAAAATCCTATTTGCAATACAGAAAGACACTTCTTAATGTCTTAGAAGTATTTTGCACATCCCATTATGCAAGACCATCAGTGGTCAGATCGCTCCGTTCAGCGACTCTATGACCAGTAATACTGAGTTAGACCTTCTATGCAGTTTTAAAGTAGTTATGCCTGGTTCTGTTGAAAAGCTTATCTCTCCGTCTGAAAAAGTCGTTTTATGCACTGGTAAGAAAAATAGAGAAAAATATTCATAATGTTTCTTGTGCATGAGTAAAATCCTATTTGCAATACAGAAAGACACTTCTTAATGTGTTAGAAGTTTTTTGCACATCCCATTATGCAAGACCATCAGTGGTCAGATCGCTCCGTTCAGCGACTCTGTGACCAGCAACAGTGAGTTAGACCTTCTATGCAGTTTTACAGATTTTATAACTGCTTATATTGAAAAGCTTATCTCTCGGTCTGAGAAAGACGTTTTATGCACTGGTAAGAGAAATAGGGACCAATATTCATAATCTTTCTTGTGCATGAATAAAATCCTATTTGCAATACAGAAAGACACTTCTTAATGTGTTAGAAGCTTTTTGCACATCCCATTATGCAAGACCATCAGTGGTCAGATCGCTCCGTTCAGCGACTCTATGACCAGTAATACTGAGTTAGACCTTCTATGCGGTTTTAAAGTAGTTATGCCTGGTTCTGTTGAAAAGCTAATCTCTCGGTCTGAAAAAGTCGTTTTATGCACTGGTAAGAAAAATAGAGAAAAACATTCATAATGTTTCTTGTGCATGAATAAAATCCTATTTGCAATACAGAAAGACACTTCTTAATGTGTTAGAAGTTTTTTGCACATCCCATTATGCAAGACCATCAGTGGTCAGATCGCTCCGTTCAGCGACTCTGTGACCAGTAACAATGAGTTAGACCTTCTATGCAGTTTTACAGATTTTATAACTGCTTATATTGAAAAGCTTATCTCTCGGTCTGAGAAAGACGTTTTATGCACTGGTAAGAGAAATAGAGACCAATATTCATAATCTTTCTTGTGCATGAATAAAATCCTATTTGCAATACAGAAAGACACTTCTTAATGTCTTAGAAGTATTTTGCACATCCCATTATGCAAGACCATCAGTGGTCAGATCGCTCCGTTTAGCGACTCTATGACCAGTAATACTGAGTTAGACCTTCTATGCGGTTTTAAAGTAGTTATGCCTGGTTCTGTTGAAAAGCTAATCTCTCGGTCTGAAAAAGTCGTTTTATGCACTGGTAAGAAAAATAGAGAAAAACATTCATAATGTTTCTTGTGCATGAATAAAATCCTATTTGCAATACAGAAAGACACTTCTTAATGTGTTAGAAGTTTTTTGCACATCCCATTATGCAAGACCATCAGTGGTCAGATCGCTCCGTTCAGCGACTCTGTGACCAGTAACAATGAGTTAGACCTTCTATGCAGTTTTACAGATTTTATAACTGCTTATATTGAAAAGCTTATCTCTCGGTCTGAGAAAGACGTTTTATGCACTGGTAAGAATAATAGAGACCAACATTCATAATCTTTCTTGTGCATGAATAAAATCCTTTTTGCAATACAGAAAGACACTTCTTAATGTGTTAGAAGCTTTTTGCACATCCCATTATGCAAGACCATCAGTGGTCAGATCGCTCCGTTCAGCGACTCTATGACCAGAAACAGTCAGTTAGACCTTCTATGCGGTTTTAAAGTAGTTATGCCTGGTTCTGTTGAAAAGCTTATCTCTCCGTCTGAAAAAGTCGTTTTATGCACTGGTAAGAAAAATAGAGAAAAATATTCATAATGTTTCTTGTGCATGAATAAAATCCTATTTGCAATACAGAAAGACACTTCTTAATGTGTTAGAAGCTTTTTGCACATCCCATTATGCAAGACCATCAGTGGTCAGATCCCTCCGTTCAGCGACTCTGTGACCAGTAACAGTGAGTTAGACCTTCTATGCAGTTTTACAGATTTTATAACTGCTTATATTGAAAAGCTTATCTCTCGGTCTGAGAAAGACGTTTTATGCACTGGTAAGAGAAATAGGGACCAATATTCATAATCTTTCTTGTGCATGAATAAAATCCTATTTGCAATACAGAAGGACACTTCTTAATGTGTTAGAAGCTTTTTGCACATCCCATTATGCAAGACCATCAGTGGTCAGATCGCTCCGTTCAGCGACTCTATGACCAGAAACAGTGAGTTAGACCTTCTATGCAGTTACAGATTTTATAACTGATTATGTTGAAAAGCTTATCTCTCGGTCTGAGAAAGCCGTTTTATGCACTGGTAAGAATAATAGAGACCAACATTCATAATGTTTCTTGTGCATGAATAAAATCCTATTTGCAATACAGAAAGACACTTCTTAATGTCTTAGACGTATTTTGCACATCCCATTATGCAAGACCATCAGTGGTCAGATCGCTCCGTTCAGCGACTCTATGACCAGTAATACTGAGTTAGACCTTCTATGCGGTTTTAAAGTAGTTATGCCTGGTTCTGTTGAAAAGCTAATCTCTCGGTCTGAAAAAGTCGTTTTATGCACTGGTAAGAAAAATAGAGAAAAACATTCATAATGTTTCTTGTGCATGAATAAAATCCTATTTGCAATACAGAAAGACACTTCTTAATGTGTTAGAAGTTTTTTGCACATCCCATTATGCAAGACCATCAGTGGTCAGATCGCTCCGTTCAGCGACTCTGTGACCAGTAACAGTGAGTTAGACCTTCTATGCAGTTTTACAGATTTTATAACTGCTTATATTGAAAAGCTTATCTCTCGGTCTGAGAAAGACGTTTTATGCACTGGTAAGAGAAATAGGGACCAATATTCATAATCTTTCTTGTGCATGAATAAAATCCTATTTGCAATACAGAAAGACACTTCTTAATGTGTTAGAAGCTTTTTGCACATCCCATTATGCAAGACCATCAGTGGTCAGATCGCTCCGTTCAGCGACTCTTATGACCAGAAACAGTGAGTTAGACCTTCTATGCAGTTTTACAGATTTTATAACTGCTTATGTTGAAAAGCTTATCTCTCGGTCTGAGAAAGCCGTTTTATGCACTGGTAAGAATAATAGAGACCAACATTCATAATCTTTCTTGTGCATGAATAAAATCCTTTTTGCAATACAGAAAGACACTTCTTAATGTCTGAGAAGTATTTTGCACATCCCATTATGCAAGACCATCAGTGGTCAGATCGCTCCGTTCAGCGACTCTATGACCAGTAATACTGAGTTAGACCTTCTATGCGGTTTTAAAGTAGTTATGCCTGGTTCTGTTGAAAAGCTAATCTCTCGGTCTGAGAAAGACGTTTTATGCAATTGTAAGAGACATCGAGTCCAATATTTCTAATCTTTCTTGTGCATGAATAAAATCTTTTTTGCAATACAGAAAGACACTTCTTAATGTGTTAGAAGATTTATGCACATCCCAGTAACAGTGAGTTAGACCTTCTATGCAGTTTTACAGATTTTATAACTGCTTATATTGAAAAGCTTATCTCTCGGTCTGAGAAAGACATTTTATGCACTGGTAAGAGAAATAGAGACCAACATTCATAATCTTTCTTGTGCATGAATAAAATCCTATTTGCAATACAGAAAGACACTTCTTAATGTGTTAGAAGCTTTTTGCACATCCCATTATGCAAGACCATCAGTGGTCAGATCTCTCCGTTCAGGGACTCTATGACCAGTAACGTTAAGTTAGACCTTCTATGCAGTTTTACAGATTTTTAACCGCTTATGTTGAAAAGCTTATTTCTCGGTCTGAGAAAAGCCGTTTTATGCACTGGTAAGAATAATAGAGACCAACATTCATAATCTTTCTTGTGCATGAATAAAATCCTTTTTGCAATACAGAAAGACACTTCTTAATGTCTTAGAAGTATTTTGCACATCCCATTATGCAAGACCATCAGTGGTCAGATCGCTCCGTTCAGCGACTCTGTGACCAGTAACAGTGAGTTAGACCTTCTATGCAGTTTTACAGATTTTATAACTGCTTAAATTTAAAAACTTATCTCTCGGTCTGAGAAAGACGTTTTATGCACTGGTAAGAGAAATAGAGACCAATATTCATAATCTTTCTTGTGCATGAATAAAATCCTATTTGCAATACAGAAAGACACTTCTTAATGTCTTAGAAGTATTTTGCACATCCCATTATGCAAGACCATCAGTGGTCAGATCGCTCCGTTCAGCGACTCTATGACCAGTAATACTGAGTTAGACCTTCTATGCGGTTTTAAAGTAGTTATGCCTGGTTCTGTTGAAAAGCTAATATCTCGGTCTGAAAAAGTCGTTTTATGCACTGGTAAGAAAATTAGAGAAAAACATTCATAATGTTTCTTGTGCATGAATAAAATCCTATTTGCAATACAGAAAGACACTTCTTAATGTGTTAGAAGTTTTTTGCACATCCCATTATGCAAGACCATCAGTGGTCAGATCGCTCCGTTCAGCGACTCTGTGACCAGTAACAATGAGTTAGACCTTCTATGCAGTTTTACAGATTTTATAACTGCTTATATTGAAAAGCTTATCTCTCGGTCTGAGAAAGACGTTTTATGCACTGGTAAGAGAAATAGAGACCAATATTCATAATCTTTCTTGTGCATGAATAAAATCCTATTTGCAATACAGAAAGACACTTCTTAATGTCTTAGAAGTATTTTGCACATCCCATTATGCAAGACCATCAGTGGTCAGATCGCTCCGTTCAGCGACTCTATGACCAGTAATACTGACTTAGACCTTCTATGCTGTTTTAAAGTAGTTATGCCTGGTTCTGTTGAAAAGCTTATCTCTCCGTCTGAAAAAGTCGTTTTATGCACTGGTAAGAAAAATAGAGAAAAATATTCATAATGTTTCTTGTGCATGAATAAAATCCTATTTGCAATACAGAAAGACACTTCTTAATGTGTTAGAAGTTTTTTGCACATCCCATTATGCAAGACCATCAGTGGTCAGATCGCTCCGTTCAGCGACTCTGTGACCAGTAACAGTGAGTTAGACCTTCTATGCAGTTTTACAGATTTTATAACTGCTTATATTGAAAAGCTTATCTCTCGGTCTGAGAAAGACGTTTTATGCACTGGTAAGAGAAATAGGGACCAATATTCATAATCTTTCTTGTGCATGAATAAAATCCTATTTGCAATACAGAAAGACACTTCTTAATGTGTTAGAAGCTTTTTGCACATCCCATTATGCAAGACCATCAGTGGTCAGATCGCTCCGTTCAGCGACTCTATGACCAGAAACAGTGAGTTAGACCTTCTATGCAGTTTTACAGATTTTATAACTGCTTATGTTGAAAAGCTTATCTCTCGGTCTGAGAAAGCCGTTTTATGCACTGGTAAGAATAATAGAGACCAACATTCATAATCTTTCTTGTGCATGAATAAAATCCTTTTTGCAATACAGAAAGACACTTCTTAATGTCTGAGAAGTATTTTGCACATCCCATTATGCAAGACCATCAGTGGTCAGATCGCTCCGTTCAGCGACTCTATGACCAGTAATACTGAGTTAGACCTTCTATGCGGTTTTAAAGTAGTTATGCCTGGTTCTGTTGAAAAGCTAATCTCTCGGTCTGAAAAAGTCGTTTTATGCACTGGTAAGAAAAATAGAGAAAAACATTCATAATGTTTCTTGTGCATGAATAAAATCCTATTTGCAATACAGAAAGACACTTCTTAATGTGTTAGAAGTTTTTTGCACATCCCATTATGCAAGACCATCAGTGGTCAGATCGCTCCGTTCAGCGACTCTGTGACCAGTAACAGTGAGTTAGACCTTCTATGCAGTTTTACAGATTTTATAACTGCTTATATTGAAAAGCTTATCTCTCGGTCTGAGAAAGACGTTTTATGCACTGGTAAGAGAAATAGGGACCAATATTCATAATCTTTCTTGTGCATGAATAAAATCCTATTTGCAATACAGAAGGACACTTCTTAATGTGTTAGAAGCTTTTTGCACATCCCATTATGCAAGACCATCAGTGGTCAGATCGCTCCGTTCAGCGACTCTATGACCAGAAACAGTCAGTTAGACCTTCTATGCAGTTTTACAGATTTTATAACTGCTTATGTTGAAAAGCTTATCTCTCGGTCTGAGAAAGCCGTTTTATGCACTGGTAAGAATAATAGAGACCAACATTCATAATCTTTCTTGTGCATGAATAAAATCCTTTTTGCAATACAGAAAGGCACTTCTTAATGTCTGAGAAGTATTTTGCACATCCCATTATGCAAGACCATCAGTGGTCAGCTCGCTCCGTTCAGCGACTCTATGACCAGTAATACTGAGTTAGACCTTCTATGCGGTTTTAAAGTAGTTATGCCTGGTTCTGTTGAAAAGCTAATCTCTCGGTCTGAAAAAGTCGTTTTATGCACTGGTAAGAAAAATAGAGAAAAACATTCATAATGTTTCTTGTGCATGAATAAAATCCTATTTGCAATACAGAAAGACACTTCTTAATGTCTTAGAAATATTTTGCACGTCCCATTATGCAAGACCATCAGTGGTCAGATCGCTCCGTTCAGCGACTCTATGACCAGTAGTACTGAGTTAGACCTTCTATGCGGTTTTAAAGTAGTTATGCCTGGTTCTGCTGAAAAGCTAATCTCTCGGTCTGAAAAAGTCGTTTTATGCACTGGTAAGAAAAATAGAGAAAAACATTCATAATGTTTCTTGTGCATGAATAAAATCCTATTTGCAATACAGAAAGACACTTCTTAATGTGTTAGAAGTTTTTTGCACATCCCATTATGCAAGACCATCAGTGGTCAGATCGCTCCGTTCAGCGACTCTGTGACCAGTAACAGTGAGTTAGACCTTCTATGCAGTTTTACAGATTTTATAACTGCTTATATTGAAAAGCTTATCTCTCGGTCTGAGAAAGACGTTTTATGCACTGGTAAGAGAAATAGGGACCAATATTCATAATCTTTCTTGTGCATGAA